>CM014278.1:98436766-98485807 GCA_004135705.1 Alloteropsis semialata | reverse complement strand
ACACCCACCCACCCCTGCCCACACGAGATATTTTCTATGGGGACGTCCGATCCGATGTGTCATCCAAAAGCATATCTCCGACGCACATGTACTACGCGCCACCACTCGCTCAAGGCGATAAGGCCATTTCAACTCCATACCTCGACAGAGCTCGTCGCCGCCTTCGACGGGAGAAACCACGCGAGCATAGACATGGCGGCCTTGCTCCACCAAGCGGCTCTCCCGGCCGCAAAACCACCCCATCCACGGGCGCTTAACACCACGCCCAGCCTCATCCTCTCGCCGCTCTCCAGGCGACGACGCGCCGCGACCATCCGCTCGGCGGCCACGGACAGCAGCGTCGGCACCGGCGCGGCGCCGTCCGAGAAGAAGAAGGCCACCCGGAAGGAGAAGCAGCAGGAGCGGCGGCGGCAGCAGGACCTGCAGCACCGGCAGCAGCAGCTGCTGATGATGGAAGAGGCGTCGCTTACGAAGACCGACGCCAGCAGCGCCAGCAAGAGCGATGAGGACGACGACGAGCTGCCGCAGCCGGTGTTCGACCGCATCCTGCGCCGGATCATGGTCACGGTGGGCGTGCCCATGGCGTCGGGCGTGGCGCTGCTCAACGTGTACGACTCGCTCAAGCGCGGGCAGGGGGTGGACGTGCCGGGGTGGCTGCCGCTGCTCACCATCCTCGTCGCCTTCGGCACGTCGGCGCTGGGCATCGCCTACGGCACGCTGTCGGCGAGCTGGGACCCCGAGAAGGAAGGGTCGCTGCTCGGCATCGACGAGGCTCGGGCAAACTGGCCCGTGCTGTGGAAGGAAGAGATCGAGAAGGAGAAGGCCAAGGCCAAGCAGCAGAGGAAGAAATGACTTGGCGGCACGCGTGCTGCACACTGAAAATACTGTGCACCTTGCTACTGATCAAAATGATCATGTAATATTCAGTTTGGTCTATTTGATCATACCTTTCAGTAAACCAAAGGCAATAAACTGTAGTAGTTGAGCAATCTACACTCTGCATACAGCCTTATTTATTTTGCATGGGAAATACTCTGTAGTAATTTTCTTTGTCATACTGGAGAAACTAAAATACAGATGCGGCCTACAACAAGCAGGCTGCTAAAATTTCAGTGACTGCGCTGGGTGCATGCACTAGAAGTCTAGAACTAGAACAACAGCCGGCACTGAACACTTGGCAATAGAGAAATACGAAGCAGACCAAACCCCGAGGACAACATTGGGTCAGTTGCTTTTGACAGCGTCGCCCTAATTTTTCTTTTCTAAAAACACCATAGCTAAATCAGATAGATTAATCAAGCCACCTAATGACACCATCTTCTTCACTCGGAGCTCCAAGGACCTCAAAATAGACCTCCAGTACAGCCTGCAGAAGATTTAGCCATCAGGAAAGGTATAAACAAACACATAGTATCAATGCGTGTATTTGATACAATACAACATACTAAGAGGGTATGTTAAATTTATCTTATGTTAGAATGGTGATGGCAAATGGACATACAGCAGAATTCTTGCGATTGACCAATTTGCAGCTTTCTGACAGGGAGCCTTCCAGCATCCAGCTCTCGCAAACATCAAAGGAATGACTTGTGAAGACGAAGTCCATCTTATTATTAGCCTGACAATGTCATGAATGCCAGTCAAACATATAGAAACACCAACATCGATCAAGCGTTTCACCTTAAATGATGAACATCTGCTTTCCCCATTCATTTCTTTTATTTGACGAGTTAGACTATCACAGTTATAGGTAAGATGACTACACACCCCTACTTAATTTCCATAATATGTGGCCACCAATTGAACAAAGAGATGGTGTCTTGTAAAATGTTGCATACAAGGTATGCAGATTAGATAACATTCTGAAATAAAAATATACTGATCTTTTCAATTTGATGTCAATATATCAAATAAAAAGGGTTTGGGGGGATATAGGGATCATGGGTTACAAACCAAACCAGGCAGTTTCAATTATTTCAATTATTGGTCATTCAAACATGCCGCTATGGATCAGGCATGGGAAAAACACATGTAAATCACCCAAAGAAACAGAAGGATGAAATAAGGAGTGCTTTAACTGATGCTTTTAGATGATGGATAAAGATTATCCTAGCCTCTACATCCAAGATGTATACGGCCAAAGGAGCAGTATAACAGATAGCAAGGGTACCCCTTTTGAACAAAGCGTGGAATCAAGTAGATAACTGTGACCAAGGAACAAACAAATGGGCCATTAACCATAGCATCAAGATGGATGTGAGCACATATGCCCAATAAAATTTTTAAGTAACAATTACTACCAAATGTTAAAACAGTGCATAATTGCTCGCCTAGTATCCTCCTTACTTCAACATAGTAGGAATATGAATATTCAGATCTCACTTTCTAAGGTAAAAAGTACTAATAAAGTGGTGGTACCTGCAATAGTTTGCCTCCAGCAACAAAAGATCGCAATCCCATAGTGTCCTGATGAGTATAAAACATATTATCAGTATATGTATATGCACAGTATCCAAATTACCTGGCAGCTTAACAAACAGCAAAGCAAAAATAGAACTGCAGAAAAGGGAGAAAAAACATCACCTTGTTTTTGAACGTGACTAGGAACTGAGCAGCAGGATCCCTCTTTGTAGCATTCGGTATCACATCAAGATACCATCCACCACCAGAGACTGTCTCTCTTGAAACATAAAAACCTGAATTATCTCTGGTCTTTAGAGCAACAACAAAACCTTCTTTTAGCTTATCAAAAGGTTTTCTACCAAGCCCTGCAGGCAACTTATTTTCAGAAATTATCTCCATTGGAGATTCAGCAGAAGATTTCTGCTTATTTTTGGAGTCCTCAGGTGATGCAAATCGTGAACTAGAACTTAACACTTGGTTATCATCATCTCTGCGTGAAGAATAGTTACTTCCTTCTACAGTTGACAACTCATCCATTTTCTGTTGTGATCTGCGGCGAGCAGGTCTCTTTTTCCCTTTCTTTCCAGATCGGCTGCGCCTCCCTTCAGATCTGGAGCCAATAATATGAGATTGCACAGAAGCTTGAGGCTCTTCAGGTTGTGAAATGGCTCTTCTCTTGTCATATTCTGTAGTTAATTGGCTTTCTTCTGTCTGCTGCTCACCATCGCAAAGCTGTAAAGCGTGTTCTTTTTCTTGTTTAACTACTTGATCATCTTCACATCCCACTTCACTTATCTCTTCATCTTCATCAGAAATAACATTGTTTGGAACAACACCATCATAAAGAAAGGAATGCAATATTGCGATTGCTTTCTCTCTGATCTCCATCCACACTTCCTCACTGTAGTCTGCACTTCGAGGAAGAATTAACACGTTTGGCATCTCACGCACCTGTGAGTGACCAATCAACACAAAAATAATGTTGTAAATCCTGTGTTCAAGTAATGATTAAAGTGACCATCGCAAGTGCACAGAGCAAGAAAAGTACAAAGCATATCAGTTGTTTATCCTTATCTCTGGTAGGACACCATTTGTACTTCTTCCATTATTTTTGGAACTAGGAGAAGCTGATTGTATAGTCTATGACTCGAATTCTTCCATATCCCCATACCCATAGAGCTACTAGTGTACATTAAAAGGGAGCATATCTCACAGCAGAATAAATTGGATGTTATAGCATACACTGCTACAAAATGCATAATGAAAAAATATTTCAATGGAAAACCTACTGGGAAGAACAAACCAGTACATCAGATAACATTGTATGGCTATAGTTAGTTTATATGAATATCCAACTAAAAATCAATTGTGACAAAAGTAAGTTCCATACCCATGCTTCCATCCACTGTGGACCTTCAGCGCCATCTAATGCACATCCGGCTATAATGCCATCAATCAAGAGTTGTTTGAGGGCACAATCATCTATGAGCTGACAGCTACCCGTGTTGACAATGAAAGCGCCTGCATTGCTCAAAAGGTAGCCATTCACAGTGTGTTATAGCACGAAGAAAGAAACCAGGTAAACAAGTACATAATTCACACAGCATGAGACTGCCCAAAAGAGGGGCTAAAACAAAAAAAAAAGGAAGCAGGGAAGGAACTATGTTAGATCTTACCAGGCTTTATGTGCTGCAGGCGCTCAGCATTAAGTATATGTGTTGTATCATTTGTTAATGCACAATGAAGCGAAACAAGATCACTTGCTGCCAATAGATCATTGAGCGTATCCATTCTTCTTGCCGCAGAAGGAAATACAATAGAAGGACGCTTTACTTTCCCAGTACCCTTCATGTAATGTCATAACAATTAACAGGGTCAGATCTACATCATGCTCTAACTTTATTACCAACTTTACATGTGTCTAATAATCCAGAGACACCATGAAAGCTGATTAGTAAAAAGTACCAGAACTGATGATATATAACTAAACTGAATTTGTTTTGAAACCAAATCGAACTGAATACTCGTACTACTTATGGCTCCAACCTAGCAAATTTATCCTTTACCTGATCATTTGAATGTAAATTTCTCTAGTTAAAATCTCGTGGAAAGTCAGAAAAATGAGTCGAAGCTCACAAAAATGTCTGATCAGGATTCAGGTGTTCAGGCAAACCCAAGGCACACTGCACAATAAAATCTTATTCTTATGAAAAGGTATTCAAGCTCCAAGATAAACTGGTTGGCAGAAATTTATTCCAGTATAAACATACTCTTGCCAGACATGACATGAGTTCGACTAATGGCACCCACGAGGCAACAAACACAAATAGGACCACTAAATCTACAAGTAGGCAGGCGATAATACACTAGAAGCCAAAAATCAGATCACCTTTACATGGAACGAATGCGGGAAAGTAGTGAGCATTTCTCTGCTAATCATGAAGACCACACTTTAAAAGTTTTGGAATCACCTAAACTAACAATGCACATGCAAACAACAGCATTTCAACCCTAGAACAACAAAACTGGAAACAGCACTGCAGATCACTTGCTGAAAGTGTATTAGCGGCGGATCCGGTACCTCGTATAGCGGATCGAAGTAGAGGACGCTCATGCGGAAGGCGAGGCTGCGCGTGGCGAGGCAGCGCGCGGCGGCGTTGACGCCGACGATGCCCAGCACGAGCCCCCGGCACCGGCGCATGCCCCGGCACAGCGGCTGGACGGAGCCGAGCCACCCGGCGGCCGGGGACGAGGAGGAGGAGGCGTGGCGAGAGAGGAGGTGCGTGCGGCGGAGGAGGCCGAGGAAGAGCGCCATGACGGTGTCGGCGACCTCCTCGGCGCGGTTGGCGTCGACGTGGACGAGGCGGAGGCCGAGCTCGGCGGCCGCGGCGGCGTCCGCGGCGCGGTCCGGGGAGCCGAGGCAGAGCAGCAGCTGCCAGGGCCGGAGCCTGCGCTGCGCGGCGCGCGGGAGGAAGGCGAGCGAGGGGAGCAGGACCGCGGCGGCGGCCTCGACGCGGCCCGCGGAGAGCGCCGAGAGCGGCGCGTGCTCCACGGCCGCGGCGCCCGACAGGGCGTCCTGCTCCAGGGACGGGTCCTCGAGGCAGTTGAGCGTCACCACCAGCGGCTGCCCGCCGCCGGCCATGGCGGCGCGGGCGGCCGGCGGCGATGCGGAGTGGGCCGGGCCGTGCAGCATTTTTCTGGGCCCTTCGGCTGCACTGCAGAAACCAGAAGACACACTGCAGAGCCAGTCGCGCGGCGGGGCCGGGCGGAGTTGACTGCGCGTCGTGTTGCTGTTTTCCTTTTGTGCGGGCACGATACAATGAAAGCGACCGCGCCTTTGCGAGTTTGCGTGTGCGGCGCTTTGATTTCGAGCCGCACAGCACTCGGGTTCGAACTGGCCGGGCGCCAGCAGCAGCAAGCCCCGTGAACGGAAGCGAATCCCATGTGGTGGTCGGCAACGGTCCGGTACAGGACACTCTGGGCCTGGGCCCTGGGCCACTGGAAGTCTAGACTATAACGACGGGAAATCATATCAGCTTCCGGCAGCTACATAACAACTCGGGATTCCTATGTATCTTCCAGAAGATTTTTTGCCCACTTATCTTCCAATGTTTGAGATTCGTGCGTGTAACATAGACCGCCGGATCCTTTCTTCTTCCTCCGTTCATTTCTTCTTCCTTCGTTCATTTTTCTCTGCTGCCCGCGCCGCCGCGCCCGCTCGCCCCGCGCGCCGCCGCCGCCGGCCAACTCGGGGCTAGGGTTAGGGTTAGGGGTTAGGGTTGGGAGTTGCTAGGGAAGGAATCCAATCACCTCCGGATCTAGAGGGAGGTCGGGGGCGGCGGCAGGCCCGGCGGCGGCCGCGGGTTGGCCGGCGGAGGGCAAGGCGGCGCTAACCGGGCAGGGCAGGACATCCGGTGGGCAGGGTCGGAGGCGGGGGCGGAGCAGGCGCCGGGGTGGAGGTGGGCACGGGGTGGGAGAGCAGCGACGGAGAGGAAGACGAAGCCGGCGAGGTAGACCGGCGGCGCGGCGCGCGACGAGAGGAGGAAGAAGCCGTGGTTGGGAGAAGGAAGAAGATGCTGAAGTTGGGCCTTCGTGGGCTTTGAAGATGGTTGGCTTATCCATCTTCTAGTTGATATATAGGAGCCCCTAACAACTTGGCTTCGATTACTTTAAGATTAGCACACGAATTAGCTATCGTTGAATACCCTTCTTCCCCATGATCGCCCGTTGGCCCAAGCTCGACAGGCTGCATCGCCACCGTCGCAATCTCCTCACCACCGTTAGGGGTCCGAGGCCTCTATGTCCACCGGCTTAGAGGAGGGCTAGGGCGGCTAGCCTGTCCAGCGGTGGTGGCGGACGAGACGGCGGTGGGAACCGCCAATCGGGCGGTGGGTTGACAATCGGATGGGCAGAGGCAATATGACGTGGGCGGCTCAGTGCGGCAGCGGGGACACCATCGGGCGTGAGCCATGGAGGATGGCTGCGGGGGCATCACATCGTGATTCGATTAACGTCAGCAGGGCAGATCTGATGGTAGAGCGAATGGTGGGGCGGTGCTGGGGAGTCGGTCAGAGACGAAGACGTGACCGACGGGAGGACATCGACGCTTGTATTTGGTCTCATTGGGCGTTATCGGGATCCACATAAGACCCTCTAAAACGACTCGTCAAGTCCAAATTTCTTGCGCGACTCGCGTGCTGCTGCGAGTGCACGACGACCTGTCATTTAAGCTAGGCCCACTGAGAGGTTTGCACTGTTTGTTGGGCCCGTGATGTGTTTGTTGCGTGCTCTCCACTCATGTGCGTGATCCAGGCTTCGACCTACTCTGATGGGCCTAGTGTGCCCTAAAAAACACTAATGGGCCTAGTGCTAGTGGCATGGTCTGGGATAGCTACGCAATATTGCTGAATTTTTGAGCACCCAAACCCCATATGGAGAGAGCTCTTGATTTCAATTTTAACTCGAGAGACTTTCAGTTTAACTAGAGAGACATCCTAATTTAGGCAATCCAGGAAAGAAGTCGAGATATAGAATGCAGAAAAGAAAAAAAGAAAAAAGATTAACTAATCAAAACAAATACAAAAAATGACACCTTCTCCTCTTGCGATCTCTATCTACGTCGGGTTGTGGGTGGGGCTGCCGCCGGCGCCACCGAGTGTGGGCAGTGCTGGAGGCCGACGGGTTTAGGTTAGGATTTGGGGTTTCGGGTGGGGCAGTGATCTATGGCCGGCAATATTAGATGGATGGACGCGAGCCGCGGGCGGCCCAGTGGAGGAGGCGTGTGTGGGCTACAACGAGGGTGGGCGGTGGGTAAAGTTGGCAGAGGGTCAAGCCACCATAGTGGTTATGAAGGACGGGGTGGAGAGGCAGTCGGTGCACGTCAGCAAGTTCTCCACCAGGCGTGGAGGTGATAGGAGTCCAGCAGTGGCGGGGTAGTATGGCGCCCTGCGCGCGCAAGTGAGAGAGAGAGAAAGAGGAGAAAAGAGGGAGGAGGGAGGTCCTCACCAGCATCGAAATAGGTGCATCATACGCAGCCTCGCAAAATTGCAATGGACTGGAACTCAGATCTAGCGACCGGCTATCCTCGAACCCGACGTGTTATGCTCCAACTCCAAACGTGTGCAGCACTTGGCCGTGGCATTAATTCCAAGAGCCCCGCATCGATCCACCCTCACCAACATATGTGCAGTGCCGTTGATGCAATCGCAGCGAACCTTTTCTCTTCTCCACACGCAGCGCCACACCAAATCACCCTTGACAATGCATACGTGTGTCCTTTCGCAGCGTGGCAGCCCTGTCAAGCCGGTGCATGTGGTGCTATAGACACTACTTGTTGCGCCATTGTGCCTGATGTAGCCAAACGGTGTATACTGTGTAAATAAAGTTCAAGGCAGGGGTTTTGAAATATCCCTTAAAAAACATTCAAGGACGCAGAGATCCTCATATTTGAGGAGTTGTGTTAATAAAATCTTTCAAAAAGAGTTGTGTTAATAATGTTGTAAAAAGGATCATGACATTTGAAGAATTATGCTACTAATGTTATAATAGGAACATCTTCAGACCGAAGAATGTGGCTTGTTGACCTTCCCGAAGACTAAGAAACTAGATTTACAAATTCTAAACTGGTACAATTTGCATGGTTCGTGTTTATACACAGGCTCACGAGAACAAGCAAGTTTCCAGGTACACTTATGCTATTTACACAACCAATAACTCCTGGGTCTCGTTATCGTTATTGTAGCCTGGGGCGCCTCATTGTAAACATTGATCCGCTTCATGGGTGGCACCCTTTTGCTTCAAACGTGTACTTGCCCTGACTCTGCCGATGCTTGCTTAACCTGTACATAAAAGCATATCCATGAGAACTGAGTTCAAGAACGACTCTTAAAAAGAACATGCTTCGAGGTCAAAGAACATGCTCTTAAAATGAGTATATGTTGTAATGACAACGGAATATTGGTTATGTGCACATGAACAAGCAGGAGCATCGATTCTAGCATAATTAAGAAAGACTGTTGCGAAACTGATTTCTGTAAACAACTTGTGAACTTTACATGACTGAGACATTAATGCATTAGCACGATTTTATTGCTAATGGCCAATCACAGATGGAAAATCAACCATGAAATTTGACAGAAACAAAACGGGAGTATGCATAAATGCTCCAATATTAAGATGGCAGTTGTAACAGACTGAATGCTTTCTTTACTGTGCCTAGTTTGTGGTCATAATAAGTATCTAGACCTTGATTCCACCAGCACACAGCGGTACAGGGTTGAGAGTTTTAGCAGGAATAAGGAATGGCAGCAGAAAGAGTACACAGCTCAAATAAATAGCAAGATCGCAATATTTGCATGCACCATTTGTTCATATGGAAATAGCAGCAGAGAGTATAGTATTCCAATAAATAGCAGGATGGCAATATTAGCATCCCCCGTTTATTATTAGCTAAACAACGATAACATGTATTACAAAACTGGCAATAGGTGGAATTATTCGCAGTTGTCAGTAAAATTGAGATAATACCACGGGAATCAGACCAATAGCTTGAGCAATAGCTATCTTCTTTCGGATATACTGCTCATATGGTTTTGGTCTATCCATCTGCTAAAAAGAACATGAATTGCAGTTCAAGTATCATTAAAACAAGCATGTAGACAAAATTATATAAGACGAAGTACCACCTTTTTAACTGCTTCTGCAATCAACTCACGAGCTTTATCCTCTGTAACCTAAGGTAGGCAGGCATGTCATCAAATACAAGGCCATATTTCAAAGGATTCAACTTGCATGTTAGATACAAAGGACATCACTTACTTCACTGGTAACACTTGCCGTGCAAGTATGAAACTGAAAATGAAAATAAAAGACAAGAGATTATCATATAAACACAAATAACAATCTAAAATACGCTATAAATTTGCAAAAATATCTGCAATGAACAGTTTACCTCAATTTCCATGTCGGAACAGTCATTATCAAGCGCATATTTCATTCTTTCGTGCCTCACAGGAAACATTTCCAATTTGTGGACTTCCTCCAAAGCATCTCTGAAACTCTTCTGACCATTGTTGGGAAATAACTACTAAGGATGCGTGGCATTCATAAACAAAAGCAAAAGGCTGTGTAACAGTGCTAAATACTAACCATTTGCTTAGTTACCCGCAGCCAGATCTCAAAATAAACACCATCCAAGTAATCGAGCCAAAAAACATCTAAACGCAAGCTGTCCACACATTCCTGAGTAAAATGGTAATGTCAGATACAAACCATATAAATTAAAATAGAGTATGTGAGAAGGATCATACATAATAGCCCGTATAAGCTAATTCCACAGTGATCTTGGAAAAGCCAGTTGCGATCTTAATTGCTTGATAGGCTCCTCGGGTGCTTATCTTTCCCCACTAAACAACAGAGTTAATATAGTGATAAAAAGTACATATACTGTCCATGTATAGTCATGCTTACCTTAAGAGATGTCTTGTCAACCAGGACATAATCTTTCATCCACTGTCCCCAGAAAGAAAGGGTATTAGCCCAGAAAAAAGGTAAAAAGCATTGTATAAAATAATAACCTTTGCTTGAATTAAGCATACTTTCAGTTTTTTGGATAATTCCTTGCAGTAATTGATATATTCTTGTTCAATCTCATAACTGTAAAAAAACTTGTGGTACTTATCCCAGTTGGCGTACTCACAACCACCCTACATCAAAAGGAAGAGAATATTATTAAGTTTTGGAGAATGATAAAACAGAGAACTTAAATAACAGAACTTTGAATACACAAAAACATTTTTTTGTTTTAAGAATGGCTTTTTAATGGAGCAGCAAAAGTGTAATAGAACTCATAAAAAAATGATGCATGTTTGTCATAAAAAAATCAATTTGATTAGTGGGAACCACATTACCATTCTATGCTGGAATGCCTAATATTGTTTCATAAAGGAAAATGAAGGTAGCAAGCAGGCAGTTCTGCACAGAGATTGAAATTTCTAGCATATAACATCATGATTCTTCTATGGCAAAGCTATTTGTATTTCAGTGCATGTGGCATCAACTCATCGATATACATTGTAAACTGGTCTAAAATCTGTATCCTCAAATAAATAAACATATTTTTTACTTTTGTAAAATCAGACCACACAGATATTCTACACAGAAAAATTTCATCGTTTATGGTAAGAAAAAAATAAAATGGTCACGGAATCAGATTCAGAGACAATGTACTATTGTACCTAACAATCATATTGACACAATTGAACACAAAGAGAATTTATATAATTGCAAAACTTCAATACATCAAATGTGTGCACGTACATGATTTCGAGGTACTAGACGCTGATAGTCATCCAGGGCTTCAAGCCTGCAGAGATCAGGGTGGAAGAACCAATCTAAGGTGCCATCTTCCTCAAAGTGCTCAAAATATCTCATCTTAGCAAGAAGTATTCCAGATAAGTCCTCCTCCAGGAGGTCCATAGCATTGTGCTGGTTCAATTCAGCATTCAGTTTTTCCTTGGACTCCATTTGTGATGACTGTAGAAAGATACACATAACATTATATACCGCAATGGAAACACAAATGTAAATAATGCATGAAGTTTGATGACTGATGAATACAGTAATGGAAGGAACCTTCAAGTATCTGATACGATAACGTGCATGGCACTCCCAGAGTGGAGTGAGCTTCTCATCGTCCAGTTTAGTGTAAGTATCAATAGCAGGTTTAGTGGGCAGCTGCTCGAAGTATTTAAGGAACTCATCAGAGCTGATATCCTCTCCCAGACCCAATTCATTCAGCCTTTGTATCTCATCATTTGCCTCTTGTAAGTCTTTGTCCTCCATAACATGTACAATGGTATTCTTGTCTGCAGCAGATTCTTTACAATTATCAGAAATACTTTTGCCATCCAAGGAATGACCAGCTTTGGCATCGAGACATTGGGAGCTGCATGTTGTTCTGAGCTGATGGCCGGCTGTGCGATCGGAGGAATTCCTTGGCAATGGTTTGTTCCTTTTGGTGTGCTTCTCTCTGGTAGTGACTAGTTGTGTCACTGTCTCCTGCTTCGCTTGGTGCTTTTGTGGCATCTCTCCACTTGAGCCCTTACTCATCTTCTCCTTTGCCGGTATCTTTCCACTCAAGCCCACCTCCTTTGCCCTGTGCTTCGGCAGTATTTTACCAAGTGAGCTCGTGCCTCCCTTCTCCTCTGCACAATTCTTGGGAACAAATTCTCTCAAATCCTGGGCAGTAGTGCCGTGGTGAGGTGCATCCATTGAAGCGCTGGCACTGACATGGCCTGCATTGTTGATATCCAACGACTCGAAACGGCAGAAGATATCCCTGTCAATAGTAGTAGAAGTTTTTACTCTGTATGTTCTTATCTCCAGCTTGTTTCTGTGCGAGTGTGACGGTGGTGCTTGGTAGCCGAGAAGGGGTCATCTCTCCACTGCGCGAGACCGTGCCGTCCTTCTCGCCCCCGCGGCGGAGCTTCTGCGGCGTCATCTCTTCATCAGCCAAGGCTCCTTTACCCGCAGCTGTCTCCTTTGCCCGCTGCTGCTTCGGCGACACCCCACCGCTGATCGAACCGGCAAACCCTTTCACGCTGTGGTGATGCTTTGCTTAGACGACGGTATCCCACCACCTCTCGAGCTCGCATCTGCAGCGGCATCCGTCGGAAGTCGGAACCCTAACCAAAATCGAGATGAGATCGTTTGCCCCGTAATCCACGGGTCACATCCCCTACTGATTGAGGTCCCGTAACGATTTCGCTGCGGCCGCAGCCGAAATCGGTGATGCGCGGAAACGGAGGAAGAAGCCGGGGAGGTAAGGAGGGAGCGGCGGCGGCGCGGCGTGCGCGGGGCGGCTTCCGGCACTTGTTCGACTCGGGACTCGGGAGAAGAAAAACAGACGGATACAAGATTGACACTGAGATTTCTATGGCTCTGAATTTTTTAGGACACCGTTTGAACGAAATCAGACTAGTATTGAATCAGGTCAATAACAAATCAGACTAGTATTGGAAATGAGTTACAATACCTAATTTGTTGTTTGGATATGGATGAAATTGCTATTTGAAATTAAGGGCCTCTTTGATACAGATTTGTCCAGCTCCAGCTTTGCCACTGTAGCGCCACTGTTCTGTGTCAGATAGAGCTGCGGGGAGCGAGTTTTTAGCAGCTCCGGCTGCTCTCAACTGCTCTGTGAGAGGGAAGAAGAGGAAAGAGAAAAACAGCTCTCATAAACAGTAGCGCTAAAGTGCCGCTGCAGTATGTGTCGAGAGAGCTGGAGCGGCTGGAATCTGTACCAAACAGGGCCTAAATGAGGTGTCAAATACCCATTCATGTTTGGATATACACGTGATAGAAATTCAAAATTGACGCCATCTTCTCTGTCTCCACCAGGCCATGGCTCAACTGAAAGAGCGAGAGAAGGAAGGCGCTCACAGACGGCGTGGTTGGTCGATTTTATTGGCCCATTACCTGATTTGTTTTTTTTCTCAGAGGAGACACTCACAGACAGCGTGGTCGACGCAAGGGTGTGAACGAGCCAAGCTCATCGCCTCAAACTTGAGTTTGTTATGGCGTGATTGATTTCTTGCATGGTCGAGGGATGGATTCGGATGTTCAGACATCCGAATTATCCGTATTCGTATTCGACTAAAACGTCAATATGGATATCCGTATTCGTATTCGATTTTAATGTGGATGTTAAATGGAAATATCCGAATTCGTTTTTTGTTACTTTTCTCTATCCGAATCCATATCCGTATTCGAATAAAATGTGGAATATCCGATATTATCCTGTGGACCAATGGTGGTCACCCTTGGATGATGAGTGATTGACAACCGTTGTGTGGTTTGATGTTTCTCTTGGCTTGTGATGTGCAGGTGTAGGATGCGACATGGCGGTCGACGGCATGCGGTGAAGGTCAAGCGCGAAAAGTTCATGCCGATGGACCGAGGGCGGTGAAGGGTGAACGAGTAGGCTTGGACTGAGGGACCCGAGGAGTCCGGGCGGAGTCATGGGCGGTCCACATGGTGCGCGGAAGAGCAAGAGTACATGGTGTGATGGAGACGGCGTCGGTCGAGTCAAGCGGGACGGAGGCGAGTCGAGTAGGCGGCCCGAGAGCGGGAGCGAAAGACTTGGAGGCGTCGAAGGCTTGGCGGAGGCCGGACACGCGTCGACATCGGTCAGTCACGTCGTGCGGCGGCGTGCAAGAAGGGTTTGACCAGTTTGGCCTCAAAACTGGGGGTGAGTCACGCCTGCGGGGTGTGCAAGAGGGTTTGGCGGTTTGGTCCTCAAAACCGGCCAGAGGCAGGTTTACCGGTTTGGGCCTCAAAACCGGGCGGTGGCGGGTTTGCCGGTTTGGGCCTCAAAACCGGGGGTGACAAGTCAGAGGACGAGTGGCACCATCGCGAAGTTTGCGTCGAGGCGAAGCGAAGTCGTGAAGGAGCCGGGTCCGTCTGATGCTTGCAGGAAAAGTTGGACGGTTTTACCCCTGAGGGGTATTTGAGTTGTGTGCTTCATGTAAGGGCGTTTTGGACATTTGGCCAGCGCATATATATATGTGGAGAGCCTGAAATTTCAGCCATCTCTTTGGGCGTGGAGAAACTAATTTAGTTTTGAAGTCGGAGGTTTTCTTTCGTTCCTCTTTTGTGTTCCTCTCTGTTCTTCACAGGTCGTCCGGCTCGGCAGCTGAATCGAGCGAAGCAGCGCAGCACGCACACGACGAAGCGAGCGCACCAGCGAGCGGGCTCACGCGCGGGCACACGGCCCAGCGGCCCACGAGCGCAAGCCGGCCGGCACGCAAGGCAGCAGGCAGCAGCTTTGCTGCACGCGGGCGAGACGCTGGCCGCTGGCCAGCAGCTGTGCACCAGCAGCAGGTCCTTGGTTCGCGGCCCGTGCCAGCAGCTTGCGGCCCAGCGAGCACAAGCAGACCAGCAGCCATGCCCACCCGCACGCGGCCCAAGGAGGAAGCAGGGCTCACGAGCAGCAAGCAGGCCGAAGCAGCAAGCTACGACACGCCAACTCAGGTCAGGCTCTTTTTCTTTCTTTTGTAATCATTGCTTAATCATTGTGATCATTAGTTAATCATTGCAATAACTGTTTAATCATTGCAATCATTGTTTAATTATTGTGATCATTAGTTAATCAATCAGTAATCCTTTGGTTAATCTTAGTTTAATCTTAATTAATTAAGCTTTGCATGCTTAGTTTGGTTAAGTGTTTTTAGTGAGGGTTAGTAGTGGATTAGCTTAATCGCTTGTGCAAGCTTTTCGGTGTCTTGCTTTTGCTTCCGCTTTGCTCTGTGCCTCTCTAATCGTCTCAGAGACAAGCTTGTTACGAGTTGGCTTGTGTTATCTTTGCGATCAAATGAGAAGCGTGTTTGGGGTTGTAATCGGGATATAGGCCTGGTCTCCAAGAGAGATTTTTTAGAGGCTCCCATTCACCCCCCCTCTGGTCGCCCGTTTCGGTTCTTCATATCCATATCCGTGAAGAATTAACACGTGATGAAGCCATCTATCCGAATGCGAATCCGTATTTGATGTATTCGTTTTGTATTCGTATCCGACAAGAATGGACAACATTCGCATCCGTATTCGTATCTGACAAGATTCGTATTCGAATTAAAATATAGTAAAAAATGACATCCAAATTCGATTCCATGCGTATCCGATCCGAATCCATCCCTAGTCGTAGCCTGTCTCGCACCAACAAGCCATACCACCCAGGACATGCTGAAACCATGCAAAATGCCTGCTGTTTGGTTGTCTGCATGCTTACAGCATGGCCGAGACGCGCACTGATTGCTCTGCCATCGCGCTGGCTCTGTACCTGTACCGCCGCTCTCTTGTCTCGTGCAGCTCGCCCGCTCCCGTCGTCTGGCCCGGCAGAAGCGAGGATTTCTTTTGTATCCACGGTTGCATGTTCAGAGCGTGGCTCTGCAAAAATCAGCCAACCGAACAAAGCTGAGCTCGAGTTTACTCGAACTTTTCAATCTCAAGTTCAAAAAGCTCATGAGTTCTATTACATGAGCTTGAGTTTGCCTCGTTTAGTATTGAGTCAATCTCGAAATAAGCCGAACACTCACGAGTTTCAGTTTTTTTTTCCGACAAAACTAGTCAGCGTCGTTGAAGGCGAGGTAGTCAATAATCATGTCGTAAGGGGATGGCTGAGCATATCTCGATGTCCCGCGGTCAATCGCTCCTCTCGGCCTTTCATTTTTTCAGTAGTGTTCGTGGCCTGATTTCGTATCGATTCTGCAGCCAGCCGTGTATTCATGAGCTCGTACTAGGATACGTTTGGTTGTGTACCTGTGTGTACCAAATGATGCATGGATAGCTGATTCTGTATGGGATGATTTAGCCAATTTTCTTAAATAATATGGTTCATCGCTTTTAAAAATAAATTAAGTACGTGAAATAATTTTATTTTGGATGAGTTGGTATAATTCACTCAACTAAATAAAAAGCACCACCATCGTAGTTGGACCATCACATACATAAACCAAATGGTAAAGCCACCAAACACACTTCAGCAGCAAAATGATCTTTTCATCCTCCGCTCAACACGGGGTAGTATCGAACAGGGGAATGGCAATTAAACCTCGTCTGGAACAGGAAAGTTCAAAATCTCTAGAGCCAAGGAAGAAAACCTGTCAAATAGAAAGGTTTCCCTAATTTTTTTGGGTGACATGTCCATCTCAAAGTTGGACCCCGTCACGCAGGCAGATATAAAGCTGTGCCGTATTGCTGGCTTTTTGGGAAGGGGGCAAATCGCGCATTTGTACACGAGCGCAACCGGTGTGCAATGGACTGCGAACTCGGATCTAGCGACCGGCNGAGGCGCCGCCCGCCGTGGCCAGCCAGGCTCGGCCTCCTCTGCTCGCGCGCCGCCCACCTGCGCTCCGCTCTCGCCCAGCGGCTGCGGCTCCGCTCTCGCCCGTCGGTCTCGCGCCGCCCTGCTCGTGGAGAAGATTTGGGGAGAAGAGGATAAGGACGGAGAGTGGAGAGACGAGGAGATAAAAAAGAGAGCTGAGCGGGGATATTTTTCGGGAGGCACTCATCGGTACCGGGTGAAGGTACGCCCCGGTACTGAAGGTCGGCTTTGAGTACCGGGTGGGGTTACCACCCGGTACCAATGCCTTTAGTACCGGGTGATAACACCACCCGGTACCAAAAGTTATCTTTTGGTACCGGGTGGTGTTATCACCCGGTACTAAAAGAACTCTTAGGGCATCCAAATCTAGACCCGGTACCAATGCTTGCATTGGTACCGGGTTCAATCCAACCGTGACCGATTAGGGAGGATGGATAGAGAGTTCTCCGGTAGTGGCAGCGGCGGCGTGGTGGTGCAGGGAGGCCGGTTGGGCCTGGTTGGTGGCAGGGAAGCAGGAGTCGTATTGGTTAGCCTTGGCGGTGGGTTGTGGGTGGCGGCAACGCCGAAGCCGGGAGGGCAAGTGGAGGAGGCGAGGGAGCTATTTCTTAGGCACATCTGAAAGAGTACCAAAATACACGCGATGGATTTAGTTCATACTGTTGGATAGAGTTCTAGCATAGCAACAAACCAGTGTCCTCGTTTACTTCCAACACATTTCTTTTTTCTGCATGGATAGCTCTTTTCTGTCTGCTCCCTTTGTTCCAAACTAGAGTTCAATTTAGCTTTGAGCTAATTCGAACTGTTTTAATTTTGACCAAGTATTTAGAAAAAAACATGTTATTACAAATAATTACAATATCTAATATAGTTGATGGTGGATTAGTGAAGCTAGTTGAGTTTTGTAAAGAGCAAAATGCATGGATGGGCCATCATATTTAGCGTGTTTCAGTTTGGGCACTGTATTTAAAAAAGTGTAAACCATGGCCATTAAACTCACAAGATTGCAGCAATACGATCTCGTCCCATTAATTGTTCATATTTGGATGATATGGAGTATTTTGATTAATGACTTGCCTACCAGCATGGGCAAATCATAGCACACATCCTTCCATTAGAATATATATTTATCCCCTCTCTCTCCCACTATTTTTTCTATGTATATATTTGTCTTTAGTCACTGTAACGACGGTTTTAGCACACGGTTTATTTGGAGGTGACGATTTCGAGTAGCAAAGGCAGGTAATGGTGGCACTCATTCACGTGTGGAGCAAGGTGAGGGAAATTGTAATCCTTGTTGACTCGTCCTAATGAGGCACCACCTCCTACTTATACTACTTTCGGAAGAAGTTGAATCTTTTTTGTTTAGTAACAAAATATGAAATGAAAACTAAACTCGCAATATCACTAGAGAAACCTGACCTCCCCTATAGCCCTGCTGGTTTAGCTTACCATATCTCATTATTGCCAAGCAGCATGTAATCCTAGAGAGAATATAGAATGAAGAGTCTCCTATTCGAGCTTCAGTTCGAGCCAAGATTCAATATGAATAAATTTGACCTCCTTCATATGGATTTGTACAAGATTGAAGTGCTCTCGATCAGAATCAAGCTCCATGATCCCATGTCCATGGAGCATGGTGATGACTGCCATTTTTGTCAGGTTAGACGACACATACCCCATCATATGCAACCCTATACATTTCAAGGCATGGCCTGCCGGCAGTGTGAGGTTGCATGCGTGTGGGATAGGGGCATGGGACTGTCGAGGGATCATATGGCGTTTCAAGCCAATGAGCGGAGGTGGATGGTGTGGCTATGTCTCTGTCTACTATTGTGGCATCGGAGGCCAACATTTTGATGCTTTTTGATTTGGCCAACGAGCATCAAATAAGTTAGGGCCTTGATGCACGCCATATCATACAAGTACATATAGTTGGCCAATTAATAACTATATTGGTATATTCAAGCAACCTTAATGGCTATGCCTTATACTTTTCTAAGTATGCGCCAAACTGAAACACATACAATTACAATTGACATTCATGCATTTTACTCTTTTGTAAATGTTTGTGTTTTTTCTATAAACTTATTTAAAGTGATACAAGTTTGACTTTGACAAACCCGCATTAGTCCATGCATTTAGATCTTGCATTTCCTTTCTTTTGTTTCACGTGACAATGACTAGTTGATGTTCCGGTTTTTCGCTTTCGCATTGACAACGGTTGTGCTAGTATCAGTAGTTAAAGGCAGTAATGGATCAGGTTGACCAATTTTTTGTTTTGGGCTTTGATGTGGTCAATCTTGGCCAAGTCAAAAACTGTTAACCTAGTTAAGAGTCGAGTTAGGTTCGATTAATAGCCCAGATAGGTTTCAGCCAATTTGCACTGGGTTTTGACGTCTTTGATATTAGGCAGTGCGTGCGACGATGCCAATGCCTTTAGGTCTTTCATTAATGCTCGTTTCTTCTTGTCTCCTTCTGTGTCGTCGCCGCTAGGGAACTTGCACCACCGTATCAGGACCGAGATCGCTCCATGCTCGTCAGTGTTTCCCTCGCTTGCCATATTGCCATCGGTGGTATGGATTCTCACTTCTAAGTTTGGAGAATCCCCTAATAGAAAACTCGTATTTTTACATATCTTCCCTTATCTTTCATTGTTTCAGCCAATTTGAGATGCCATACATGTTATATTTTAATATGTAAAATTTTGTTTCAGATTAATATCAGGTGTCACCGTCTAGGTATTTTTGGGAGCATCTGCAACAATTGTCATTACTCTAAAGAGAATTCCAGCAACGCTGTAGATATTAAATTGATTGGAATATCCTTGTTTTTTATGACAAGGAATAATAACATTTTGAATTGAAGTTTGGACAAAACGTACACTCTCACTCTCTTATTATCGCTCTGCTTGTAGTAAAGAAGTGTTGACCACCGTTTCACTAGCTACAACTATAATACTTGCTTATTTATTTTTTCTATAAGATATTTCTGCATATTTCTGAGTACATCTATAGGAGTAGCTTTGTTTCCCTAGTTTTTTTGGGTATATAATGCTGCTTTTAGCTTTGAATTTTGGTCTGTACGACATGTTTTTCCCTAGCATTTTCTATAGGATATTCCTACATATTTTTGCTCCTCTCACATAGTTATGCACAAATTTTAAGTTTTCTTTTGTTGGGTGTTAAGTAGGTAAACATGTCATCCAACACTTCTAGTAGTCCCGAAACTGGTTATTCTTTGGAGGTTCACACATCACAAACGTTACATTGCATAAGGTCTAGTGTTTGGGAACACGATGAGCACAAATTAGTCAATGTGAGTGGTGACCTAAAAGCTATTTGCAAATATTGTGGACAACATTTGAACACCAAATCAGGCACAACCAGTCTAAGAAATCACATTGCTAATGCTCACCAAGGAATTGACACTTCTATTAGAAATAAATTACAAGACACCCTGAAAGATACCATCACTTGCTAATACTCGGCTATGCTCACATTAGTATTTTTCCATATATGCTACAAAATTACTAAAAACAAGATTAATTCCATCATGAAATATGACATGGCTAAGAGTCAATATCACTATCCAAAGTTCTAGACTGAAATCATTTAATTTTTATAGTGGTTAGAGTTTATACTGTTGTGGCTGCTTGTTCAATGGCTAAACATAGTAATTCAAAGGTTAATTGAATCGATAGAGCAATCGAACCATTGTGTAGGATACTAAACCGACAGAGCAATTTGTACAGTGGCAACTCAATACGCCTACTGAGCAGGATATTGAATGGACGATATACCACCTTTATAGTGGCACGGAGTTGGATACTGTATAGATTTGAAGTCTGAAAATTAGGAAAATATCTTCTAATAGATCCAGCTTACATGCATTCGGATCTAGCGTTTCCTTTTTTCTATCACGTGACAATGGCAAACTGATGTTCCAATTTTTTGCTTTCACGTTGATAATGGTTGTACTAGTAGCAGCAGTCATGCGGTATTTTTTTCCTTTTGAAGAGAGAGAGAGAGAGAGAGTTTGGGAGAGAAGGGAAGAAATAATGTTGTTACATTAACCCTAATACATGCAAGTGTCTATGGTTTGGTTGATGCATTCGTATGCACTACTCCATCCATCCTGAAATATTAGACATGCTAAATTTATTTGAAGTCAAATAAGATAAACTTTGACCAACTTTCTAGACATTCAATGCACCAATAGACTCATTATGAAATATATTTTGATATTTTACTTATTTCATTAGGGACATGTTAATATGTTTTTCAATAAACTTGGTCAAACTTTGAATGTTTTGACTTAAGACAAACTCATAATGAACGTTATTTCAGGACGGAGGGAGTAAGCACCAGGTAGGCAGACCGCAGAGGCAGGGGAAGAGAATGTAGGCCAGTGTCCTGGCTCAACTTCCTCTTTCTATAATTGTTGGGTGATGGCCCAGGTCTAGCCAGCCCAATACTTTCAAGTGGCCCTAGGTGTCAGTCTGGCCAGCTCCATCCGGCCACCGTACTCCTCCTACAACATCTACAATAGGTAGGGATATTTTCCATCCATCCTTTTGGCCAAGATGGTTCAGACACTAAATGAATACTCCGATACCTGGATTGGGAGATTCAATATCCGATTGGTATTCAAATCTGGGTACTCAAAGTTGGATATTTCACATAGATATGTAACATATATTGTCGGGGTTCTCTACCACCGACAAGTAATATTTCTACGATCGCGTGTCAGGGCTCCGGATGGTGGCTCAAGAGACACAGGAAGTTATACTAGTTCGGGCCTCCGGAGAGTAATACCCTACGTCCAGTGTGAACCGGCGTTCTCGAGCCCAAGTCTGTAGTAGGGGTTACAAACCAGTCGGGAGAGGGAAAACGGTCCCAAGTCCCTGTGTAATGCGTGGCAATGTGTTACGTGTGTGAGCGTGTACGAGTGTTCTCTCGATGTCCCCATCGATCTTCCCTCGTTCCCCTTTTATAGCTGCAAGGGGAATAAGGAAAGGGAGGGGTAAAAAAGAAGGAATTACAAAGTGAGTTACAACGCCGGAGTTTGTGGCTGTCGTCCTGCATCCCGGGCCGTACACAGGGAATAGTTGTTCACTGTTGTAGTTGGTGTTGACGGAATGGGCGTTCCATTTGACCCGGAGCCGGCGGCGTCCGAGTGGTTGGTGTATGCGGCTTCTTGGATGCGTCTCCGAGTGGTTCTCGGGTCGCGGTTGACTTGTACTATGCTTCCTCGGACTCCAGGTGTCATTGATTGAGCAGGCGAGCGCCCTTTTCCTGGGACTGTAGCATTCCTGTTCGGAGGAGACGGGCGCTCCTGTGGCCGCCATGGCGATGGACAGGTGCCCATCCTATTCTGACATGGCAGACATCAGGTGGGTACGGCCCGAAGTGGGCAAAAGCGAGGGGCGGCGCCGAGCGAACCAGTCGGGCGAGACGGAGACTGGTCGGGCGAGGCGAAGACTCATCGGGCAAGACGGAAACTCGTCGGGCGAGCGAGTCCTCTCGGGGGTTGCTTAGCCGCGAAGGAGTGAACCAGTCGGGCGAGACGGAGGCTGGTCGGGTGAGGTGGAGAGTGGTCGGGCGAGCGGGTCTTCTCGGGCAGGCCCAGAACCAGCCGGACGGGGCGGGTCTGCTTGATTTGGAGGTTAGTTTTGTTTCTGACGTGTTGTTTGATGACGTGTCGTTGATTTGGGGGTCGATCGGTCAACCCTGGTCTAGACCCTCGTCAGTAGCCCCCGAGCCTGGGCGGGAGTTAAGGACTCGTGCCCAGGTTCAGTTGCTGTGGAGGAGTGTTGAGCCGTGGTTCTTCTGGTGGGTTGCGCGCGAGCGCACCCGCCGGGTGTAGCCCTCGAGCCTTGGGAAGAGTGGATACTCTTGTTAAGGCTTTGAAGCTAATGGAGTCGAGTAGTTTGTCTTGGAGGTTGTCGGGGCCGTGAAGGATTCGGGCATTAATTGGGAAGGTGATTTGTTGGGCCGAAGCCCTACTTGACCGTTGGTGGGCCAGGAGTGGAGGCGTCGGCCCGCTTCGCGCCACATGGAGGAGGGGCGCGCCTTTTGAGGCCGTCAGTTGAAGCGACGGGCGCACGTCGCCGCCGTGCCGATGGTGGGCCCGTGCATTTAATGCCGCCGCCCCGCTCCGCACCTCCTCCCCTTTTATCGCCTTGTGCTACGGCTGCCTAGGGTTTATCCCATCCCCAGCCCTTTCGCCTTCCACCGCGCTCTCATCCTTCTTGCCGTCGCCACGCTCGTCCTCTCGCATTTTCTGCCGCCGCGCTCGCATCTTCCTCGCGCCTTTCGCCCCCGCGCTCGCATCTCGCCGCCGCCGCCGCGCTCGAATCCTTCCCCCGAGCCTGCACTTTCCTCCTCCAGCAGACCCGTCATGTCGAACTGGGTGCACTCTTTCGTGACCCTGGCGCACTTGGAGGGGCTCGTGAAGGGAGGAATGCTCGTGCCATTGACGGAGGCCAAGGAGTGTTCAAGCCGGGGTTGGAGGACTTTCCCCGGCCGCCGCCTGGGTACATCGTTTCCTTCGTCGCCTTCCACGAGCGCGGGTTCTCCGTTCCCGCGGGGAGGTTCATCCGGGCGGTGCTGGTCGAGTACGGCTTGGAGCTTCATCACCTCAACCCGAACGGGATCCAGCAGATGGTGACATTCGTGGCGCTGTGCGAGTGCCACCTGGGAATGGAGGCCCATTGGGACCTCTTCAGGTACTTCTTCAAATTCGTGTTGCAGACCGACGGCGACAGCACTCCTGCGACGCTCGGGTGCGCCTCGTTGAGGATGAAGCAGGGGAGGTCGGACGACTACATCCCGGGCTCCCTTGTGAGCTCGAACAAGGGATGGCACCCCGGGTGGTTCTACCTCAAGAACGACCCCAAGCACCCCTTTCCCGAGTACACCGGGAAGTGGTTCAAGAAGGCGCCCGAGAAGTGGTCGTACGGGCTCGAGAAGAAGGACTGGGAGAGGGTCCTCAGGAACGCATGGAAGGCTCTCGGCCGGCTCCGGGCCCAGGATGTGTCCACGGCGGAGGTCATCGGCGGGTACCTCTCGAGAGGTATTGTGCTGCTGAGGCGGCATTCCCTCCATATGTGGGAGATGACCCCCGACAAGGCCTCCTTCGTGGGGACGGTGACAGCAGAGCCCCTTCCCTCGGCTGCCGAGGTGCGGCACCGGGTGGCGGCAGCGGTAGGGAAGGCTCACCTCGAGTACCCGCCGCCCGGTCTTCTACCGATGCTTCCGAACACAGGCACCAAGGCCGTTGTGAGAATTCTGTCGCCCGTCTCGACTTTGATTTTGAGTTCTTTCTTGCCTTCTAACCCCGAGTTCTTTAGGTGAAGAGCAACGACATCACCTTCTCTCGGGCGCCACTTCCCGAAGACAGGGCGGTGAACCGCGCTGCTGCCGAGAAGAGCAAGAAGAAAAAGGAGCGCTGGGAGCGGTGGAAGCAGGGCGAGGTGGCCAAGAGGTCGAGGAACGCCGACCGGGCCAAGAGGAGGAGACTAGGCGACGATGTCTCCGAGGATGAAGATCCCGAGTCGGAGCCCGCGGAGGGGGACTCGGAGGAGGAGGATGACGAGGGCGAGAGGGACAGGAGTGTGCCCTCTGCGGAGCCTGGGGCAGTTGTGGCGGCGTCGTCCCTGCCTCCAGCACGGGAGCCGAGGTCCGGCGGGAGCGAGAGGTCATCGCAGCCGGGCGTAGAGAGGAGCGGGGGTTCCTGGTCGGGCCAATCTCACCGGTCCGCCGGGCACAGCCAACGCGAGCGGCGTGACCGCACGCCCTCGCCCGTCCGTCGTGTGTCCGAGGAGCCGAAGGACACCCGTCGGAGCGCGGCCCCCTCCCGTCGGGATAGGAGCCGCGACCCATCGGAGCGTGTCCCTTCGGGCGGTTTGACGCCCAGGGGGTCATGCTCTCCGAGGAGGCCCTCCCCATGGGAGGGCAAGACGCCCCTCCGATGCCCCCTCCGGCCGGGCAGGTGAGCCCTGTTGGGGGCGGCCACTCATCGGCACCTCCTGTGGGGGAGAGGCGGACTCCCTTCGTCCCAGCGAAGGCCGCGGTGGGGGGATCAGGCCCTTCCCAGGTTGAGGGAGGAGGTCCGACCATCAGGCGGCGCCCTACTCGGGTGGGGGTGCCGGCACCCCGCAGGCGGTCCCCATCCCGACGACGCTGTCGGGGACCAAGAGGCCGTCGCCCTCATCGGACCTGACGCCGACGAGCGCCAAGCGGTCCCGAGCCGTGTCAGCGAGGTAAGTCGTGTTCTGCCTTTCCCGAGTAGTTCCTGTTTTTGTGATCGACTTCTTCCTTAGTAGGGTTTCCTGATCTTTGCTGTTCCAGTTGGGCCAACAAACTGCTCGAGGTGGCACCCTAGAAGAAGCTGCGCCGGGCGGCACCGGATGCTGATGCACCATCCACCGTGCCAACACAGCCGTCAAGGCCCTCGGTCGAGCGGGCGAGGAGACCACTCGGAGGGAGACGCCTTCCCTAGGGGAGGAGACCCCACAAGGCAGTGGTGACAGCCTGGGAGGGGTGCTCCCGGCGGGCCTGGGCGTCGCGCAAACCGTCCCCACGGAGGAGGACCTCGCGGCGTACCAGGCGGAGTTGGAGCAACAGCTGGTGGGGCCGATTCTCCCTGCCCCTCAAGAGGTGGCGAGCCGTGCTGTGGCAGGGGAGGTTCCTCTGCTTTGCGACGTTGCCCTGGCCGGCGCCGAGGAGAGCGCCGCTGGGTCAGTCGGTCGCGGGGCCGCTTCCCCTCCGGAGACCACGGCAGGCCCCAAGAGGAAGGAGGCGGGGGCGTCCGGGGTCCTCGCGATTGCCGGCACCCCACCGGCGGCGGCTGCTGGAGCCCCCGAGACCACTTCCGGGGGGCTCCATCGGAGGTGATCACGCTCGAGGACTCGCCGGAGGATCGCCCTCAGGGAGTCGATGGTCGCTCCACCGGGGAGCCGAGCTCGGAGCTCGTGAGGCCATTGAGTCCCTTGAGGGGGATCCCAGACTCCTTCTCCGACACCCCGGGAATGATGACGATGGACCACAACTTCAGGACCCTCGTATCCATTGCGGATGACCTGAACCTGCCGTGCGAGGGCCGGCTGAAGTGGGTCGATCATCAAGACCGGGGCGTATCCTCTTTGATCTTGACGACGGATCGGAGATGGGGCAGTGCGAGATTCTCACGGAGGGCCTTCGTAACGTGAAGGAGACCTTCGAGAAGATGATCATTAAGCCTGCCCGGGTAAGTTTCGGGTTTCCTCATTCTCCTTCCGGTTTTGAGGTGGCGCCGCTTTGGCAGTGTCTCACCGCTTCCCTCCTGCCTTTTTATCTCCGAATGCAGGAAATCATGAAGCGCAGCTTGGACAAATCTCTATTCCTCCGTCGAGAAGCCGGGCTGTGGTACGCCATCGACAAGATGAAGGCGGAGAAAGCACAGCTCGAGGCTCAGCTGGCCGCTGCCCAGCTGGCCGGAGCAGAGGCGCACGCCCGTGCTGTGGAGGGGAAGGTCGCCCTCGAGGCGAGGGTGGCCAAGGCCGAGAAGAGGGCGGCCGAGGCGTAGATGGTAGCCGAGGCCATGGGCCGAGAGAGGGAGGCCGCCATTCAGGAGAACGAGGGCCTGAAGGTGAAGGTGGTGGATCTCCAAAAAGACATTCAGGACGCCGCCATCGACCTCAAGAAGGCCCACAACGAGGCGGTCGACCTGGCCGAGAAACTTAAGGCCGCCAGTGAGGAGGGGGCTCGCCTCGGGGAAGTAGCTCAAAAGCGGGAGGAGGAGATCATTGGTAAGTTGTCCTTCCGAGCTCTTTTAGTTGGTGAATTGTTCTTCCCTCCGTCTTCTGAGTGGTTGTTAGTTGCTTGACTTTGTTCGCTGGTACAGCCCTCCGAGCTCAGAAGGCCGACCTGCAAACCAAGCTGGAGGCGGAGCAAGGCGAGGTTGCCAAGGCCTTTGCCGCGAATCAGGAACTGGTGCAGCTTGGCCGCGACCTGAAGGAGGAGATGACGAGTATGTATCGCGTTTCCCCTCGTCTTTCCCCTCATCTTCTTTCCTTAGTTATGGCTCAACCAAAGAAACTTCTCCAGGGGTTGTCGAGGATCTCCGGAAGTCGAGGGAGGCCGCCGAGCGGACTCAGAAGGCCTTTGAGGAGAAGGCTGAAGTCCACCAGGCCTTGGTTCAAGCCGTTGAGCGCTTGCTGGAGGAGCTCAGCGTTGGTGGCGGCCTGTCCCTGGTGGAGCGCATCGCCCTCGTTCCGAGAAGGACTCGGGAGCAGTCCTTAGAACTTAGGCGGAGCGTGGTGCGAAGGATCGTCGCCATGTTCCTGTCTCATTACCCGGGCATGGAGCGGGACTGCTTGCGAGGTGGATGGGCCCCCGGCTACGAGGACCATGAGTACGACGGGATTGAAGCCGAGTCCTCCTCCTTTGCTGATGAGATGATTGCCGTCGCCCTGAGGGACCTTGAGCTGTAAAAGAATAGCAGAATGCAGGGGGGCTTAGACATTTTATCTTGTAATGAAATGAACTTAATTCCCTACGGAGGGCATTCCCTTGTTAAGGGCTTGTTTTTGTTGAAAAGTTTGTGCTCTTATCTGCTACCTGCCATCTTCGTTTTCTCCCGCGTGCTCTTATCTGCTTAGGACCTTGTCGGCCTGCTCTGTTCCGTAGCCGCCGGGGCGTAAGAACTCGAGAGTTTGGCCTAACATAGTCGCACAGTGGTGCCACTCGGACTTGCAGCCTTCGAGCAGTTTTGGAAGGTCGAGCATTGATAGGTAGCAGCTTTAAGTGTTGAAAGCAAACACTAGTCGGAGCAGTTCCCTTATTGCTTTCGGGAAGAAAAAAGAGATCAGCCCGAGGGCTTGGATCTTGCCCACAAGTCTAGCGCCGTAGCCGCGGGGGCGTAGGTACTTAGAGCTTGGACGGGCGCAATCACAAGGCCGCACAAGCTGGTCCTTCTTTTTCCCTTAAGCGCAAAAGTGTACCGCTGATCGCATACGGGGGCGATCATTTGTTTTTGTTTGTCAGGATTAAATTACAAAAAAAGGAGGGGCACCATGCCCCGGGTGGAGCCCCCGAGCGGCGGGCGACCCTGCACGAGGAGGGGTCGCTCGTTGCTTAGTTTAGGGAGCTCGAAGGGTGCGTTTCGAAAAATGACCACAGGCTTATAAAGTACTCGGAACGAAGTAGCACTTTTTATTATCGTAAGCGGATGACAAAGTACAGGTACTTTTAAGGGTAAAAGCGACTGTCGGATCTAATGACCGGCAGTCCACCCGGGGGTACCCAGATGGTTGATTTGTAGGCAAAGGGAGATCGCTGGACTAGGGAGCTCGAGGTAACACAGAGACAAAGGGATTATACAGGTTCGGGGTACCCGGAGGTATAATACCCTACGTCCTGTGCTCGGGAGTCTTGTATTGCTTTGCTCGGCGTGGTTCCGGGGAACAACGGTGAGCTCTTTTTTACAATGGATGAATGGCGTGAGAATCAGATGGTTGAGGGGGTCAACCTAGGCCGCCTTATATAGGCTGATGGCCTAGGGTTTACAAGTCGGTTATCTCTAATCGTATCCAGGCCTAACTAGGAAACTAATCTGTATCGGTCGCCGCATATTCTCCATGATCTCCGGGTGGGATCCAAGGATATCGCCGAATACCTTGCGGGCTAAGTCTTCTCCAATCTTGTCCATCAAGCCGGGGATCCTCATGGGCCGGCCTGGGGTCGGCCCACATCCTTGTCAGACGTGGGACCAGGCCGACTGGCTATCCAGTCGGTAGTGGGCCCAGGGGTACCCATATCCCACAAGTCCCCGAGCAACGTGCAGGCGCGTGTCGGACTGTTGATGAAGAAGCGAAGCCATCAAGGTCGGCTGAAGCGCCTTGGTCGGCAGGCCGACATAAGGGTGGGTGTCGGATGTTTGGACCCGGCAGTCCACACAGGGTAGCCTACGTGGTTGATTTGTCGAGGGACAGATCGAGGATCAGAAGTCGATGGTAACACAAGACGCAAGGATTGAACAGGTTCGGGCCGTCGAGATGACGTAACACCCTACGTCCTGTGTTGGCGGCGATTGTATTGCTGTGTTTGAAGTTCCTGGAAGGATCTCCGTAGTTGGGTTCTGTCCTAGGGTTGTAGAGGTTGTAGTTTTTCGTGCTCTGGAGGGGGGTCTCAGGGCGCCTTATATAGTCCGGCTGCCTTGAGTTACAAGTCGGCCAGAGATCGTAACCTACCCGAATTACAAGGATTTGATCCTATAACGATTACAGATATCTTTCCCTATAATTCCGGCTAGTTTATCTTGATCTCCGATCTTCTTGCGGGATACGCCGTGTGCTTTCCTTGCTGCGCGCGTCGTCGCGCCCATTCGGTTCGCCCGACTGGTGGGCCCCCGACTGGTGGGCCAGCCAGTCCGACAAACCGATCCAGATGTACTCGGATTGGGCCGCCCTTTGATGGTTGGGCCAATCCGCCTGCTGGGTACCCCTGGGGGTCTACCCCCGACAAGCCCCCGAGTAGTACGTGGTTGAGGGACAAGTCGGCGAGGTCGTGCTGCCCGATGAGCGTCGAGCCTGCTGCAGTTGGAAGCGAAACCGCGTGATACTGGAGAGAAAAGAGCTGTCAACCAACGGATGCGCCGCGAGGTGCGTCCGTTGGCCGTAGCCCCCGAGCCTTGAAGCGATTCCGAAGGAATCGGTCCAAGGGTTAGTAGCCTTCTTCAGAGGTCGCCGAATGATCAACGGATGCGCCGCGAGGTGCGTCCGTTGGCCGTAGCCCCCGAGCCTTGAAGCGATTCCGAAGGAATCGGTCCAAGGGTTAGTCAAGAAGCATCTGGCTAAATCATCCGGCATTAATTTCGGCGTCCAGCCCCCGAGCGTGAGGGCCGGCGGAGTCCTGCGGGACACGCCGAGTAGTCGTCCCGGCGCCAGCCCCCGAGCGTGAGGGCCGAGCACGCCGAGTGGTTATCCCGGCGCCAGCCCCCGAGCGTGAGGGCCGAGCACGCCGAGTGGTCGTCCCGGCGCCAGCCCCCGAGCGCGAGAGCCGAGCACGCCGAGTGGTCGTCCCGGCGCCAGCCCCCGAGCGCGAGGGCCGAGCACGCCGAGTGGTCGTCCCGGCGTCAGCCCTCGAGCGTGAGGGCCGAGCAC
The DNA here is from genome assembly GCA_004135705.1 of Alloteropsis semialata. NCBI lineage: Eukaryota > Viridiplantae > Streptophyta > Magnoliopsida > Poales > Poaceae > Alloteropsis > Alloteropsis semialata. Next base: position 98,455,883 of record CM014278.1, on the reverse strand, counting down.
GCCGAGTGGTCGTCCCGGCGTCAGCCCCCGAGCGTGAGGGCTGAGTACGCCGAGTAATGGTCAATGCCCTGCAACAAAGTGATAATTCGAGGAGAGGACGTTCGGCGATACAAATGCTAATAAACTCCGCTTCCTGCTTCCAAATCTTTTAATTTCCTCGGGCAGTTAGCCTGTTACGTTTATGCACCTGGTCCCCGATAGCCGTAGCCCATAGCGCAGGGAGCTGGGCCGCATGCACGCGTAGGGGGGTAGGCGTACGGAAGAGCCGAGGTTTCACGGATTAAGGCGCGTGCTCCCCGAGTACTTTAGCAACTTGTTTTAAAGCTCGCGGAATTGGTGAAAATAATCAATGGAAACTTATCTTGGCGAGATGTTCGAGTCCCGGAGGATTCCTTCTTCGTAGGTTATGCCAAGGAGAGGCGGGCAAGGCGGCATCGCCTCTGTGATGCGGCGTCAGGAATGGAGTTCCCGTGACTGCACAGGGCACTCCCGTGGCCGAGTGGAGCCAAAGGGGATAAGGGTGACCTGTGCGCTTCAGGCTAAACGAGAGACGCGTGGCGTGGAGCCCGTGCACGTCATCGTGGAGTAAGTCTTGCGTCCTCCAGCGGCCAGGGGCTATAAATACCCGTCGGGGAGCCTGAGCTGCCACCCAAGAGCGAGTAGACATAAGATCCTTGTAGTCAACATGCCGGAGGTTCATCGTTGGGTTCATCCACCGGGGAGAGCTCATGGAGTCATCACGGCGTGGTGCTAGAAGAGTGCTTGCGAGGGATCTGAGGCGTTGATCGGCGCGTTGGTGCTGCCCTGTTCACCCCCGCATTCCCATGTGACGAGGGCCATGTGGGGTGAAATGCTTTGTAGAGCCAGGGATAGCCGAAGGCGTCTGCCATCAACCCTCCACCGGTGCTGTCCCGTCGACGGCTGCAGTGGTGCTACAAGAGAGCTTGCGAGGAGCTCATGTGGGCCAAGCTTGCTTCGGATGTAGCACTGAGCGCAGGGACGAGTGCCCCAGGCCGTCATCTTGGCGGCTGATGTGTTTGATGTTTGTAACCGGCGTAAGTCCGGCTCCGTTGTAACTGTATTTTCTGTGAAAAGGATTGTGTTGCTTGATCGTGGCGCCAGCCCCCGAGCGTGAGAGCCGTTCGAGCCTTTGTAGCACACCACTAGGTTCGCAGTGTTGGCTCCCGAGTGGTTCGGGGCCAATCGAGCCCGAGAGGCACACTGACTTGATGACGGCGCCAGCCCCCGAGCGTGGGAGCCGTTCGAGCCTTAGCGGCACGCCAACTTGGTTTGCAGTGTCGGCTCCCGAGTGGTTCGGGGCCAATCGAGCCCGAGAGGCACACTGGCTTGATTGTGGCGCCAGCCCCCGAGCGTGGGAGCTGTCCGACCCTTAGCGGCACACCACCAGGTTTGCGGTGTTGGCTCCCGAGTAGTTCGAGGCCAATCGAGCCCGAGAGGCACACCGGCTTGATCGTGGCGCCAGCCCCCGAGCATGGGAGCTGTTCGAGCCTTAGCGGCACGCCGACTACTTTGTCTTGGTCGAGTGCTCCGGAGTCATTTTTTACCGTTGGCGTCCGGCGTGTAACGGAAGGTGAAGCGCCCAACGGCTCTTTGTACCGTTTCGCCCGCCTCCGCTGATCGCGCGATCTCGCGGTAATTTCGGGCATCAAGGCGCGCTATAAAAGGCGAGGATTAACCCCGGAGGGTAATCTTCTCATTTCCAGATCTGCTTTCCTCGTTCTTCGCATTTCACCCCGCCGCCACCAAAGCTCCCCTTGCTCGCAAGTCCTCTGCGCGATCTCATCCACCACGGGGAGTGTAGCCTCGCTGATGCGTGTCAAGACCCCCGCAGTGAAATCCATGGCGGGTAGGAAGAAGTTTGCTGCCGGCGCCGTCCCGAAGACTGACAAGATCCCTTCCCCTGTCCTTGCGTGGACGCGGGGGAAGGTGACAACGGAGGCGTTGGAGGAGATGGTGGAGCGGAGCGTCCTCCCGCCTCAGGCCGTGGCGGAATGGCGGCCGAGCGCGGGGGAGGTATTCCCGTCGGAGAACTCCGGCGAGTTGGTCCTCTTCAAGCCCTTCTTCGAGGCGGGGCTTGGCTTGCCCACGGGAGCCGTTCTTCCGCGGGCTGCTGCACTACTACGGGATTGAGGCGATCAACCTCAACCCGAACTCCATCATGGCGATCTCGGTCTTCATCCACCTCTGTGAGGCGTACTTAGGTATTTCTCCCCACTTCAATCTCTGGAGGTACTTGTACTGGCTGAAACCTCAGCCAAGCGAGGAGAAGATGGTGGTGGTCGGAGGAGCCGGCTTCATGCTTCGTCAGGGGCGGAAGGACGACTACTTCGACATCGCCCTTAACACCTCCAACAAAGGGTGGAAGGCCGAGTGGTTTTACGTCGGGAACCACGCGCCGGCGATCCCGTGCCACACCGGCGAGCGGCCGAAGGTCCAGGACTGCTGGAACGAGCTCCCCGACGCCTCGGAGATGGACCAGGTGGAGGAGCTCCTTGAGTTGATCAAGGAGTTGAAGCTTCAGGGCCTGACGGCAGTCGGCATCGCCTGCAACTTCAGCAGGCGGTTGGTCCAGCCCATTCAGGAGCGGAAGCACCCGGGCTTCGAGTACTCGGGGCGGGACGACCCCACTCGGGCTGCCAACCGCACCGTGGGGAAGGAGGAGATGAAGGAGCGGGTCGGCGGTTTCTTCCTCGGGCGAGTATCGGAGAAGGGGCAGCCGCGCCCTTTTTCGTTGAAGAGGCCTCCACCACCGGTGAGTTTCTTTCCGAGTCCTTTTGAGTGTTTTTTCTTGACTTGTTTTCTTGTTGCGTCCGTTGGCCGTTCTGATTTTGCGCCTTTTCTTGCGCAGGATCGATGCTTCGAGTTCTTTTCTGCTGCTCCACTCCCGGAGGACTTCCCGAGGAAAGTAATCCTCGAGGATACGCCTCCGGCTGCTCAGGGAGGCACTCGGCCAGAGAGGCCAGTTCGACCGACTGCGCCCCGTATATGGGCGCCGAGTGATACGGAGGGCTCCCTGAGTCCTTCTGATGAAGAGGTGGTGGAGGACCGTCCGCGGAAGCGCCGGGCGGCAGTGGCAAAGAGGAACAGCCGTCGGGGCGGCGCTCCCAAGCGGGCGGTGGAGGTGGATGACGGGGCGGCCGAGGACTCGGCCACGCTGTCGGATGAAGCGCCCTCCGTCCGGGACGCGGTGGCAGGTACGGCGCCGCCGCCTCCCAAGCGGAGGCGCACGAAGAAGGTGGCGGTGAAGAAGCCGGACGCGCAGCCGGCTCAGAGGCCGTCTGCGGGTTCTGAGGCCGACGTTGACGAGCCGGTGCGTTCTTCACCGGTCATCACGGAGGAGGAGGAGAAGGACGAGGCCGTGCCAGACGAGGTGTTCCAAGAGCAGGAGCACGCCCGGGCTATGGGCGTTTCGGTGGAGGAGAGGCGGCGCATGGTGGCGGAGACACTTGTGCAAGCCTCGGCGGACGCCAGGCCGGTCTCTGACTTCAGGCCGATCCCCGCGGCGATTTCGACGCAGCGGCGCCCCAAGCTCCCCGTCATTCGGCCCCGGGTTGCGATTGTAAAGGGTACTCGGTGAGTAGTTGATCTTCGCGTTTCTTCTTGTTGTCCGAGTTCTTGTACTAACTTCCGAGTGCTTTTTTCAGTAATGCCTCCGATCTGGACGGAGAGGCGGCGAGTGGAAGGGCTCCCTTGACCGAAGCTCTGAGAGATCCGAGTGCTCCTCCCGCCGCTCCTACAGGGCAGTCGTCCTCGGGTGCTTCACCCAAGGCGGCGGATTCGGCGAGTGGTCCGGGCGCGGCGCAGACTGCAGAAGTTCCAGTCAGGCCTGACCCGGAAGTGGTGGAGGAGGTGCCGGCGGCCGATGAAGCGGCGATTACTCCGGTCGTTGCCGGAGATCCAGTCGCGGACACGGTGATCGGGTCGCCCGTCGGCGCCGGCGATGTTGCCCGGGAGGAGATCCAGGAGGAGGACCCGCCGAAGGAGTCGGAAACCTCGGGGACTATCGCTGTCCCTGGGGCGGATGCCGCGGCGGAGAAAGAGGGCTCGGTGATTGCCGAGCTCCAGATTGCTGTCGACCACGCGCAGCGTCTTGCGGCGGTAAGTTTTCCTCCCCTGTCTTGTTCATCTTTTCTTTCTCTTTGTTGGTATTCTGAGTCGTCCATCTTCTCTGAGCGCTTGTAGAAGCTGGCCACGCTCCGGCAATCGCGCCTTGCGCGGGCCCAGGACGCGGAGTCGGCGCTCCTTCGTGCGGCGAAGGCGGAAGCGGAGCTCAAGCGGGTCAGGCGTCAACGCGACGCTGCCAAGAAGAGCCTGAATGACGCTGTCGTGGAGCATCGCCATATTCTTCATCGTAAGGCCTTTTCACTGTGATTTCCGAGTAGTTGCCGATCTGTGTCGAGTTATCTTCGCGGTAGCTGAGTGCTTTCTTGCCCTTGCAGAGAAGGAGATGGAGAGGGAGCGCCACATCTCTGAGCTGAAGCAGTTGCGGTTTGCAAACGCGACTCTTCAGCAGTCGGAGGAAGTGATGGCTGGCAAGCTGAAGCAGGAGCAGGACTTCCGGAAAGGTGCGGACATGACGATGCTCCAAGCCATGTATACAATCCAGAATAACTCTCAAATCATAACAGGCTTGGAGCAAGATCTTTCATCGGCGCATCTGGCCTTGACGGAGGTCAACGAGGCGGCGAGGGACCTGCTGGACTCCGTGGCCCCGGAGGAGGGTGAGCCGACTGCTTTGGTCCCGCGCCTTCAAGCCGCGCCCACCCGCATCGCCGAGTTGATCAAGGAGTCGGCGGTTGTGTGCGCGAACGACGCCTTGGCGCGTGTTCGCACACTGTACCCGCGGATCGACCTTGCGCCGGTCGCGGACGGCGTGGCGGCGGACGCCACAGTGGAGCAGGTGGGCTCGGCGATGGCGGAGACTCGCCCGATCGCCGAAAAAGTCGGCGAGGCTCTCAAATTTGAGTAGAGTCCTGTATCCTGTATAGAGTAATGTAAACTTTTGTATATACAAGTAGTCAGAGACAAGCAAAGCAAAAATGTTGGATACTTTGTCTCGTATTTTATTGTTGCCCGAGTAGCCTTTGTCTGAAATGTGCTTTTTCCTTTGCCTCACTTATCCTAAGTTCATAACGTCGAGAGCAGATCCCGTGCACGTGTAGAAGGCTTAGGCGTCGTTCCGGGCCCGGTTACACAGCATTTAGTTACGAGCTACTCGGGAACGGAGTGATTCCGAGAGGTTTTGCGAGGAGAACAAGTATACGAAAGAAGCATATAATATTATTGAACATTGTGATACATAGCTTTTCATGGGTAGAATCGGCGTAAATGCTCTATGTTCCACGGGTGTGGGACCTCGGTGCCATCCTCGTACTGGAGACGAAAAGTACCCGGACATATGACCTGAGTCACGATGAACGGGCCTTCCCATGGGGCGGAGAGTTTGTGAACCCCTGCGGTGGATTGCACTCGGCGTAAGACGAGGTCGCCANCGTTCTTGTCGTGGTAGCGCCGGAGTTGTTGCTGGTAACGCGCGTGCTGTATGAGCGCGTTAACTCGGTGTTCTTCGATGGAGACCAGGTCCACCTCGCGGGCTGCCTCAGCTTCACCTTCGTCGTAGTTGTCGATGCGTGGAGATCCAAAAGCAATGTCAGTGGGGAGGATAGCCTCGGAGCCGTAGACGAGGAAGAATGGAGTATGGCCTGTTGCTCGACTCGGCTGAGTTCTGAGTCCCCAAATGACTTGTGGTAGCTCCTGGTGCCACCGTCCGGCGAATTTCTTCAATGGGTCGAAGACCCTTGCTTTCAATCCTTGGAGTATCATGGCGTTGGCTCGTTCCACCTGCCCGTTGCATCTGGGATGGGCGACGGAGGCGTAGTATACGCCGATACAGCTGTTCTCGCAAAAGTCCCAGAAGGCAGACCCGGTGAACTGCGTCCCCAAGTCGGTGATGATCTTGTTAGGGACTCCGAAACGGTGTGTGATTTCTTCAACGAAGGCGGCGGCCTGCTTTGATGTTGGAGTTCCGACGATGGCTTTGTATTCTATCCACTTGGAGAATTTGTCTATGGCGACGAGGATGTGTGTGTAACCTCCCGGGGCTGCTCTGAATGGTCCCACCATGTCCAACCCCCAACAGGCGAATGGCCAGGAGGGTGGAATAGTGCGCAGAGCTTGGGCCGGGAGGTGTTTCTGCTTGGCGAAGAATTGGCACCCCTGGCATCGGCGGACGAGTGCTTTGGCGTCGGAGACGGCAGTGGGCCAAAAGAATCCAGCTCGGTACGCTTTCCCGACTAGAGTTCCGGCAGCGGCGTGGCTTCCACAAACTCCCGAGTGGATGTCATCGAGGATCTGGAGGCCGACTTCTTTCGTGACGCATTTGATGAATACTTGATTTGTGGCGGCTCGTCTGTACAAGGCGCCTCCGACCACCACATAATTTTTGCTTCGGCGTTCCAGGATCTTTCGCTGCGTGGGGTCTTTTGGCACTTTGTTGTTGGCGAGGAAATCTATGAACTCGGCCATCCAGTCTTCTTCCTCGGCGTTAATGGCTAGCACCTCGCAGAGTTCTGGGGCAGGCTCTGGCTCGTCGTTGGGCTCCTTTACGGAGGGTTTGAGGAGGCCCTGTACGAACACTCCCCCTGGAACTTGTGCGCGGGTGGATCCCAACTTGGCAAGTGCGTCAGCGGCGAGGTTCTTTTCCCGTGGGACGTAGTGGTACTCAACTCCGTAGAATTTCCCTTCCTGCTTATGCACTGCCTCGCAATAGGCGTTCATCCTCTCGCTGTTGCGATCCCACTCTTTGTTCACCTGGTTTATGACAACTGCCGAGTCGCCATAGACCAGGAGCCTCTTTATGCCTAGTGAAGCGGCGATGCGGAGCCCGTGGAGAATCGCTTCGTACTCGGCGGCGTTGTTGGTGACGGGGAAACGGATTTGGAGGACGTATCGGAGCTGTTCCCCTTTCGGCGAGATAAATAGTACTCCGGCCCCTCCTCCGTCGATCATTAGGGAGCCGTCAAAGTACATCTTCCAGTGCTCGCCGGTGGTGTCTTCTTTCGCGTCCTGGCTCTCGGTCCATTCGGCGATGAAGTCGGCGAGGATCTGTGACCTGATGGCGGTGCGCGGGACGAAGTCAATGTTGAAGGAGCCGAGCTCGACGGACCACTTGATGATTCGCCCCGTGACGTCTCTGTTGTGGAGGATCTCCCGAGTGGAAATTGCGTGACCACCTTGATGCGATGCGCTTGGAAGTAATGGCGGAGTTTTCTTGATGTGATCAGCAGTGCGTAGAGTAGCTTCTGCACCTGGGGATAGCGAGACTTGGACTCGCTGAGTACTTCACTTACGTAGTAGACTGGTCGCTGCACTCGTTGCACCTTTCCTTCTTCCTCCCTTTCCACGACGATGACGGTGCTTACCACATTGGTGGTGGCGGCGATATACAGGAGTAGCGTTTCGTCGTTATGCGGAGCGGCGAGTACTGGTGGATTGGAGAGGTAGTCCTTGAGGTCGGTGAAAGCTTGCTGTGCCTCTTGGTTCCACTCGAACCTGTCGGCCTTCTTGAGGATTTTGAAGAACGGCAGGCCCTTGTCCCCAAGCCGGGAGATGAATCTGCTCAAGGCTGCCATGCAACCAGTCAGCTTTTGGATCTCTTTCTTCCCAGTCGGCGGTTTCATCCTCCGGATGGTGTCTATCTTCTCTGGGTTGGCTTGGATGCCTCTGTTGCTGACGATGAAGCCGAGTAGTTTCCCTTTGGGTACGCCAAAGACGCACTTAGTCGGGTTTAGCCTCCAGTTGTGCCTGCGGAGATTGTTAAATGTTTCGGAGAGGTCGGCGATGAACTCGGCTTCGATCTTTGTCTTGATCACTATGTCGTCGACGTAGGCCTCGGCGTTGCGGCCAATCTGAGTGCCCAGAGTCAAGTTGATGGCCCTCTGGTAGGTAGCTCCGGCGTTGCGGAGGCCGAACGTCATCTTGGTGTAGCAGTAGGCGCCGATCGGAGTTATGAAGGAAGTCTTCTCCTGGTCTTCTTCTTTCAGGGCGATCTGGTGGTAGCCGGAGTAGCAATCGAGGAAGCATAGGAGTACGCATCCGGCGGTGGAGTCAACGACTTGGTCGATGCGGGGCAGGACGAAGGGGTCCTTAGGGCAGTGCCTGTTGAGATCCGTGTAGTCAACACACATTCTCCATTCATTATTCTTTTTTCTTACAAGGACTGGGTTAGCGAGCCAGTCTGGGTAAAAGACTTCTCTAATGAACCCGGCTGCTAGCAGCCTTGTAATCTCTGCCCTAATAGCCTCCTTGCGATCCTGCGCGAAGCGTCGGAGCTTTTGGCGAACTGGTTTGGCGTTCGCGTCAACCGTCAAGGAGTGCTCGACCACCTCCCTCGGAACACCTGGCATATCTGATGGAGTCCATGCGAATATGTCGGCGTTGTCCCGGAGGAAGGTGACGAGCGCGCTTTCCTATTTGGGGTCGAGCCCTGATCCGATCAGGGCGGTCTTGGAGGAGTCGGCGAGCCCGAGCGTGATGGCGCGTACTTCTTCAGCCGGCTGCATCGTGGTTGGCGCGGCCCTTCGCTTGGAGGACTCGGGGACGGAGCCCGGGTCTCCTTGGAAGGTTCTTGCTTCGTGGACTACCTCCATTTGGAGCACGCTGCGTTCGACGCCGGTGCAGAGGTGGAGCCCTTCTTTGTCGCAGCCCTTGGAGAGGTGCACGTCGCTGCGGATGGAGAGGACGCCGTTTGGTGCCGGCATCTTCATCAGCAGGTACGTGTAGTTGGGGATTGCCATGAACTTGGCGAGAGCTGGTCTCCCCAATATGGCGTGGTAGGCGGTGGTGAAGTCGGCGACCTGGAAGTTCAGGTACTCGGTCCTGAAGTTGTCCTGTTCACCGAAGGTGACGGGCAAAGCGATCTGCCCGAGTGGTTTGGAGCCTTTCTCTGGGATCAGCCCGTAGAACGGGTGGAGAGAAGGACTCAGGGCGTCGAGGCCGACGCCCATGTCCCTCAGCGTCTGGGCGAAGATGATGTTGAGCCCGCTCCCACCGTCGATGAGTACTTTGGTGAGGCGGGCGTTGTGCACAATCGGGCTGAGTACCAGCGGGTACTCGCCCACGTCGGAGACCTGGAACCACTGGTCCTCCCTGGAGAATGTGATCGGCTGCTCGGACCAGCGGAGTGGTTGGATCGGCGATGTGTAACAGGAGAATATCTCCCGGTCACGTACTTTTTCCCGGCGCTTGTCGTCCACGGGCGGCGGTCCTCCGAGGATGAAGTTCACCTGCCTGTCGACGTTCGGGAAAGCAGGGTTCTCGGGAGCCCCTTTTCCCTTGTCGCCCTTGTCATCATCTCGCGGCGGCTGCTTCCCCTCTTTCTTCTTGTAGGCGTCGGCGAGCCCCATGCAGTCGATCATGCGATGCTTGGACTGCTTGTGGATGGGGCAGGGTCCTTGGAGCATCTTCTCAAAGTCGGCGCTGAAGTTGGACCGCGGGCGAGGGCCGCTGCGGTCCATGGCGGCGACGGTGTAGTCTCTTGAGCGCTTCCGGTCGTCCCTTCTGCTTGGTTCAGGTCGGGAACGGCGCGTATCCTCCTTCTTCGGGCGGTCTTCTCGGCGAGGGGGACGATCATCGTCCCGAGTGCTTTTCTTGCCGTAGTGGAGTCGGACGGCTTCCTTGGCGTTGGCCATCTTGTTCACCCGGCCAAAGAACTCGCCGGAGGTCTTTGGCAGGTCTTCACAGAGGCGCTCGAAGACGGCGGAGTCGGCGAGGCCATCGAGGAAGTAGCTGATGATCTCGGACTCGGAGCAGCCGGGAACTAGGTTCCGGTTCTCCATGTACCGGTCGGTGTAGTCGCGGAGGCTCTCCCCCCGGTTCTGCTTGACCTTGCCTAGGTCCCAGGCGGTGCCTGGTCGGATGGAGCTCCCCTGGAAGTAGCTTTTGAACTTGTCGCAGAGGGTCGCCCAGCTGTCGATGGAGTCGGGCTCAAGGCTGTGGAGCCAAGTTAGCCCTACCTTGGTCATGGCGACGGGAAAGTAGGCGCACATGGCGTCGTGGTCGCCGTTCACCGCGCGAATGGCGATGCTGTACGTCCGGAGCCACAGCGTCGGGTCCGCCTTCCCGTCATACTTCTCTATGCCTGTAGGCTTGAAGTTAGTCGGCATGCTGATGGACCTTACTCGGGCGGTGAATGCCGGGAAGCCGTCGCAGTCGTTGAGGTTCCCGGCGCCTGCGTGTCCCGAGTCGGCGGAGTAGTCGTCCGGGCTGTTAGCCCGGGGCGGCCTGTCTTGACCGAGTGGAGGCCCGTACTTGCGGTCGAACTCTCGGCGGCGTGCGGCCTCAGCGACCTCAAGGTCTCGGCGCTGGCGTGCTTCGCGATCCAGCCCTGGTGGGCCGTGTTCACGGTTGTACTCGGCGCGCCGTCGGAGTTCTTCCTCATCCCTCCGGCGGTGACGATCATCAAGGTTCCTTCGGAGATCGCGGTTGCGGAGTTGTTCGCGGAGATCGGGCTGCTCGACCACGCCGCGATCGGCGTCTCGGCGACTGGCCGACCTGGAGTGGCGAGACGAGGAAGCAGGAGCCCTCTGGGCGATCATGCCCGCGGCTGCAGTCAGCCTGACCTTGATCCGGTTGAGTTCAGGAGTCTCCGGGATCCCTTCTAGATCTTGGTGCGCGGCGGCAAGGTTGGCCGACGGAGTGGCGTAGACACCCACGCCGCCGATCTCTTGGACGAAGTCGTTTTGGAGATTGCGCGTGATCCTGGGGTTTCGGCCTTCTCGCCGTGCGTCACGGCGTCGTTGCCTTTCACCGTTACGCCCGATCCTGGCGTCACGGCGTGCTTGATCTTCGCCCTGGACCGTCGGCTCGTCGGCGGATATGTCGGAGACGAACGTCTCCCGCTTGGCTGGCGTGATCCTCTTATTTGGAGGGAGGACACGTGTCACCCGCGGGAAAGTCGGAGATGGTTCTGGTTCAGGCGGAGTCGGCGCAATGTTCGGAGTAGATCCGATCTGGTCAGCCATGATGGGATCGGGCGCCCCGATCGCATCTGGAGAGTAGTCGGCGTCCATGCGTTCGCCGAGTGCTTGCTGGTACACGGCCCCGCTGTTCACGAGTCCCAGCGGGAACCGTGCTGGCGAGGTGATGCCCTGACGAGCGGATTCGGTGAGCTCAATGCACTCACCGATGGAGGCGATGGCGTGATCCAAGTCCGCCTCGAACTGGCGTTGGCGTGCAGCCCATCGGCGTCTTCGTTGTTCGGGCGTCTCCTGCACCCTGGGTGGTCGAGGCGGAGTGGACGAAGCAGTCGGCGATGTAGGAGACGGCGTGTTCCCTTCAGATGGCGGGAGAACAACGCCGGCCGTCGCGGTCGCCGAGTGGTTGGCGATGGTTGGCGACGGAGTGGTGATGGTGACGATCCCGTCTGGCGCAGCGTCGAGTCGTGGCGCTGTCTCCTCCGGGGTGGCGTCACGGGTGAAGGAGAGCTCTCCTTCGGGCCCAGCGGTGAAGACCATGGATCCGAAGAAGAACATGGCCCCCTCAGCGATGGAAATCTTCGTGGTCGCCGGCGTGATGACGGCGGAAGTGAATGCCATCGAGCTTGCAGATTGATCTCGTCGATCAACCCCTACCTGGCGCGCCAACTGTCGGATGTTTGGACCCGGCAGTCCACACAGGGTAGCCTACGTGGTTGATTTGTTGAGGACAGATCGAGGATCAGAAGTCGATGGTAACACAAGACGCAAGGATTGAACAGGTTCGGGCCGTCGATATGACGTAACACCCTACGTCCTGTGTTGGCGGCGATTGTATTGCTATGTATGAAGTTCCTGGAAGGATCTCCGTAGTTGGGTTCTGTCCTAGGGTTGTAGAGGTTGTAGTTTCTCGTAATGTCGTGCTCTGGAGGGGGGTCTCAGGGCGCCTTATATAGTCCGGCTGCCTTGAGTTACAAGTCGGCCAGAGATCGTAACCTACCCGAATTACAAGGATTTGATCCTATAACGATTACAGATATCTTTCCCTATAATTCCGGCTAGTTTATCTTGATCTCCGATCTTCTTGCGGGATACGCCGTGTGCTTTCCTTGCTGCGCGCGTCGTCGCGCCCATTCGGTTCGCCCGACTGGTGGGCCTTCCGACTGGTGGACCACCTAGTCCGACAAACCGATCCAAATGTACTCGGATTGGGCCGCCCTTTGATGGTTGGGCCAATCCGCCTGCTGGGTACCCCTGGGGGTCTACCCCCGACACTTGCTGTGATAAGTGTCTTAGTAATTATAAAGCTAAGATAGTATTTAATTGAGTATATGTGGTGTATAGTCTTTTGATTACCTTGGAGTGCGCCTAGTGCCACGGATTTGTAGTGGTAGCCCCAGGTGGTGACAGCCCTGACGGCCTACGTAGTCCACCACGTGAGAAGTACTAGAGTTCAGTAGGACCATTGCTTGGCTTGCTTAGTCCCCTTCGCATCCCTTTCCAGACTAGGACGGTTGGGCGTCCCGAAACAAGTAATATCGTAAACAACTTGAGCACATCCTTAATTATCCAGAATACATAGAAATAACCCTCTCTACCTTCTACATATATATCCCTTCCCTTGTCCTCAGTCGTTCTTAATTCTTAACTAGTACACACACGTTCCCTATGGATTCGATACCCTAGAATACTCTCGGGTGAAAGCTACATCGGTATCTGTACGCTTGCGGATTCATCTGTGATCGTTAAAAAATACCAACAAGCTTTCTGGCGCCGTTGCCGGGGAGCGGTTGCTGTACTAGTTTCGAACCAAGTTCGTCCGTGTATCCCCATCCATACCATTACACATACCCCATGGAATCAATGCCTATTAACCAGTACTCGGCTCCAAAGGGCGAATATCTGGAGCCTCCACCTTCATCATTGCCCATCCATACACCTGGCTATGAACTTCGCCCCGCCCTCATAGCCATGGTACGGGAGCAATCTTTTTCTAGAGCAGAAGAGGAAAGTCCATACATTCACCTACGCGGTTTTGAGCAAGTGTGCTCCTGCCTTGTCATTCCTGGCATGTTGCAGGAAACACTAAAGTGGAAGCTTTTCCCGTTCTCTTTGACAGGAATTGCCAAGCGATGGTATGCTCAAACCATAGGTAGTACCAATGGAGAGTGGGGAGTATTGTGAGACAAATTTTGTCTAGATTTCTTTCCGGTCTCCGGAATAGTGGACCTCCGAGTAGAAATCCTAACCTTTCGGCAAAGGGAGAAAGAAACCTTAGGAGCGACCTGGGCCCGATTCTTAAATCTACACGTGTCTGGTCCCAACCTTGCTATCCCCGAACCTATGCTTTTACAGCATTTCCATCGAGGACTTAGCAAGGAATCCGCTGTCATCCTTGACACGTCTTCAGGAGGGTCATTCACTCATTTGACACCTAGTGAAGGGAGAGTTGTCCTTGGTAAAACACTTGAGAACACCCCTTTCACTGGTATCTTTGATGAATTCCCCGAACCAGAAGTCGAAGAAATCCCCGAGCCAGAACAAGAGGTCCTATCTATCAAGCCTACACCCGTGACTACCCCTCTTTCTGAGCCCGTAAAAGAAGAGCCTCCCGTGGGAGAATCCCACAGTCCAGAAGATGAGGAAACTCATCCAATGGACTTTATTGGTGAAATCGAGGATGATCTTTTCACAGATTTTGGCAATACCTCGAATTTACCAACTCAACCTAAACCCCGAGCGTGTAGATCTCTGCTCCAACAAGATCGTAACCCATCCGATAAACCTGTTCTCAAAGAAGATCTGAAATATCTATCGGCGGTTATGAGTAAAGAATGGCTAAAGGAAGCAGAGACATCGCCCGAGGTAGTCCGACTCGTCAGCCCCTTAATCCCTCACTCCTATCAAATACAGGGGGTCACTATGGATATCCTTTACAATCCTACCGTTGGGATAAATGTCATTTCAAAATCTCTTGCCCAAACACTTTGTCCCAATGCGGCCTTATCCCGTTCCCAAAAGCTTATGCAAGATCCTGATGGGAACATTTTGGAGTGCTACGGCATCCTTAGAACGATTCCCATAGTTTTCAATAAGGCCGAGGTTCTCCTGGACTTCCATGTTTATGACGGTCCGGACGTACCCACTCTTATCGGCAGGCCTATCGAGAAACTCTTCCAAGAAATGCCTAAAGGAGGCCTTGCCATTCAATTAGGAAAATCCACCTACACCATTCCTTTAGCTCGTGCAAATAATTCGATAGCGGAGCCAATGCCAATTCCTGACCCTATCGAAGAGCTTATGGGAGTGTCATTGTCCGATATGGCCCAACCAAACTGGGACGACGACGCAATAAACTTCTCTCATGATAAAGAGGTCATTGCCGAGCCCATTGAGTTGGACATAACAGAACAATCACCACCACCCACAGTCGAGCTAAAACCTCTCCCGCCAGGCCTAAAATATGTTTTCCTTCATGGTAACCGTCAAACCCCGGTTATCATCAGCGATAAGCTCTCCGAAGAAGAAACCAATAGACTTGTTGCTATCTTAGAAAAACATCGTTCAGTCCTGGGGTACTCGCTTCATGATCTTAAGGGCATAAGTCCTACTCTTTGCACTCATCGCATCCCGACCGATCCCGATTCCACACCTTCAAGGGAACCCCAAAGAAGGTTGAACAACGCGATGCGAGAAGTAGTTAAGAAGGAAGTCCTTAAGCTGCTTCATGCAGGGATTATTTATCTCGTGCCATACAGCGAGTGGGTGAGTCCGGTGCAAGTGGTACCAAAGAAAGGAGGGATGACAGTGGTGAAAAACGACAAAAATGAGTTGATCCCTCAACGCACCGTCACCGGGTGGTGCATGTGTATCGATTACTGGAGGCTCAACAAGGCTACTAAGAAGGATCATTTTCCGTTGCCCTTCATCGATGAGATGTTGGAACGGCTTGCAAATCACTCCTTCTTTTGTTTCCTTGATGGATACTCCGGATATCACCAAATCCCCATACACCCGGATGACCAAAGTAAGACCACTTTCACATGCCCCTATGGAACATATGCTTACCGTAGGATGTCCTTCGGTCTTTGCAATGCCCCAGCCTCATTCCAAAGGTGCATGATGTCTATTTTCTCTGACATGATTGAGAAAATCATGGAGGTGTTCATGGATGACTTTTCCGTCTAGGGCAAATCCTTCACAGATTGTCTAGAGAATTTAGACAAGGTCTTACAACGGTGTGAAGAAAAGCACTTAATCCTGAACTGGGAGAAATGCCATTTTATGGTTTGGGACGGAATAGTGCTTGGACACTTGGTGTCCGAACATGGCATAGAGGTGGACAAGGCAAAAATTGAAGTTATCGAGAAGCTTCCACCTCCCACGAACGTGAAGGGAATCCGCAGCTTTCTAGGGCATGCCGGGTTTTATCGGCGTTTTATCAAAGACTTCTCTCATATTGCCTGGCCCCTAACCAATCTTCTAGCAAAAGAAGCGGAATTTGTCTTCACTGATGAGTGCCATCAAGCCTTCCAAATCCTAAGGAAGGCACTCATCTCGGCCCCAGTCATTCAACTACCCGACTGGGCGCTACCCTTTGAAATCATGTGCGACGCTAGCGATTATGCCGTAGGAGCTGTCCTAGGACAAACCAAGGACAAGAGGCACCACGCCATTTCCTATGCTAGCAAAACCTTGACCGGGGCCCAGCTGAACTATGCCACCACTGAAAAAGAGTTGTTGGCTGTGGTCTTCGCGATAGATAAGTTTAGATCCTACTTAGTGGGGGCAAAGGTAATCATCTACACAGACCATGCTGCATTAAAATACCTACTCACTAAGAAGGATGCTAAACCTAGGCTCATCCGATGGATCCTTCTTCTCCAAGAATTTGATCTAGAAATCTGAGATAAAAAGGGAGTAGAAACTTCGGTAGCCGATCATCTATCCAGGTTGCAGGTTGAGGAGACACATGATCTACCCATCAATGATTACCTAAGGGACGACACACTCCTTAAGGTAACGCATGATAACCCTTGGTACGCGAATATCGTAAACTATATAGTGGCAGGATATGTTCCCCCAGGTGGAAACAAGAAGAAGTTGGAATATGAAAGCCGCTTCCACTTGTGGGATAAGCCATACCTATATCGTGTCTGCGCCGATGGGTTTCTACGGAAGTGTGTCCCAATGATTGAAGCCACCAAGATCATAGAGAGATGTCATTCATCTGAGTATGGGGGACACGATGGAGTGTTCAGAACCCATGCCAAAATTTGGCAAAGTGGGTTCTTCTGGCCAACCATGTACGATGACACCAAAGAGTTCATCAGAAGATGTGATAGATGTCAGCGGCATGGCAACATCAACAAAAGAGATGCCATGCCCCTCACAAGCAACCTTCAATTGAACTCTTTGATGTGTGGGGCATCGACTACATGGGGTCATTCCCCAAATCTCACGATTGCGAGTACATCTTGGTAGCTGTGGACTATGTGTCCAAGTGGGTAGAAGCACTACCTTGCCGGGCTGCCGACTCCAAACATGCCAAGAAGATGTTCCATGAGACCATCTTCCCTCGATTCGGCACGCCCCGAATGGTGATAAGTGATGGAGGATCCCACTTCATCGACAAGACTTTCAGGCAATACTTGGCAGACTTTGGGATCCGCCATAATGTGGCAACACCCTATCACCCACAGACGAGCGGTCAAGCAGAAACATCCAACAAACAAATCAAAAATATTCTGCAGAAGACCGTCAATGAGATGGGAAAGAACTGGAAGAACAAACTCCCTGAAGCATTGTGGGCATACCGCACAGCATTCAAGACACCCATTGGTATGTCCCCCTACCAGATCGTGTATGGTAAAACATGCCATCTTCCAGTTGAGTTGGAGTTCAGATCCCACTGGGCTATCAAGAAATGGAACATGGACCTCCATCTCGCTGGAAACAACCGAAAGATGCAAATATCCGAGCTGGAGGAATGGAGGGAGAGAGCATACCACAATTCGAAGATCTATAAGGATAGAACAAAAAGGTGGTATGACAAGAGGCTTAAACACAAAGAGTTCAAACCCGGAGACAAAGTCCTCATGTTCAACTCCAGAGTGAAGCTTTTCGGCCATGGTAAACTTAGAAGCAAGTGGGAAGGACCATTCAACGTGATTGACACATCATCCCATGGAGCCATTACTCTTTAGGATGACTCAGGTAATATATTCAAGGTAAATGGCCACCTCTTAAAAGTTTATTTTGAGCCTGAAAAGATGGAGGAAGTCGATGAAATCGAATTCCTCGATTTTGGTGATTAAATGTTTCACCCTTAATAAAATAAAATAAAAACCTTTAAAAAAATAAATGCTTCGCTTTGATTTGGCTAGTACACTTGTACTAGCCAAATCCTTGTATCTCATCATTGTATCTAAGAATGTGTAGGAGAAGACATCGCAGCAGAAGATAGTGTGAGGGAGGCACCAAGGACATCCTCTTTCAACACTTAAAGGGAAACCATGGTTTGCACAATTCTATCTCTCAAACTCCCTGATTCATGAGTTTATTTAATTCTTGTTTATCACAAAATCAAACTTAATGAATCCTGGTGCTCCATTGATACACATGATTTTCCATAATTGGCTTGCATATTCTTTATTCCTAGCACATACACCTGCTTCTTGTGAACTTATATATCATTAGGAAAGCATGTTAATCTAAATGATTGATGAATGAGATATGATGAAATGAACCTTGCTTATTCTGTATAAGTGCTTAGGATGTTTTACTCCAAATAAAGTTAGCCTTACAAACTCCTCAGTGATTTATATTCCTACCAAAGCCATATGTTGTTTACATTGCAAAATCTTACACATATGCCACTCGTTTGCATTGAGCTTTGTCAAATTATTGTGACCTTTGTAAGATGCTTTTCATGCCTTCATGATCAAGATCACGTACACTCCACATTCATATGCTAAACTTCTACACTGGAAGTTAGCAACCCTCATTCATCCACAAAATAAATGCTCCATGTGTTTTGTGAGTCTCTCTCCTAGATATTCCTTTAAAAGAGACATGGACTTAAAAAAAAGAAGAAGAAAAAGAAAGAAAGAAAAAATGATATAGTCATGTTCTCAAAATAAAGAGGAGAGAGATCATATAAAAAGGAGCTATCATTCCACATACATTCTCCATTCACACACATGCACATCTTGATCAGATTGTATGATTAGTTTCTTCTTGGATCCGGTCTTTGGCTTTGCAATAATATGTGATACAAGTGTGCCTCATATTTTCATTCCCTACCTGGAGCTCCACATAAGCCTTTTAGAAGTAGGATGAAAAGAGGCAAAGCAATGCCTTGGTGAGGAAATATACACACTGAGCGATTTGAGAGAATCATTTGAGGAGTTAAGTAAGGCTAAGTTTTTAAAATTTATCAAAAACCCAAGTTACTCTACAGAATGAGTTGAGGTGATTCGAACCAAAACCGTTCCATTTCTCAACCATCCAAGATTACATGATAGATACTTCACAAAGTCACAAGATCAGGTATGTCATGGAATAAATTTTATGCTCGCATCATATCTTTTGGAATCATGTTGTTCTCTACCTTAGTCCTAAGCTTTACTCGAGGACGAGCAAAGGCTAAGTGTGGGGGAGCTTGTTGACGGTCGTTAAGTGCTACATTTGATCGTCAATTCCTGCTAAATATATGTCAAATATGATCGCCAAACATAGTGGTAGAGTTTATTACTGACTATTTCCACAAGTTTTGGTATTTTATCATGTCATGCAGGAATTCACACATTAGTTTAAGATGAATGCGGAAATATCATCATCACAAAGTACCTCAAATGGCAAGATGGATCACACCATTGCGTAGAGCTCGTCGAGACGATTCCGATGGATATATTATTTATATTTTTTGGAGCTCGGGATAAAAAGATGCAAAAATCCCATTTTATTACGCAGCGCTGACGTCATCGCTGACGTCAGCGCTGCCGACGTCAGCACTGCGCAGCAGCCAGGCGACAGGGGCCAGGTGGGCCCAGCGGGCAGCGCGGCCCATCCAGGCCGGATGCACGCAGGCCTCCCGGCCACCCCGGCCTCGACGCGTGGCG
>CM014278.1:98413202-98429909 GCA_004135705.1 Alloteropsis semialata | reverse complement strand
CCCGCCGCCGCCTCCTACGACGCCGCCCACAACGCCGGCAACCTCGCCCATGGCGGTCGGCGACCCCGACACCCGCCCGGAGGAAGAGACGGTCTTCGTGCCGTGCTCCTTCGACCTTGCGCGGGATGCGCGCGACTGGGAGAGCTGCGCTCTCGTTCCCTGGGCGATGCACTTGCCCCCTGGCGACGGGGCGCGGGCAATTGAGGAGCTCATCATCGACGACATGGGCCTCTCCCGCCGCGACGTCACGGTTTCCATCCACCAGCCGGAGCCTTACTTGATTCGGTTCGAGCGCAAGGAGCACTGCGATGCTGCTCGCGCCAAGGGGCGATTCACGGGCAGGCGAGGCGGCATCGACATCTGCGTGAGGCCCTGGTACAGTCTGACGCACGCCATGGCCATGAGGCTCTACTACCGCGTTCGCCTGTGCATCGACGGCATCCCGCCGCACGCTTGGACGCCTGACATTGTGGAACGGGTCATCGGCAACAAGGCGGCGCTGCAGTACATCAAGACCGACCTTGTCCAGCCTCGCGACACGCGACACATCGAGGTTTGGGCTTGGTCGGCCGACCCCAGCGCCATACCCAAGGTGATCTGGCTCACCTTCACCCGGCGTCTGTCGGCGGCGTCTTCGGTCGTCTTCATCTCCGAGACCCCGCCGGAGCCCTGCGCCAACGGGGCACGCTACCAGGTATTCCTTCACATGCCGCAGGTGGAAGATTACACGGCTGCGAAAAACCATCTCCAGGAGGCCATTGACAGCCCGGCCAAGTTCCCCCCGATCGTCCGATGCTACCAGTGGCGCTACGGGATTCCGGATGGCGCGCCGCCGGGGACCAAGCCGCGCTACCCGGTGCGGCTGCCCCTTCCACCGGGCCTGTCTGAGCAGGGCGGCCGTGATGGCCGCGAGGATCGCGGCAATGATGACCGGGAAGACACTCGGGGGCATGGCCGTGATGGTCACGCCGCCCGGGAGCGACACGGCGGCGCCAGGAACCTCGACTGCAACAACCGTGACCGCCGAACGCGCGCGCCGAGACACGAACAAGAACGTGCGCGCCGAGACACGAACAAGAACCGGTCGAACCCCGGCCGACAGTCCTGCGACGACCGCGACCTTGCCTGGCCCTGGTGGCGCGACAACGGCGACGACGACAACGGCGGCCGTTCTGGTGGCAACGGCCGCGGCCACGCCGGCAACCATGGCTACTACGGCGGCGACACCTCGGCGAACCCCGTCTACCGCGCGCGCTCACGCTCGCCTCGTCGGGGCGCGGCAAGCTTCTGGGGATACGCAGCTGAGGAGGTTGAGGCGCGCTCCCCGACCCCGACTCGCCCCAATGTCGCCATCCAGGAGCGCTTTGCATCCCGAGCGCGCAGCCTTCGCGAACGTGCGGCGGCCACAAAATGCGCTAAGGTATTTCCGATTGATGACGCTGATCTCCTCCCTGACATGCAGCAATACCTTGACATGGCGAACAGCTTCGCGGCGCACCTTGGGCTTAGCCCCGACGCCGCCGGGAATGGGGCCTGGTCCGACGCCCGTGCCGGCCGCACTGGTGGGGTTACACCGAACGAGCAGCTGGTGCCGGTGCACAGGTCCTTCACACGCATCCAGACGGCGCTTCAACCTCCTCCTCGCGACACCGGCGATCGGCAGCTCGGCCCCGGCATCACCAACCCTGCTATTCCGGGGCAGGCGACTGCGAGCGGCGAACTGGGCGGCGAATCGCGGCGGGGCGCAGGGGGACAAGCTGCGGATGCTGGGGAGACAACGTCCCACGACGGGCCTGCGCCGGCAGCCACGCCCCATGGGCCGACACAGGCGAGCACGGGAGGTCCGGCATCGGCCCATGGGCCGCACCAGGGGCTCGCGGGCGGTCCGGGAGAGGACGGCGTCCCGGCGCCGATGGCACAGGACCCCCTACCGCTGGGCCGTCAGGCGGACCGGGAGAGTACGGGTGACCCGGCTCCGGCTTCGGCCCATGGGCCGCCCCAGGTGCGCGCGGCCGGACCGGAGGAGAACGGCATCACGGCGCCCACGGCGCTCACGGACGGCCCAGGGGAGAACGAGCGCCAGGACGAACAGGATGGCGTCGCGGCCCTCTTCGATGCTCCAGCCACTGCCGTCGCTCCAGGTCCTCCACCGCCTGTGCGCCATCGCCGGCGACGCACCTACGACGCCTCCACATCGCGCCGCAGCGCCAGACTCGCCGCCAAACCACGACTTCCGGTAGCTGAGCTGGCCCAGCGCAATCTCTGGCGCAAGCTGGGCCTAGGCCCAGGAGACGAGCCTGAGCCGGTCGAGCAGGTGTTCAAGGACGTCGTCGCCATGTTCACCGGACCACTACCGCCGCACATCATCGGAGCAATGGCGACCATCTTCGACCTCGACAACGTTGAAGCGGGAGAGGTGGATGACGCTCTCATACAGCAGGCCGGACAGGGCATCGACGACCTACAGCTGGAGGCCGCCGCCGCGGGACAGTGATGATCAGACCCGACTCCAAACAGCGCCCTATTACTCTTATGCATTCTCTACCTTTGTATCAACTTTATGTGCTCCCATGGCGCCCTGCTGGCTGCGACCTTCGGGCGGACGTCTTCAAAAGCTCTGCTGGCTGCGACCTTCGAGCTCCAACCGCACTCCATGATAACGCCACTATATTATGCAACCACCGCAACCACCAGAGTCTGCTCATGCTACGTACCGCAACGATCTGCCGGCAAACGTCGGTATTAGAGCCACAACTTAGTAATGATAAGCGACGACATTGACACGATATGCTGGAACGTCCGCGGCCTCAACGCCGCGGCTCGCTGCATAACAGTGCACGAGATGGTCAAAGCTACGCCCTGCCACATGGTGTGTCTCCAGGAGACAAAACTCCAGCACATTGACCACGCACTCGCCACCTTTCTGGGGGGATACAAATTCGATAGCTTCACATACAAACCGGCGAGGGGCACCCGGGGGGGAATCCTGCTCCTCTGGAATGATTCGCAGATGGAAGTGACGGACATAACGATCGGCCGATACTCGGTGTCCGCGACAGTATGTTCGCGTCGCAATGCCTCTAACTTCAAACTAACTGCAGTGTACGGGCCCTCGCGACGGGCGGAAAAGGCCAGCTTCCTGCAACACTTGCGAAACCTCAAGCCGGATGACGACGTTAAATGGCTGCTCATGGGGGACTTTAACCTCATCTACCGTGCGCGGGATAAAAACAACAACCGACTCAACCTCGGCTTGATGCGTCGTTTTCGCGACACGCTAGCACACTGTGAGCTTAAAGAAATCGCCCTCCAGAACAGGAAGTATACATGGAGCAATGAAAGACGGAGTCCCACATTAGTTCGCCTAGACAGAGTTTTCTGTAATGAGCGTTGGGACCTGCACTTCGCCGATTACACTCTGCATGCACTATCCTCGTCCCACTCCGACCACTGCCCCCTACTTCTGTGCCAACCGAAGGGGCCCCGTAAACCGACCCCCTTCCGCTTCGAGAACTTCTGGACTAAACTCCCGCACTTCATGGACGTCGTCAGAGAGGCTTGGAATAAGCCAACCACGCACTCTGAACCCTTTCATCGGCTTGGCCACAAGCTGCACGAAACTGCCCGAGCCCTCCGCACCTGGGGCAGAAACATGATGTCCGACGCCCGTCTAAAACTCCACATGGCCCAGGAAGTGATCCTACGGCTGGACGAAGCCCAGGAGTTTCGCACCCTATCCACGGAGGAAGCTACGCTGAGACAAAGACTCAAGAAACGAGTCCTGGGGTGGGCCGTCATTGAAAAGGCCAGGCGCAAGCAGAGTGCACGGATAAACTACATCAAAGAAGGAGACGCCAACACTAAATTCTTCCACTTAAGGGCAAACGCTCGTAGGAGGAAAAACTTCATTCAACGGCTGCGCAACGGTCCCGGATGGGTGACGTCACATGATGACAAAGGGCGCCTAGTACAAAACCACTTTGAAGGCATGATGAAACATCCTGCAGCACGGTCCAAAGACCTCCACTGGGGTTCGCTACAGCTTCCGGTGGTCAACCTATCCGGCCTTGACGACCCATTCACAGAGCAAGAGATTCTAAGCGCAATCAACCAAATCCCGCAGGACAAAGCGCCTGGACCAGACGGCTTCACGGGCCTCTTCTACAAAACTTGCTGGCCAGTTATCAAAAGGGATATAATCAGCGCCATTAATTCTATATACAACCTCAGATGCAGGGACCTCGATCTCCTCAACAAGGCTAATATTGTGCTCATACCAAAGAAAGATGGGCCAGAAGAGATAACGGATTACCGACCAATAAGCCTCATCCATGGCTTCGCTAAAATCATCTCCAAACTTATGGCTATGCGGCTCTCGCCGCATCTGAACACACTCATCTCTCCATGCCAGAGTGCCTTCGTTAAGGGCAGAAGCATCCACGACAACTTCACGTACGTGCGGAATACGGCCAGGCGTCTCCACCGAAACAAAACACCAGCGCTCTTCTTGAAACTTGACATCTCAAAGGCCTTCGACTCTGTCAGATGGGACTATCTGATTACGCTACTGCAGAAACGAGGCTTTCCGCCGAAATGGTGCGGCTGGCTCGCTGCCTGCCTAGCCTCTTCCACCTCTCGAGTCCTCTTAAATGGCTCTCCACTTGACCCGATCCATCATGGACGCGGCCTCCGGCAAGGGGACCCCCTGTCGCCCTTTCTGTTCATCCTTGCAATCGATCCGCTACATAGGCTGCTGGAGGAGGCCACCAATCGGGGACTGCTGACCAAGGTTGGTAGCCGGAATATACGTTTTCGAGCCTCCATATACGCGGATGATGCTGCAATTTTTATCAAGCCCACGACCAAGGATATCCGCAACATTCACCAACTTCTTTCACTCTTCGGCGAAGCCACCGGCCTATGCACCAACCTACAAAAAACAACTGTCACGCCTATAGCCTGCAACAATGTCGATGTCGACTCGATCCTGGAAGGGCTGCCCGTTAAGCGGGCGGCATTCCCTCTGCGGTACCTGGGATTGCCCCTCTCAATTAAGCGCCTCAAGCGTCTGCACTTACAGCCGCTAGTCGACAAGGCGGCGAGTCGCCTAGCCGCCTGGAAGGGCCGCAACCTCAACCTGGCAGGCCGTACTTGTCTTGTGAAGTCCGTGTTATCGTCTCAGCCGGTCTTTCTCCTAACGGCTCTTAAGCCCCCCAACCAGATCCTTGACGATCTAGACAAGATGCGGAGACGCTTCCTATGGGCCGGCCACGGTGACCTCACGGGGGGCAAATGTAAGGTTAACTGGACGCGATCATGCATGCCCAAGGAAAATGGAGGCCTGGGGATCCTCGACCTTAAACGCTTCGCGCGAGCACTGCGTCTCAGATGGCTCTGGCACGCCTGGGTGTCCCCGGATAAAACTTGGGCCGGAACCAAGCCGCCGTGTGACGATACTGATCGACTCCTCTTCGCCGCTTGTACTACTATTACGGTGGGGAACGGACGCAAAACCAGCTTCTGGGAGGATGCATGGATCCAAGGCCGCAGGCCGAAGGATATTGCGCCCCTGCTCTTTGCAAAATCTAGCCGCAAAAATAGAAGTGTCGAGGACGCCCTACACAACAACAATTGGATCCGAGACCTCAACCACCGGGTTGGCTTTACGGCGAACCACTTCTTGCAGTACGCGACCCTGTGGAGGAACATCTCCCAGATCGAGCGGGACACGCAACAGGACGACCAGGTTGTCTGGAATCTCACCGCCAATGGTCAGTACACAGCCTCCTCCGCCTACCGCGCACAGTTCATAGGCTGCACCAAAAACCCACGTCTCAGCTCTGTCTGGAAGACGTGGGCCCCCCCCAAATGCAAGCTCTTCGCATGGCTAATCCTGCAAAACCGGGTATGGACCTCAGACCGACTCGCCAAGCGCAACTGGGACCACAGCGAAACGTGCCCTCTATGTAGGCAGACTGTGGAAACAGCCCTGCATCTCCTGTCGGATTGCCGATACACGAGAAGAATCTGGAACCTGGTGGCTGACTGGGTGAGGCAACCGCAACTGCGACCGCAACACTGGAATCGCCATGAAACGCCTGAGGAATGGTGGGTAGCGATCTCACAAGCTATAGGAATTCCGGCAAAATCAACACGCTCCTTGGCCATGCTAGTGATCTGGGAAATATGGAAGGAAAGGAATGCACGTGTATTCGATCGAAGAGAGCTCTCCTCCCAAGCGTTACTCGCAAAGATTAAGGACGAGGCGACCACATGGCTAATAGCTGGCGCAAAGCCCTTAGAGTACCTTCTAATGCGAGAATAGGCTATGTATTTTTGCCCGCCACCGCCTAGGCGGTCTTTGTAAAACTCTTCTCCTATTTCAATGAAACAGGCACAATCTCGTGCCGTTCGTTCAAAAAAAAAAAATTGCTTCATTTTTTAGCATATTCATTTGGAGCCGAATCCACATTCCACAGGTAAGCTCACTCAAAAGTCTCAAAACAGCTGTCGCACACAGATATTCTTTCTTAACATTTATTCATCTTTTACTCTGAAACTTTGCGTGCCATTAGTGTATTACCATAGTTTAGTCGAGAAAATCAGGGGCTTGCAGCAATATGCCATAAGGATACTGCAAATGGCACACCTGCTGCTACAATCTTCACAAAGGAAACAACAAAAATCCATGAGGTCATCAGGTCTTGAGACGTCAGGCCCAGAGCATCTGAAGAACGGAATGAAGCTTTTCCTTGTAATACTCAACTTGGAAACACCAAGGGAGATGAAAGGGATAGCGGCGTTTGTCCACACGGGTGTGGCTAATTGCATCCACGAAATGGAGTGCAGGCGTGGTCAGTGACGCCCGGAAATTTGGATGGTTTTAACCAAAACCACATGTTCTCTTGTCCGAAATATTTCTGTGAGTCCGATCACGACGTTTCAGGCTTGTATGGTTAACCTGGTTTAACTTTAGAGTGACAATTATTATTCATATAGGTAAATTTTAGCATGCAGTTTGCATATTCTATCCAACTGTGAGGTGACCACTATGTGAATAGAAAATGGAGGATACCTAGCACTGAAAACTACAGCTATTCCTGTCCTATAATAGCTATATATCCCAAAACTAGCACTGTGAGAATTCAGACTGCTTTGAGCCTACAAATCATGATTGCGCATGACTATTGGCATGAATTCTACAGTACGTAATCCAGCATGCATATACCACTGAAATATTGTCTTCTGTCTTAACATGTCCACAAATAGCATCTTTTTTAAGTAACTGCAGTCAGCATTCAGCAGTGACAATACTGTCTGTTTCCAACAGATAATACCTAAAGCATCAAGCACTATATGTTATATGTAGGCTAATATGGATTAGTTCATGGACCAAGCCTAGCTGTAGTTCAGTTTTCAATCTGCTCCTCGACTTTTGAGTGCAGTGCATTTCTTCTTTTTCCAATGAAAATATGCCTGGTTGGTGCAGAAGCCGAAAAGTTATATAGTCCATTTAAAAGAGACAATCCATGATGTTGACTCTGTGCTGGTCACTGCAATTTATTGCGAAATTGAATATGGTTGTATGCATTCCTAGTTGGCATGGACTGTAGAGGCTGAAAGTTATACTTCTTTCGTTAAAAAAAAAATCAAGATGACTCCGTGCTGCTCACTACAATTTGTCAATAGCTAAATTGGACATGACAAAAGCTCTGTTCCCTTGCATGCAACACACATACACCAATCACGTGTACTACTTCTGTAGCTATAAGATCAGCTCACTGGATTTTACTCCCTCTGTTTTTTACTAGATGTCACATTAGGTTTGTGCTAAGTCCAACTTATACAACTTTGACCAAGCTTATTGAAAAATATAACAACATATATACTACCAAATATATATACAATCAAAATATATTATATAGTCGATTCAATGGAACAAATTTGGTATTATAGATGTTATATTTTTCTATAATCTTGGTCAAAGTTATACAAGTTTGACTTAGGACAAACCTAATGTGACATCTAATAAAAAACGGAGGGAGTATTTTATAGGTTCCCACAACTGGCTTTCTACCTACAAATCCATATGCATACACAATTAAACAGTTGAATTTTTTGGGGCACTGAAAATTCTGGAAAAGAAAATGGAAGGTCAGTTGCAAAATTACAACTATTCTACATTTCTACTTGTATGTCCTAATAAAACTACCACTGTTTTTTTTTAAAAAAAAACTATACCACTTTCAGGATTTCAGAACTCAGATTGTTCTGATCTTGCGAATGATGATTGGGCTGGGCATATGACAATTTCAGTGACTTGGGTTATCCAGGCTTCCAACCAACGTCGTGGGCTCTGATGGTCCGGCCGATCATTGGGCTTTCAAAAGGCCCAGCAAGGGAGGTTTTGTCGGCCCAGGAAAATAAGTAGGTTATTCTTCTTCACTCTCTTTTTCTTTTAATCCTCTCGGCCAAACTGTAATGGGCAATGTAACTTAGTAATTCACAAGTAACGCATTTATGCCACCTTAAAAACCTACTTATTCTCCTGTAATGGGTAATATGTAATTTAGTTAGTTCTCAGGTTAAACAACGATTTTACAAAAAATGAATAAAGAATTTATCTCAATGGTTGTCCAACATACACAAAAAAAAACTATGCTACGATGGCCGTGTTTGGCAAAATTTTTGACGGTATTAAATGCATCTTTGACCACTAATTAGGGATATTAAATAAAGCCAGTTTACAAAACTACCTCCACAACCCCTGGTTAAATTCGCGAGACGAATCTAATGAGGCTTTGACCGCATGATTAGAGGATGATTACTGTAGCATTACTGTAGCAAATCATGGATTAATTAGGCTCATTAGATTCGTCGCGCAAAGTTGCACTCATGTGTGAAAAGGTTTTGTAAATTGACTTCATTTAGGACTCCATGCATGCGAGATTCCTTGGGGCAAAATTTTTGCCCCCCTCAACCAAACACGGCCGATAGATATAGATATAGTAGGAAACCTCTCTCAAACTAGAAAGTAAAGAGATGCACCCTTTCCTATTAGCTTATAGAGAGTACATCATGCTGCTAATGTACATCAGTCTTACGTAGCGGGAGTGATGAAGGCCGGGTCAAGGCTCGACAAAAGCCATATTCACACCAAGTCTTATTTCTTCCCGGAGAAGGCGCGCGCAGCGGAAAAGCAGCTGTGTATAAAGAAAGAATATTTATCGGTAATGCTCAGGAAGAACGAAGGGGTCATCTTTTTGTTTTTTATTCCACCCTTATGTACCCTTCTTTGCATTTTTTCTAAAGCCTGTTCAACCTCATATCACCTAGAACACAAGTCATGGACTTCTTCAATGGCTTGAACTTTGTTGATTTCCACAACGACCTTTTCGTCACCAGCAGCAAGAACCCAGCCATCACACTGTCGACTCACTTCAACTCATCAAAATCGCCAAATTAAAACATGGCCAAAACGGCGAGGCGAAACCTCTGCTTCCTTGCACGCAACACATACGCCAATCACGTGCGTTTCCAATTCTCCACCCATATCAGACCATCTCTCACACTTAGATTTTTTCCAACTCCCACAACCATCACTCTACCTACAAATCCCAGATGCAGTACACTGCTAGGCTACTAGCATGCAACTGCTGCACATCCGGAGTCAGCTCACCAATGCCGGCCATCTCTTTCAACCGGTGACTCTGGTGCCAACTCTCTCGCGCCAAAGGAGGCAAACCCCCACCTAAATCTAGAAACAATTCGGCCCGGATCCGAGCCCTGCATGTGCATTGGTGAATTCAGAATAAACAATGGAGGCCCCTGTGAATTCCGGCTCCTGCTCACCTACACGGCCTGCTCGTCTCAGCTTTCCTCCCGCCTTAGCTCACCTACTAAACAAGTGTAAAATCACGTAAGCTTCCTCACGGTGTCCGTACGTACCCGGTTGGTACTCTGGTCTCTAATCTCGCCGCCGACGTGTTCGCTGAATCGCTGTCAGCGGAAATGGTCGCCATCTTGGCTAGATCCTGCATGCTTGTTTCATCAGGGTTATCTGGTTGATTTAGTATGTGATTAGACGACTCGATGAAATCGTCGACAGTTCAGAGATTAGCTAGGGACCAAATCACGTGGAGCTGTGCAGCAGCAGAAGCTCACACTTGTCCGGTAGGAGAGTACCTTACTAGTGTGTTATCATCCAGGTTGGGTTCAATTACTGAAAATGCAAACGTGTCCCACAGTAAACCTGTTCATAATGACTCCACGGCGTACACGTGTCTGCACGTAAGGTGTCCTTTGTATCTCTCTCTCTCTCTCTCTCTCTCGGGGCACAGTAGCACGGCTATCTCGGATCATGGCCGAGTCGAGAGTATTGGACTACCAGTGCATCCAGGAACGTGCTAGACGCCTAGGCCCTAGGCCAAGGCGACGAGGCTACAGGAACCGAGAATTACTGCACTGCACGGGCACTGCACTGCAGTACTGTACACAGTCCCGAAATCTCCGTCCCTCCCGTCGTGCCCCCGAAAGGGACGTGTGCAGCTCACTACCAGCATGTGCGTACGTGGAGCGCCGCAAATGCGCGGCCATGTACGCTGACAAAAACAAGATTTCGTCAGAAAATGTACACTACTCATCAGCAAAAACATGTCTTGTGAACCGAAATTCTTTTAGTACTTGGGAACCGTATTTCGAGCCCGTATATTCCGAGGGAAAAAAGAGAGGAAGGAATTGAGATCGCATGGGTACGCATCTCCATTGCCGAACTCCCTTGACCTGTTCTGCTGCATCTGCACAATTCTGCATAGTTTCTGTTGCCGAGAGCTTTGTCGGTGCTGCGTGCGCTGGCTTGTGTTTCGCCAGCGAGACAACGACGCAGCTGCATCCTGCATGGAGCTGGGGCCTTGGGGGCATCGTCACATCGAGCGGCAGATCGATCGAGGCATCGAGCGTCCCTCTGCACTGGACTGAGGCGGAAAAAGAGCATACAGTACGTGTGAAAAACCGTCAGAAATTCAGAAGATGTGGACACTGACACTGCAAAAGCGCCTTATGTTTGCCTTGAAAGAGTCCTGTCTGACGGGGAACCTACACATATGCTGTGTGTGCTTCTTGAGATTGCCGTTCATGGCGCGCAAGCGTCAACGGCGACGCCAACGATGGATCAGGAAAATTTGTGGCCTCTTGTGCTTTCGCTGTCTCGTTGTTTCCTTGGACCTGGCCTCCAATTTCAAGGGGGCAAGTTAAGAATTTGCAATGCCGAAGTGACCTCCGTGGGTGAAACACTGGTGGCCTCTGGTCTCACCATTATATATATTTTTTTCTTTTCTACCAACAGATACTGCATGTACTGTCGTCCACGTTGTTTGAATGGCAATGGGCCCCCGACAGGTGCAGGCGCTGAGCTTACTTGGGCTGGCTGGCTGCCTGCGCCCGAGCCCGAGGCCCAGTTGGCCGCGTCAGTTCAACCACCACCAACCCCTGCGCTTTAATGCGAGAGCACCATCAATTCGTCACTCCTCGCCTCGCCTCGCCACTGCTCTTTTCTTTACCACCACCCTCGGACCCTCCCTCAGCCGAGCCGCTGCCGCTGCCGCTGCCTCCCTCCACCACGCGCTAGCTGCTAGAGCAGTGGAGCCTCGTCTTGCTGGCCTCGGTGCTCGTTTTGGCGCCGGGCGTCGCGGGGATGGGCGCCGCGGCGCGGTCGGCATTGGCGTCGGCCGGCCGTGCGGCGAACGAGGCGGTGAGCTTCGTGGTGTTCATGCTGCTGGACGCGCTGGAGGTGCTGCTGTGCGTCGTGTACAAGGTGGCGGACTACGCAGTGGAGGGCGCGTGGCGGCCGTGCTACTGCTCGCGCTCGTCCCCGGCGGCGGCGGCCACGGGCAAGATCGTCGTGTCCGAGCGGGGCGGCTCCAAGGTGGTCAGCATGCTGTCCGCCACCAGGCTGCACCTCGAGGACATCTCCGACACGCTCTACACGCGCCCCTGCGTGCTGGCCTCCGCGGCGGCGGCGGCGGGGTCGCCGTCCGGCGCCTCCCGACGGCGCCCCGCGGGGGTCACCGTGCACTCCACCATCGTGCAGATGCTGCGGGGCAAGATCGGCGCCGGGGACGGCAAGCACCGGCCGTACCCGTCGCCGCGGTGGTCCGACTGCCACTGCGCCAACTGCAACCCGACCGACGCCGACCGCCTCTTCGTCCACGTCGAGGCGCCGCCAGGTACGCCCGTCGCTCACGCGCCCAAAGGCCGAGGCCATTACCGTTTTCTCAGCAGACGCTTCTCAGCAGGCGGCGGCGGCGCGGCGACGGAGGAGGACGTGCTGTTCATCCACGGGTTCATCTCGTCGTCGGGGTTCTGGACGGAGACGGTGCTCCCGCACGTGAGCCCCGAGGCGCGGTCCCGGCGGCGGCTGTTCGCCGTGGACCTCCTCGGGTTCGGGCGCAGCCCCAAGCCGGCGGACTCGCTGTACACGCTGCGGGAGCACGTGGAGATGATCGAGCGTTCCGTCATCGAGCGCCATGGCGTCCGGTCCTTCCACATCGTGGCGCACTCGCTCGGCTCCATCCTCGCGCTCGCGCTCGCCGTCAAGTACCCCGCCGCGGTCAAGTCCCTCACCCTCGTCGCGCCGGTACGCCCCCGCTCGGAGTCTCTCCTCTCTCACCCAAGCGAGCCCTGATCTGACGATCCTCGTTCTCGGAACAAATCGAACCGGCAGCCCTACTTCCCGGTGCCGCGCGGCGAGGTCGGGACGCAGTACGTGCTCCGGACGGTGGCGCCGCGGCGGGTGTGGCCGGCCATCGCGTTCGGCGCCTCGGTGGCGTGCTGGTACGAGCACCTCAGCCGCACCGTCAGCATCGTGCTCTGCAAGCACCACCGCCTCTGGGAGCTCGCCTTCCGCGTCTTCACCCTCTACAGGTACCGATTGCAAATCCAATCTTCTTGCTCTCTTCATCCACCTCCTAAAACCTTTTGATTGGCTCAACAAACCTTCTCATTCTCCAGTACGTATCTGTGAGTGAGGTGAAATTAGGCCAGCGACCGGGCATCTTCTTCCTTGCATCCTCCACGGGGTTTGGGGGTAGCTGGTTTGCGGCATGCCGCATGGCCATCTTCCATTGGCCGGTTTGATTTGCGTAAGCGAGCTCCCTAGATGAGGTCGCATCGCAATTGAATATGAGGATCTCATCTCAGGGTGCTTCACTCTCTTCGTACTCCAGCATTTAGGAGCGGCGAGGTGGAGCCCGCGGCCTGCGTCGCTGCGACGATGTGATCAATGGCAGTTAATGGGGGCGCATAGGAATGAGTTGACCTCGGTCAGCCGTTGGGGGCGCTTGGTGCAGCGGCCTGCGGCCATCTGCCGGTCCGCTGCCGGGTGCTCAAGCCTTGTTTTTCCACTAGATAAGTTTGCTACAGTAAATTTGAATAATTAGGAGTATAAAATATGGATAACTGACAAAACCTATTTCACAATCCGGGTAACTTTGCGAGACGAATCTAACGAACCTAATTAGGCTATGATTAGACAACGTTGTGCTACAGTAAATTAATCTCTAATGATGAATTAATTATGCCTAATAGATTCGTCTCGCGATTTCCCGTTTATCCATGTAATTAGTTTTATAATTAGATCATGTTTAGTCCTCCTAATCTTTGATTTAGTTTTGCTACAGTAGATTTCGCAAAATTTTTTGTGAATCTAAACGGTGCCTCCGGCCAGCCACCCAGCTGCAGCTGCTCAACTGACCAACCTGCAGCGCCAGCTGCTCAACTGACCGAGTAATTAGGCTTAATAGATTTCTCTCGCGATTTTCCGTCCATCCGTGTATTTAGTTTTATAATTAGATCATGTTTAGTCCTTCTAATCTTTGATTTAGTTTTGCTACAGTAAATTTCGCAATAAGTTCTTGTGAATCTAAACACGGCCTGACCCTTGTGGCCTCTCACTAAGGTTTTTAAGGTTTTTTTTAGGAACATTTGGGGTGCTGGAAACTGTTCATGTTTCTTGCGGGAATCGAACTGTTTTCCACAAAATTCCAGAGATTGGTATGGGAATGGATCGGTTTGAGGCGTGTATATTTGTCCGATAGTATCAGCTCTTCACAGTATGCTGCAGGGGTGGAGGCAACCAATCTTTTTTTAATGCAAAAAACAATAGAGATGTTTTTCATGAAAAGGGTGCACCATGGTATTGAAGCGGAGTAAAGTATACCAGCGGTTCCTAAACTTGTTTCGGTGTGTCATCTAGGTCCCTAAACTCTTAAAATGCATTTTTGGATCCCTAAACTTATTCCAGGGTGTCATATAGGTCCTTCATCTCTCAAAATGTGTTTGTGGGCCCATAAACTTGTCGCACAATGTCATACATGTCCCTAAACTCTCAATATGCTATTTTTAACTTAAGAAAAGTGTTATTTTGCTACTTTAAGTTAATCAAAAATTCTTTTTGCTACTTTAAATTTAATAAAATACTACTTTGATTTTTATTTAGAATGGGAACAAATTATCAACAAATTTATACAAAGTGCATGAAAAATATAATTAGTTAGTAGATTAATATTCGAGATTAGCATTGATGTTTCCATGTTAAACGAGAAAACTATAATATCCACCGTTGATTTTTGCAATGATCCAATGGTCTTGATTAATCCATGATGAGTATGATTAATAAGTAGTTAATTCAGAATTAAAATGTTTTAGTGGTAAAATTTCTAAATGAATCGACTAAAAAAATAGTATAATAAGCATCCCATTTTGAATATAATTAATTAATGGCCACTTTCAAGGATATGAAAGTTTATCTTGAGAGTTTAGGGGCCCAAATGACACACTAAGACAAGTTTGAGGACCTAAAGATGAATCTTGAGAGTTTAGAGACCTGAATGACACATCTAAAAATACATTTTGAGAGTTCAGGGAGCAAGATGACATCTCGGAACAAGTTCAAGGACCGTCCATGTATTTTACTCTATTAATGCGTAAAGCTTACTGAGTGTAGCCATTCGTTCTTTTTAGTTATCTAAGCTTATTTAGCAGCATCAGAAGATCAGGAAGGAAATGGTCATTAATTTTCCAATACTTTCGGTTCCAAGATTAGGTGAAGGGTACACCCAAAGGACGACTATATGAAGTTCATCTTTCTGTAAATTCATATGTAGCCAGCGGGGCGCATGAGCAACAATTGGGTATAATAGTGCAGTAGCTACTAAACCCGGCTAGGCAGGGGCAGGCATGTTATTTGTGGCTAACCAACCATTCGTCGTGCTACCTACGGGCAGGGTACGGACCTACCTCATGGACGGCTTCTTCTGCCACACCCACATCGCGTCGTGGCACACCCTCCACAACATCATCTGCGGCAGCGCCGGCAAGATCGACAAGTGCCTGGAGGTGGTCCGGGACCAGCTCACCTGCGACGTCACCGTCTACCACGGCGGGGACGACGAGCTCCTCCCCGTGCAGTGCAGCTACGCCGTGAAGGCCAAGGTCCCGCGCGCCCAGGTCAAGGTCGTCGATGGCAAGGACCACGTCACCATCGTCGTCGGCCGGCAGAAGGACCTGGCCAGGGAGCTGGAGGAGATCTGGGACAGGAAGCGGTGAGATTTGCTTGGCAAATTATAGGACGAGGAATCATCACAGGGGAGTGTTGAGAAGGCACCTCATCAGAATCAGGTTAGCGATACGGTGGGTACCTCATCAGAAGGACATGGCTTGGCTGCAAACGAGCAACAGGTTTCTCATCGGAAGCGACAGGAAGTGTAAGGGCAGAAAGGGCTCGAGAGAAATGTGAAGGTTACCTAATTACATTTACCTTTTTCTTCTTTTCCTTTCTTTTTCACCCATTGTATTTTCTTCTCGTTCTCAAGTTTTCATATTGAAGGCTGAGAAAATTCTTGCCTGGTCCTGTGTATAAGTATGATAAATGATGAGTCGTTTTGGCTGTAATCTGTGAACAAAATGTGACATGATCAGTTTGTGGAGCTTGTACCTTCTCTTCCCCTGCATTCTTCACCGTGCATTCTTGTGCTTCCTTTGCTGTAAGCCTGTTCGGTTGGCTTATCAGCCACCAGCCAGCAGTATTTTTCTCTCACAACAAATCGTCACCAGCCACCAGCTAGTCAGCAGTACTTCTCTTACAACAAATCAGCACCAGCCGCCAGCCAACCGAACAGGCTGATACGAACCACTGAAATAGAACTAGATTTGACGAGGATTTTCTGATTTCTTACATGTTCGGTGCTTCCTTTGCTGCCCACCGTCCTATAAAAGAACCTAATTAATGTGAAGCGGATCCAAGGAACCATAGGGAGATTGAAGACTCACTTTATTCCCATGTCGTGGCTGCCAGGGGTCACTCCAACCCAAACCAGGAGGTCCAGGACAAGTGTGTGTGTCAACCTGCTGAGATTCAGAGCAAAGGTCACCACACCATACCTTTGCTGTACCCTGTCAACACATTACCGTGTCTTTAGAAATGCATTCTGGCCTCACAATGGGTCCCATAAATGGTGCACAACTGCATAGTAAAAATGTATGAATGGACCCAACATGGTAAAAACAAAACAAAAATTGCTCCCAGCATAGCAAAATCAATATACTGCTCACTATCCAACTCCCCATCAACTGTTCACCCGGCTTTTCCGATCTTTACCGATGGAGATCATAAGGAGCTGCCACAGAAGGACGATAAAGATTAAAGACGCA
>CM014278.1:98389890-98413166 GCA_004135705.1 Alloteropsis semialata | reverse complement strand
ACTTGCGCAGAGTTATTACAGCTGCCACCGCCTTCCTGTTCCTGGTTCTTGCACAACAGAATGCGTAAGGCCGTGTTTAGTTACCACCCCCAAACTTCACTATTCATCAAAGGAAATCTTACATGCATGAAGTATTAAACGTGTGTTAAGACAAAACTCATTCCATAACCCCCCGGTAACTTTTCGAGACGAATCTAATAAGCCTAATTTGGCCATGATTAGACAACGTCGTGCTACAGTAAACAATCTCTAATGACGGATTAATTAGGCTTAATAGATTCGTCTCGCGATTTTCCGTCCATCCGTATAATTAGTTTTATAATTAGATCATGTTTACTCCTCCTAATCTTAGATTTAGAATTGCTACAGTAAAGTTCGTAAACTTTTTTCCCGAACTAAACAGGCCCTAAATCTAGGCCCTGTTTAGTTGGGTGAAAGTGGTGAAAAGTGATGAAGAAAATTGCCATTGGAAAGCGTATTTGTAACAGGGGCACGGAAAATATAGTGAAAAAAGTTGCCAGTTGTCAGCAAAACTTGCTGAACTAAACAGGGCCTTAGTCGAGAAAGTTTCCATTGAAACTGTAACTTTTTTCATACTGACAACCGTGCCCCCTCTCACAGAACACGCTTCCCAATGGTAACTTTCTAAAACTTACCGAACTAAACAGGCCCCTATAACAGCAACCATTCACTCCAGCCCAAGATTGTTGTGTGAAACATCAGCAAAATCTACGAGCTATCACACCTACTAATGGCACTGTGCACAGCTGCTTAATTTACTGTTTAATCAGACGTAAAAGCTAGATGAACTGAATGGCTGATGCAGTGCAGGTGCAGCCATGCAAGATATCATGAGACGCTACAGTGAGCTGAAGCCTGCTCATTCAATACAAGTGCTTCCCATTTGAGGTGTTCCATCAATCCTCCCGTGCCCACCACCCCAAGCAAGCAGCGGACCACAGGCCTGGCCCGTGGCCGCGTGTGCGATACAGGGTTCCTACTGCTGCTCAAGAACTGCCGGCACAAATCGAGCCCGCACAAGAAACAAGCATGTAAGGCCGTGTTTAGTTCCTCCCTGAAAAATTTTGCAAAAGGGAATTTTTTTGCATGGAGTACTAAATGAAGTCTATTTGCAAAACCCAGCCACGGATGAGCGTAACTTTCCGAGACGAATCTAATGAGCCTAATTAATCCATGATTTGCTACAGTGATGCTACAGTAACCATCTTCTAATCATCCTCTAATCATGCGGTCAAAGGCCTCATTAGATTCATCTCGGAAATTTACTAGAGGTTGTGGAGGTAGTTTTGTAAACTGACATTATTTAATACCTCTAATTAGTGGTCAAAGATGCATTTAATACCCTGCAAAATTTATCAGCCTCAATCTAAACACGGCCTAAGTGAATATCGCTGTGGCCACGGCACAGCCCGGCTGGGCTTGTTGGGACTTGAGCGAAACTCAGATCCTTTCATGCCACAATAAGCAGCTTCCTCAGTTTTGCATCCTGCACAAGAGTTCAGATATCAGTGATAAGGAAAATGGCATCAGTTATACCTGCACAGAAGGTAAAAACCATTTGGATTGGATCTGGAAGGTATACCTGGACTCCTTGCATCTCTGTAGGGAGACTGAAACTAAGTCCCACTGACGGTTCCTACTCGATATCTCTAGTCCAGAAGGAAGAGCATAGGAAACTACTGCAACATTTAATCAGTGAAGAGGACACAAGATACTAGTGAGAAGGCAGAAGTTACCACAGTAATAACAAAGAATAATACAAGAAAAAAAGTTAATCAGTGAAGAGCACACAAGATACACGTCAGAAGGCAGAAGTTACCACAGTAACAATACAAGAGAAATGTAACACCAACCTGCAGAGCAAAATTACTCGAGTCGAAAGAAATCACTGGACAAAACCCATTTAGCTTTTCTGGACGTGGAGACAAGGAATTAGTATCAGATACACCAGGGGAACAAAGAGCTTTACAGGGTCTCATGGAAAAAAGGAGACAGTTTAAATAATGGCGTGGAAAAACAGGAGTATGTATTAGATGAACAGACATGTAGGCAAAAAACAAAACTCTTGCAGTTACCAAAACCTGTTGCATATAGTT
The DNA here is from genome assembly GCA_004135705.1 of Alloteropsis semialata. Lineage (NCBI taxonomy): Eukaryota > Viridiplantae > Streptophyta > Magnoliopsida > Poales > Poaceae > Alloteropsis > Alloteropsis semialata. The sequence continues at coordinate 98,411,049 of CM014278.1, read as the reverse complement.
GTAAACACCCTGTCGCATGGCATTTGTAAACTTCCGAACTTGCAGATCTGAAGCACCGCACCTTGTTGCTAGTAAATATTCAAGAGCAGAAAGTAAAGTAAAGCTCTACCGTCAGGGCTCAGGTACAGGATACAGAAGAATGGAATATGCCTTTATATGATGTAATACAACAAATATGTTGGAACACTATTTCAGTGCAGTACTGAGTTCTGTCCCCTTTGAATCACACAATCATACCGAAGCATATAAACATATGGAGAAGGGCAGAAATCAACAAGAGAGCTAAGGGCAGAAATCAACAAGAGAACTAAGGGGGTGGAACATCATTTTCTTTTTCAATCATTTAGCATTCGACAATCATCAAGGAGGACCATTATAAGCAGGCGAAGGATATACAAAGGGCTGCAAAGCTCAACCTTCTCTGCCAAACTGCAGCCTTTCTAACCCGACCGACTATAAGTTAAACCCCTGTTAGAAACTGCAAAAGAACTGTACAACAAAGAGAGAAGAAGAGGATCTACTTTGGTGTAAGTTAACTGTGAACAACGAACAGGATTAATCCGCTAGGTTGGACTGAACTACCACCATGTAAGCCACAAGAGCCCTCATTGCATATAAGACCACGCTGAATCCCGGATCTTCATATGCCACTTCATCAAGCCACAGAAACTCAACTTGGCATCCAAGCTTACTGCATGCACAACATGCTTGTCGAGTGCACAGAGGTCTAAACCTTTGACTGACCTAAAGCTACGATGATGGAAATGATGACTAACTAAATACAAAAGTAAATGTGCTGATCTGGTCAATGCTCTTCTGGACCACCCTAAAAGTCTGGGTAATAGGTATCCTGCTGATCTTGTCGGCAAAACTGATGAACCATGCCAATTTCCGTACTGAGTTTTTAGTTCATTTGGAGCCATGATCGCTGAGTGAGAACTTGGTGTTTTCGAAAGAGAGTAGCTTCCGTTGCACACAACACCTTACTTCGGATGTGAATCTTATGGTTTGGCAGGTTTGCTAACCACATGCAAATGCCTGTCAACCATCTTGTCCACAAAGGCTTCAATCTACAAAGATGGCAAACACCCATGAGTTTTAAATGCATAAAATAACTCCAATTAAGTAAATGAAGTATCAGAAGACATTATTAAGGCATGGAATGGGTCCTGCCATCAGAAGCCCAAGCCATCAGAGAGAAATCAACACTTCAGCAGAATGATGCCCATCATTGATAGAAGGCTATGCAGTAATAGTAAGGCAGGGTCTGGACATAAGTACAAAACTTTGGTGAGAAGTGAACATCGCTGCACCTTATTTTTCCTTTTAGCATCAAGAAACTCATGAGTAGTCATCAGTTTCTCTCCTTCTGAGCATGTCTCAATTATCTGTTGAAGCCAAAGAAAAACAGACTACTGTCAGTACTATTACTTCAGGATCTAATTCACCAGACAACAGTGCTCAAATAGATCACAGAAGGATGATGGAAATAACACAATAAGAGAATCAAGCAACACATGCGACATTATGTGGAAAATAAACCCTTTTTAAAGTATGAACCAACTACCATAAAACAATAACAAAACAAAGTCTATCAGACTAGGTTTTCAAGTTGATAATCCAAATTTGCAATGTCGTTTTTTTAAAAAAGCACATTATATAATACCTTGTTAACAGCTTTCCGCATTATTGTTTTGTACTCCTCTCGATCGATCTTTTTTCCTCTGTATAATGGCATCAGCAGCGAGGCTATGAAATGCACAAGACCCTGTTTTATATGCTCAACGCCTCTTGATTGTCGTTCGGATGCTTTGCTGTCGGCACCCTGTGAGGCTGAGCTACGGCACGCCTGCTTCTGACTAATTGAATCTTCTTCATCAGGTATGCGTATCCGACTGTAGAATTCTTTATCAGCTTCCATTGCCTGTGCCTGCCACCTCTCGATGGCTAGTGGATCCTTCACACCATCAATGCAGATTGTATCAGTATCCACCCATGCTTTTGTAAACCGACCGTCTAAAATACCAGTATCGGAAGAATGATCCCTAGTATTGCCTAGGCAAGCATTCTCGTTTGAGTGGCTCCTCTGTGTACCATTATCACCATTCATTTTCAAGCTGTCAACATCAGCACAATTGGTATTGTCAGGCGAGTCCTTGGCTTTGCCATTCTTGGAATCATTTTCTGATATGCACTCAAGTCTCCCAAAATTATCCTTCAACCCTTTTTTTCTTGTATCAGATTCATCCAAATGGTGATCACGCATGGCAAAAGTATGGAATGATGGTATCTTTGGAAGCTCACGAGGCACACTTATCTCTGCCTCTACAGATGCATATGCCTATCAAAAGACCAGAAAACATAAATAAGGAATTAGATGACTTTCCTTTTCTTCTGAGAACACTGCGTGTTCATTATTTTGGACATATTTGTATATACCACTCTAATTCTAATTTGAGCCTTAAATACCATAATTGGCCATCGGCCACCTCAAAATTTCTCAAATTTCATTTTTATCTCAATATTTTAATCTAAAATCAAGAGTAAAAACTGCTTAGAAGTTTCAAAATTCTAGCCTCCAATTACAATTTTCAAATTTCCATTTTAGTGGATGTTCAATGGCTAACGGTGGCAAATAGACTTGCTCTAATCATTGCATAGCACAAGGTATGTCCCAAACACATGCACAAAATAAGGAGGTCGTCAATTCAAAAAAACAACATTTGGATGTACTAGAAAGTAACACTTCACTCAGTGATAAATAAACAGAAGGGCAGCTGGGTTATAGATAAGAATAAAGCTAAAAATGTGTCCAAATAGCAGAAAATATATGCCCTAGATTGTCATACGAAATAAAGCTTAAACTAGAAAATATATGCCCTAGATTTTGCAATAGATGTTATAAAGCTTAAAATAGCACAGAATTTCCAACTCAGAGTGTCAGGTAATGAATTGTGACAATACACAGAGGCAACCCTGTCTTTTTTATGGATAATATTCATATGAGAGCTGATATGCATCAATGGTGAAGAATAAAACCTGGGTAGTTGGAATCTAAATCAAAATGAAACTGTAGTCACAGACCTGTGCAGCTGCTATGGCAGCAGCTCGAGCAGCCTCAGCAGCAGCGAATGCAGCAGCTTCTTCCTCAGATATAGGAATGCCATGCTCCACCTTAGGTTCAATACCATGTTGCTTTTGGGAAAGTGAGTTGCCATCGGACCTTGTAGCTGTCCCAGTTTCCAATTTTATTTCCTTGTTCTCAAACTTCTTGTTTGTTTTCGGTGGTGAATGGCTACTTGCGAATCTTGCGCGATGGCGCTGGGAAGCCACTTTATTATTGTGCAAAGTTTCATTCGGCACTCGTAGGGTAGGCTTTCCTGACTGCAGATCCTTACTCTTGGTCTTACTCAATTCAATTGATGGTACCCGACGCAGCAATTTAAGTCCACCATTGCTAGCCTTTTCTTTACGAAAAACTTCGATCCAAACACTGACCAACTGATGAGCTATAGCACGAATATCTCGGCTTGTGTGCACACAAACCTTTTCCTTTACGGTCCTCCCAATTCCTGCATGAAGAGAAGAATCAGTGTTGTTGAAGGGCTGCAATAGCAAATAATTTATACAAGCATCCACAGGCACACTAACTATAAGAGACACAGATCAATTTAGTAGTGCACATATATAGTACTCTTCTCTTGGTAATGTCAGATATTTGTTTATTTGTTTTCCTTTTATTCGACCTAGTGAATAATCAAACATTTTACAAAAGTAAAACAGAAAGGGATTTGCTAAATTGGTAAGGTAAATTAGAATACTAAGTATGTAATAACGCAATATGGTTTTGTACCCTTCCAAAATTAAGGTTGGGAGGGAGGAACATAAAACACCTGCCATGTCAAGAGGCATTCCCTAACAATTGCCATTTAAAGAGAGATGAAACTTTGTACATACCTGATAAACGCACAGCGACCAGATCGGTGGAAATAAGCACAAGCAAGCGCACACAGTGCCGCAGTAATTGAGTAGCATTTTTCCCAAGTGAATCCTGCCAAAAATTAGAATACGAAGAGTTTCAATATAGGAAAAATACTGATACCATGTAATGCTTAAAGAACTAACACTTAATCAACTTACAAGTATCCAAGAGTTCAGTGTACTTAGTCCTTCTCTAGACCCAGCAAATGATTTAAGAACATCTGCAGGAAGCTTCACTAACTCCTTAGCCAAATGTAGGCGCCCTGATGTTGTCTTTGCACTGAAGAACATTTCTTGCAGCAAAGATTCCTTGCTAACAATTGGATATGTTGCATCAGATGAGTTTTTACTTAGAGCAGTAGAAAGTTCACATGCTTCAAGTCTATTTGACATGTCTCTAACTTCATTTCTTTCACTGTCTGACTGCATTTGGTAAGTCTGTAGAGCTTCAACCTCAGCAATATAGTCATTTCCAGTGTTTACTAAGTCAATGATGCGAACAGCTTCTCGCAAACCACTCAAAATTGCACCACCAACAGTATCTGGATGCTCTTTACATGTTGCTTCACCAGCAAAAAATAAACAATTTGCAACTGGCCTTCCGAGAATATCATAATCTCGCCCAGATGCTCCAACTGCAACATAAGAGTAAGCACCTCGACTAAAGGGATCAAGGCCCCAATTTGTCACAACAGATGCAACTGGATCAGGTACAGAAACTTCCTTAAAGAGCTTTCGGAGAACCACCATAGCATTGTTAACATGATCACTAGAACTGATGCTTTGTCCATCTATAGCAGCCTTCCCAACAAGTAGAGCTATCAGAACTGGTGCCCCAACTGTCTTTCTGAGATTCCAAAACATAAAGCACCGTCCTCTTAAATCTGTTTCTTCAGCAGTTGCCCCAAAGTAATCCACATTATCATCCCAAAATACCTCAGGGAATTCTAATACTATTTTGTTTAGGACGCCAAACCCAAGCCTGTTTATAGAAGATAATTTCCAATCTGGCAAGGAGGGCGAAAATTTAATTGTCTGTGCCTTCAAGCAACCAAGAGGAACAGTGATTAACACAGCATCTCCAATAAATTCATTTCCATTTGAAGTGGAAACCTTGACGTGTTTCCCGTCCTTACAGCTAGCACCTACCTCCTCAGGTCCATACAGTACTTCAGTTACAACATGGTTTAACCTAATATCAAGTCCTTTTGCAAGGCTCCGTAGAACAGTGTCATAACCACCTTTGATCATGCAATGAGGACCACCAAATCCTCCATATACATCATCCTGGTTCCAGTATGGAAGGGATACAGATTTTAGCGTTGCAGCACAACCATACTCCAAATGTGCAAAGTGCCAGTTCATAACCCGTCTCTCGAGAGGACTGAGGACGTCTATCTTAACATCCTTCCCACAATGAGCTATCTCCTTTTCTGTTGAAGCATTTTTGGAAATGTCTATAGCTCCAGCATTTGTCATACTTCTCAAGTGATCATCCTGTTCCACATAATCCATATGTTCAGCTGCACGATACTTCCTAAGAGCATACTCCAGTCCATCCTCAAGGGATAAACCAATTGCACTGTCACCATTTTGCGCAAAAAGCAGTGCCATCTCATCAAGAAGGCCATTGTGTTCGGCTTCTATATCATCATCCAAAGCATCAGGAACCTTGTCACCAGTTACTATATCATACAGAGGGCAATCACTATTCAACACAGTAAGTTCAAGACCAAGCTGGGAACAAATCAAAGAGGATGGATCAGCCCTTCTTTCAGTAGCTATATCAGCCTCCACCCCTGTAATAATGCTAGCACCCAAATCTACAGGAACCGAAAGTGATGTGCGATCTGTAAAAACACGACCACCAATCCTATCTCGTGCCTCAAGAACAGTGATCGAAAAACCTTGTCGTTGCAAATGGCGAGCAGCAGTTAAACCAGCAGGGCCAGCTCCCACAATTATTATCTTTTTGTCATACAGACCAGATTCAACCTTATCACGTTGACAGTTGTTTCCACAAGTTTCAAGTTCAGGTGCTTCTGGTTCATGAGATACTTCAACTTTTTCAACAGAACTGTCCAGAGATGACCTACATTGGACGTCCAAATTGCTGGACAGCAGTGATGCATCTCTAGCTTCAGTTGACACATGTCGATTCTTTTCTTCAGTTAGCTGTTCTTCAGACTTCAAGTGAGGTAGCGACTTCAGAGCATCACAGTCAACAGTGGGGCAGGTCTTTTCATTTGATGCTTCTACTGAAGCACATTCAGTGTTTTTAACACATACAGCTCCACAGCATTCAATGCCTGTGCCATACTCAAAATCCCCATTCTGGAGTGGTACAGAGACTATGCCATCTTGAACGCTGACTGATTCCATTTGATGTGACTCATTTAGCTTGGGTACTTCCACAACTTCAGAAGGAGTGTTGCGCCCCTTTGGCACCTTAACTGATGCGATTCCAGCATTTATGTAGCCCTGAATATTGATGATATATGGGATATTATCATTCAGGTACTTTTGCAACTGAGAAAAACATCGTAACTAAGAGAACAAGCTGTTTGCATGTAAAAGGAAAACAAATGTTCAATGATTCAGAAGGTCATTGAACAAGTCATCAAAGAGGTGTGATAGCTGCAGCTAATGACAGGTGGAAGATGACAGCTTAATCTAATCTCGTAAGGAAATTTCGGAAAACAATGAAACATGTTATGAAGCCCAGCCTACTAAGGGCAACTCAACTTACATTTTGGTCTAAGAATAAATACACATCACGAATAAGTGTTTCATGTGGCAACTCGTCTTTCAAAGCAACATCCGAAACACCACATTCTGCAAGATTCAATAAATGTTTAACATCCTTACTCCAGCGACTTAGTATCATGTTCCTGGAATGCAAAAAGAAATAGACAGAAAAATAGATGCAGGGTTAATTCCACCAAAATATGATATTAATATGGTAAAAACGAAATTAAGGTATATACAGCACAAAAAGTAAAACATTAACGTACCGGCACTCTAGGTATTCCTGAAGGCCACCCTTGCGCCTCAAGACTTCCTTGAACTTTATCTTCTCAATTGGTGTAACAGCCTTCGCCTTTAGGCCAGCACGTATTGCAGCAACACCATTATCACCTCCACCCTCATAAACTTCTGAAGTTTTAATCTTATCTTTGGATTTTACAGATTGATCCGCAAAGCCCGCTGAGGGGTTCGAGAAAAGCCCCTGCTCTTGCATTAGAGTTTCCCAGTCAACATCGCCCTCATATGCCATGTCACCATGTTTGCGCTTTTTGGAACTTCGTGTAACACGTTTCACCTTTGATACATTCTCTGTGTCTTCATAATCCAATGGTGCTGCCCCATCAGCCATGTCCACATCTTTAGCAGGTGCTGCAATGTCATGCGAAGAACAAGAACCCTTGGCCCCCAAAACAGCAAGATGATCCAAATTTTCCTCTGTAAGCACAGCTGTATTTGGTTCAATACTTTCTGTTATTTCAGCTGGTTTATCAACAGCATCAACAGATGACAATGCCTCTTTTCGCCGAACAGGTTTCTGGGGCACCTGTTTAGGTTTTAGACCAGTTTTCCTTTTTATGGTTGATGTTGATGACTTGCCTTGAGAACAGTCTACATCATCACTGCTGTCCTTCCCTAGTGCTTGGGAACATGTGTGTGCATCAGAAACACCAACATTGATCGTGCTTGCTGCTGTGCAAGGTGTTTTTTCAGCAAGCTTTCCTGTACAAGGTTTCAACCCAGGGTGATTGTTTTCCCAAGCTGAGATTTCAACATGATGAGTGGCCCCATTGGAAGGGTTCCTAGATCCATCCCTCAGTATATTGCTGGCTTCTACATCTTGTAGAAGAGCTTCTCCTAATGAGTGGCGGCATAATCCATCATCTGCCGCCTTCTCTTTCCCGACAGACTTATTTTCCAGCTCAGGAGAAACAGAAGACAATCCTCCCAAGGTTTGGTGAGGATGAACCTTATAGTGTTTAGTAGACTTGCTACCATTTGCATTTGCCTTTGCCTTTGCCTTCCGGGGCAACGAGGCTTTTCGATCCTGCACAGCAGCATTCCTCATCTCTTCCTTTGTCCGTCGCCTTCTCCTTTTAGTGCCCTTGGAAGCTGTATCTGGAGCCAAAGCAGATCCCTTGTCAAGATCTTCCTTGTCATGTGGACAAGCAGCTTCCACACCTTCCACCTCCTTCTCTGAGACCTGCCGAGACTTTCGGCCAGATCTCGTAAACAGCTTTGACAAGGAGTTTTCCAACCCCAGATCATCCTGAGCGCCATCCCCAGCAACATCAACATCCCCCAACTTTATGGCATTCAGATTGCTCTGCTCATCAGCAGCACCATCACCTGTATGAACACCACCCTGCACATCTTCCTGTTGAACCAATATCTGAACCTCGGCTCCACATTCAGCCACTGCACCAAAATCATTACCATCCTTGCCCTTCTTCCGCTTCTTCAACTTCTTCTTTATAAGAGCCAAGGTATCATCCATCTCCCCTGGCCTCAAGCCCTCCCTCAGCCACCGCGAGCTCTACAAAAACAGGACTTCACTTGGGTCATGGGGGTTCAGTTGAACCCCCAAAATTCTTCGAAAACCGACCACGCCCTCACCATAAACAGGAACTAACAAGTGCTATCTTGTCAACTAACGCCGAGACCTTGTACGGTGACGAAGATGAAAAACCTAATCGAACCATGGATCGATGGATTGGGTAAGTAGGGCATCAAGCAGCACGCAAATCAACAACTAACTGAATGGGGAACAAAACAAACCCTTAAACCAAAGGAATTCATCGAGACAAGCAAAGATTACTCACCAAACCAGAAGGAAATCAGTCCCTCGCCCTGACGGATCTCCACCCCACACTAGGAAAGAGAACCAGCGTTGCAGCAGCGGTAGCGGCGGCTTGGTAAGGTCTTCTCCCAGCCCACCCGGCGAGGCAACTGCGGCGGCGGCGCAGGAGAGGTCGGCCGCGACGGGGAGGACCGGGTGTTTTTGCTGGGAGGGGGACGGGGACGGAGGCGGGGTGTGTGGGTCGGGAGGAAAGGCGAGAGTGTGGGGATTAATACGGTTTATGCTGGGCTGGTTGTTTTGGTTTTTTTGGCAATTCTGTGTGCAGACAGCTGTTTTCTACAATTTTACCAGCATCCGAATGAAACATGTGAGTGGTTTGGTGTAAATTAGAATGGTTTAGAAATATACAGAAATAACTTTAAAAAAAATATTACTGTTATATACTTTTTTAAAAAATTCTAGGTTAATTTCAATGTATGCTTAAAATTTCAAAAAATATAATTTTCTAAATTTTGGTGTAAAAAAAATTCTAGTTCAATGTCCATTCATGTATGCTCAGCATTTTTCTTAGGTTGATATCTATTTCCATGTCGCGGTGTTTATATGCATATTTTTTTAGAAATATCAACTAAGTATGTTGGTGGCGGACAACTAGAAATATGATGGTGGTAGAGCACGTATTTACCACTTTGCATGGGTATTGTAGTAAAGCGCGGGAAAAATAGGCGATAAGTCATAGTGATATAGTACGTATTTATCAATTTTGCATGGGCATTGTAGTAAAACGCGGGAAAAATGAGCACTTTGCATGGGTATTGTAGTAAAGCGCGGGAAAAATAGGCGATAAGTCATAGTGATATAGTACGTATTTATCAATTTTGCATGGGCATTGTAGTAAAACACGGGAAAAATGAGCGATAAGTGTGACTACTAACGGTTAAGTACGTTACTTTAATAAACTGGCATGCACTAAACTATAAATACGTCGATCGGTGTTTATAGTAACATGAGAAAATTAATGCTCAAAGGAGACGGGCATAAAACGACAAAGGAGATGGTAGGTACGAGAACATCAAATAAAAAATTAACGTAAGACTAAAAATTAGGTGAAAAACATAATAGTTTACCCGCCGAAGTTTGTTAATTATAGAAACTAGCATGCTCTAAGTTACAAGTGTTCAGAAAAATAGCCATACGGTGCACTACAGGATATTGTCGGCGCATCAAAACAAATTGGGTGGAGAGCTAATCCAGCTAATTTTGAGGCTATGCTTTTGAAAAAAAATACACCATGGAACATACCACTATGGTGGTTGCCTGTATGTTTACGATAATAGGTCACATAATTACAAATTATGTTTTTCTTTGTCGCAGCATATTTTGTTTGTCATGTTCCAAACCCGCAAAGAAAAAAAAAAGATAAGATTGCAGACTTATAACGAGACCATCTCATGTACTTATTTGTTAGGGTTAGAAAAGACGGACAGAAACAAAAAACGTCGTATGATGAACAACCACTCAAAACATATTACCAAAATCGAAATTCATCTAGTAGTGATATGTTTTCTATGTCAGATATATTTTTCTTTTCATGGGTATTATGTCGGATACATAGAGGCTCATACATACATTGTCAAAGGACTTTTTGTGTCTTCCATGATTTTTTTAGTATTTTCTATTGTTATGTTGGAGGATATATGGGCTGCAAAATAATCAATCTTGCTAATAATAAACATTTGTATACGATTTTTTTCAGGCATGGTTACTCCGATTTGTATACGATTTGTAACGTGAGTCATAGTACCATTTACAGTCTTCTACTAGTGCATACTTGAAATCAAGGAGGGAATTATCTTGAAACTCTACAAAAGACACGATATGTGGCAGTACCAAAAGGTGCATAGGAATGAATTAACTTCGGACTATATGAGAGCCAAGATATGCGGTAGTACCAAAAAATGCATCATATACCATGGTCTGCGGATTAATGTTCACCTACCTGATTCGTAATACCACCTAAATTAAATCCTGTTGTTGGTGAGTAGATATATGCTCATTTTTTTTATCAAAGATATATGCTCATTGATGTGGAGGAACAAGAGCCTTGAATCGTTCTGAGATACAATTTATAGCCATAATATTCTTTTTTTTGGGCATATATCCTAAAGAAACACTAACGGCATATCAGATATCCTGTAGCCTATAGGTATATCCGTTACGATTAATGGTAGTACACCGTCTTAAACTTCAGTCCATTTTTTCCCTCATGCTGCCATATCTACAGCCCTCCTTTTTAATTGAAAATGCTCTCTTTTTTAATTGAAAAGACAGCCTCATCGATTAAAAAAGAGGGCTACAGATATCAATTAAAAAAAGAGGGCTATAGATATGGCAGCATACAAAAAATAGAAAATCAGTCCAAGAAAAATGTGAGGATTGTATTTGGTTGCTCGCATAAGGTCTCACGTGATTGTATCGTATATCTTGGATGAGTGGAAGCAGTGTCATCGAATGCGTGACCCTGAAATGAAGTGTATTTGGGTACTTATATGAACGGGCGCAATGATCTTTGCGAACATGTTTGGTTGTTTGGATATGCAGATACATGTGATTCTGGATGTGAGACTGATGAGTGGGCCGAGGCAGACGCAATGCATCCAATGGGTCTATATAAATGGAGATAGCCGAATCGGGTATATCCACTAGGCAAGGATAAAGGTATATTTGCGTCTGCTCATGCAAATTTATACGGCTCCACCAGGGCAAGATGAGTTCATACGAGTAACCAAACATACTTTAAAAGTTCTCATGGATCATTTGGGCTCAGAAATGACCCAAAATAAAAAAAAATGTTATAGATGTGTAGAAGTATGATTTTCTGTAAAGACTACTATTAAAGATCACTTTTGTTTGCGTTTGGGAGAGCGAAGATTATATGAAAGGAGAATAGTTGCTTTCTATTTTGGCCCAAATAGGGACCTTGTTATTCTTAAAGGGCCTTTAGAGGAGTGTGAGGCCTAGCCCGACTATGGCCCATCTGCACCATGCATTTCTCGATTCTTCATGCTGGCCTTTGGGGCCTACTAGCTGGGTACTGGGCTCTGGCTCTCCTATTCCCACCATATACAGGGCCCATATACACTCTGGAAGACCCCGCAGCGAAAACAAGAACAACGAGAATGGAGCAAGGGGAGCTGACGCATCGACGTCCACACACAGAAGCAGCTGAGTGCTAACGTGCCGGCGGCATGCATTGTCCTCATCGCTCTCGTCACGCACTCCCCGATGTTCACTGTGCTTTTGGTCATGTATGAGCTGGGACGTACGGGGAGCGCGCCCTCCAGTCCCTGCGTCGACTAATTAGGCTTGCAAGGGGCAAGGAAATAAACAACCAAGCAAACGGACCTTACATCCTGTTTGGAACAACTTCTATAGGACTCGCTTTTTTTATAAGCTCGCTTCTCTGAGAAACAGCTGTCCAGAGAAGCTGCTGTCTAGATAAGCTAAGCGTTTGGCAATCTCGATTTTTTCCAGAAGATCATCTGACTTGAATATAAAATGACATATACACCCCTGAAGTTGATGATAGCTCATTTGTTTCTTAAATGCACGCAGAAAGCAGAAAATGTTTGTTAAATATGATTTTATTGAGCACAAATTCCATTCCTCTCATATTACGAGACACACTTATTAATATTTCTACATGATACATCGATAATAACAATCTGATACAGCATCTCCTTCTTTCCCGATATCCAGTTGTGTTACCGCCTAGTATCATCTGTGTACACAATTGGTGCATACCGAAACTTCATACAAAATGGCTCCACCTGCATATAGGTTATACAAAGGCACATCAATTCATTGTAACGGAAGAAGTAGTATTTCATTGCATCAAGGAGAAAATAAATTCATACCCTGCTTTGAACATGACTCTAAACAACTATCCTTTTTTTCTAAAATGACCGAACATCCCCAGCAGAACAAACCAGCAAAAAAAAATATAAATGATGGACAACACCACTTGTTTGTTTGTATAATCAATTGATTTGGATTAAGTAAATGCACAGGCATTCATACCATGTCAGAGTATAGGTATGGTCTAGATCTACAGGGAGAGGAGAGGATGCTCACCTTGGCGCTTCTGCCATAGCTCATGTCTGCGTGGATAAAGGAGTGGAATAAGCCAGATTTATCTGCAGCAGCAGCAGCTCCGTCAGAAGAGATCGAACTTACTGCAGTAGCTCCACGGAGGAGGAAGCGTTCGAACCAGCGTCCTCCCATGCGGCGTCTTCTCATGCCGCGGAGGGAGGGATTTGGCGACGGAGAGAAGGATCCGATGGAGGAGGGAGGGATTCGGTGAAGGATGGCAGGACCCGGCGGCGGAGGGGCGGCGAACCCTAGTCGCCGTTCTCCGGCCGCTCATCTGTTTCCTCGCGAAGGAGAAGAACGCAAAGAAAAAACGGTTCGCTGGGTGGGAAAGGGATAAGTCAGTGGCATTGCGGGTAAATATCTTCAAAACGTGACCGCGGCCGCGAGAAGCGGCTCAGCGCCCGCGTCTGCGGTGTAGTTCATTCGCCCGTGGCCCAATTAATCACGTTGGAGAGAAGCAGCCCGTAAGCGCGCCGTTTGGAGGCTTTTTTCGCTTTTTCTGGCCATTAAGCTGATTTTAAGCCGTTCCAAACAGGGATACACGGGGAGGTACTGACCTGTACAACGATGAGCGACCAAGTTGACTGTTGGAAAATATGCCCATGGAGAGGTCTATTTATGGAATCTCAAAGCAAGAGTGCATATCATAGAGTTGTTCCATACTGCTGGTTTGATTTGGTGCATGCCAACTAAAATACGAGAACTCTCTCACTAGTCTGAACACAAAGAGGGAAGGTGGCTAAGGTTACACGCGCGCGTGTACGCGCGTATTCTTGTTCTTTTCGCGGAAACGAACACGTGACTTGTGACTTGCCTAGTTTGTGTAATCCTTTTGCCATTTGCGTATTAACCTTTTGACAACGGTCATTAGAGGGGCTGCCGATTCCTCTATAAGAGGACCTAGAGACGTCTAGGCAATATACAAGAGAAGATCCCCATGAACGGTCATTAGAGGGGCTGCCGATTTCTCTATAAGAGGACCTGGAGACGTCCAGGCAATATACAAGAGAAAATCCCCACGAACTCATTCTGAACTTTCTCTCTGATTCCGGGAGAAGTGTGCTATGGTGCTGAGCTGTCGGATCTCGGCGGCTCTTCTTCTTGGCTTGCACTGAGAAGGAGAGGAGCGTTATCTCCGAGCCCTTGCCATCGTGAAGCCTGCACGAGGGGCGACAATAAGGTTTCTGGACAGTGCAGAACGAAGTCGATCAGCCTCTACATCGAATCTACACGAGGACAGAACAATTCTGTAAATCCATAGATGAGCGATAGTGCAGCAAAGCGTATGATTATGTGTGTTACATATATGCTGGCTATATCTATGATGTTACTGTTGTCCTTGTTCTTGAGTTTTATGCCTGGCTATTTGTTTGACATAGCAGTAGCCTTTGCTTATGAAATGTGACTCAAATTAAAATCTGGTAGAATAATTCGCATATCTCCAACAATCCAGAAACCTTATTTATGCGTTTATTCTAATTCAGCAATGGCTGGTGCTTCGTATGCAATGAAACCTGAGAGGTTTTCTGATGGTAACTTCCGTAGATGGTAGACTAGAGTCAAATTTTGGCTCATGTCTATGGGACTGTGGTGGGTGATCCATCCAGTGATGCCATTCACGGTTGAACAAGAGGCCACCTTTTTCAGTGTGCGTGATACTGCACTTGGATGCATTCTGACTTTGTTGTTGGATCAGCTCTACGATGTGTATATGAATTACACGGACCCCATAGAGTTGTGGGATGCACTTGAGTGCAAGTTTGCGGTCTCAGAAGGTGGTCGCTTACTCTATTCCTGTGAGCAATACTATAACTACTGCATTGATGCTGCAAAGTCGATAGTTGCACAGGCACATGAGATGCAGCTGCTGGTTGGAGAGATCGCAAGTTTGGGCTGTCCTTTGCCGGACAGGTTTGTGGCTGCGGGCATTATTGCCAAACTCCCTGTGTCTTGGAGGGATTTTGCCACTAGCCTGAAACATAAGAGAGAGGATATCTCCACTGAGGATCTCATAGTAGCCCTCGATGTGGAAGAGAAGGCAAGAGCAAAGGATGCTCTTGGGACATCTGTTCAGGGTGCGAGTGCAAAGATCGTAGTGACCAAGCCCAAAAACAAGGGTAAGGGAAAGATGCAGTATGGTGGTAAAGCTCAGAAAACCACTAATATCTGAAGAACGAACCGCCACCAGTGAACTCCTATCACATCACTCCACGTCGGCAAAAAAAAGATGCCCCTTCGGATCAATTTATGACTGCATCTCTACCGTCCATACAGTCAGGGCATTGACGCGCGTTTCCAGACTTATCGGTTCCTGTGCCGATACTTCATGAAGAGACCAGCTATTAGCCTATTACTCAGGAGATAAATCTCGCCGCCGTCTGCGCTCCCGCAAACCGCAGCACGGAAAAAAAAATCCCTTCCGCAATCTCTCCATCGCAGCTACAAACCTCATAGCTCCTCCCACGCAACCGCAAATCCAAGCCTCACAGCTCCACAAGCGACGGCGACGGACACCGCAGACAAGGGAAGAAATAAAAAGGCCTTAATCAGCAAGGGCACCAACGCCATGCAACTCCACAATACGCCGGCGGCGCAACGGCACCAACGCCCAGCATCTCTGCAGCACGCCACCGGCGTAGGCCTCTGCATCCAGCCACTGTCACTCACTGGTTCTCATAACAAATACAGGTTTCTTCGTAAGGTAATCAAAGATCCGTCGTGTTCCTACATATCCAGATTTTTCATCTAGATTTAGCCAAACAGATTACCTAAAAGATAGAGCAATACTAACAACTACCAATAAGATTGTTAATGAAATAAATAATTACAAATTGATTTTTTCCTCCCTGTACATATATAAAACATTATTTCTCAATATACAAAGCCGAGCATAAATGTTAGCTTAGACCCCCATCTAGTACAGTTTAACACTGGCAGAGGAAAGTCGAACTGTCATGCATGGTCATGGGGAAGTTCATGCGCAAGCAAAAATAAAGTCCCGGACCAGACCAACCACCAACAGAACCATGGAGCAAAAAAGGCACTCCCAAGAGCCATCCCATCAGTGAAATTATGCTACATCATTCACATGAGCTTTCATTAAAATCCAAACTAGCAAGAAGTTCAGAACATCTTACATGAGAAAAAAGTTGAATAGTGCAACCATCAGATACTGCTTTGTCAAGGGCAGGGTCAAGCTAAATTATATGCTCAATAAGGCACTCTGTTCCACATTTTTTTCACAAAATGTGGATGCACATTTGCCTTCTGTGCCTTCTCTTATTCAGAAAACTTAGCAACTTCCAAATTTCTATTTGTCCTTTTCTTTTCTTTGCCAAAGGTAAATGGATCGAAGAAAGAATATATACATCAGTTAATTATCTTTAAGACACTTTAGGGCATAATCCAAACCTATTGATTCAAACCCATATTAATATATATCGCTTATTTATTTGATTAAAATCCAACCAGCTTTTTGCTAATTCAGCTACCAGCTTCAATGTTATCTGTACTATTTATTTCATCAAGATATCAACTAGATCAATTTATTGTATTGGTGTGCAATAGCAGTTTATATCATAATCACCTATGTTATTTGTACTATTTATTTAGCAATTTGGAAGAAATAGACACTGGCCTGATCAAATTTGGCGCGGCAACGCCGCGCCTCGGTTTCTAGTTTCAAGAAGAGATATGAGAAAGAAGATAAAATCAGAGTATGTTATGTGTGTGGCAAAGAAGGGTATCTTGCGAAGAATTGCCGCCACCGTAAAGACAAGGATGATGAAAAGCCAAACAAGAATGTGAACATCACCATTGGCAACGGCAATGAAGCCGATTCATCCAGGTATGGTGAAATACCAAGTGTATTCTAAGTATTGCAATCTAATGATTGGTGGGTTGATACTGGAGCGAATATACATGTATGCTCTGACATGTCTCTATTTTCTTCTTATCAGGGAGCGCGAGTCTCCTTCGTCTTGATGGGGAACGGATCAGTTGCGCCTATTCTTGGCGTTGGTACGGTCGAACTGAAGCCATCTTTAGGGAAGACTATCCATTTGAGGAACATGCAGCATGCTCCATCAATAAACAGGAATCTCATTAGTGGATCCTTGTTATGTTGAGATGGGTATAAGTTAGTGTTTGAGTCCAATAAAGTTGTAATTTCTAAATTTGGAGACTTAGTTGGTAAAGGCTATGATAGCGGAGGCTTGTTCCGCCTAAATACTGTTGAGTCAAATTATCATTTCAAATGTTGCATGCATGAATAAAGCTTCTGAGTCCAATGTGTGGCACTCTCGTTTCTGTCATATTAATTTTGACACCATTGCTAGAATGTCCAGATTAGAGTTAACCCCAAAAGTTGAAATAGTCAAAGGATCAAAATGCCAATCTTGTGTTCAAGCGAAACAGCCTTGAAAATCTTTTAAGAGTTTAGAGGAAAAGATAGATTTGACACCATTAGATCTTATTCATTGATATCTATGTGAAATGAATGGATTGTTGACTAGAGGAGGCAAGAGATATTTCATGACTTTGATAGATGATGCTACTCGTTATTGCTATGTTTACTTGCTGAAAACAAAAGATGAAGCTTTTCACTACTTTAAAATATTTAAGGCCGAGGTTGAGAACCAACTTGAGAGAAAGATCAAGCGTTTACGTGATGATCGTGGAGGAGAATATATCTTCACTGAGTTCTCTCAATTCTGTGCTGATCATGGTATAATCCATGAAGTTACACCACCGTATTCACCTCAGTCAAATGGGGTGTCTGAGAGGAAAAACCGGACACTTTTAGACTTGGTGAATGCCATGCTAGAGAGTGCTGGTATGTGCTATGAATGGTGGGAGGAAGCTATTTTGACAGTGACTTTTGTCCTAAATAGAGTTGTGACAAAGAACAAAGATGTCACTCCTTATGAGGGATGGAAGGGGCGAAAGCCTAATGTCAATTTTCTGCGCACGTGGGGTTTTTTGGCGAAAGTCAATATACCAGCGCCGAAAAAGAGAAAACTTGGACCCAAAACAGTTGATTGTGTGTTTTTGGGTTATGCACAGAATAGTATGACTTATAGATTCTTGGTAGTAAAATCTGATACTCCTGATGTGAGCATAAATACAATCATGGAGTCACGAGATGCTTCTTTCTTTGAGGATGTGTATCCTATGAGAATAATAGGCGGCGATGAAAATCAGGTTTATACTCCACCTGAACCATTTATACCACCTGAACCAAATAGTGAACCGACTACATCCGACGAAGATGATGATACAATTAGTGAGACTCCACGCAGAAGTAAGAGACCAAAGATACCGAGATCTTTTGGTAATGACTTTATTGTCTATCTTGTGGATGATGTGCCAAAAACACTTCCAGAGGCTTATGCATCTTCTGATGCAGAGTATTGGAAGGAGGTAGTCCGTAGTGAGATGGACTCCATCATGTCCAATGGGACTTAGGAGATCACTGAATGTCCAAGCGGGTATAAACCAGTTGGATGCAAGTGGATCTTTAAAATGAAGTTGAGGCCTGACGGTACAATTGATAAGTACAAGGTAAGATATGTGGCCAAGGGTTATACCCAAAAAGAAGGAAAAGATTTCTTTGACACACTTACTCCCCTGTTGCCCGAATTACTACCATAAGGGTTCTCCTTGGCTAACTGCATCCCATGGTTTACATGTCCATCAAATGGATGTGAAAACAACTTTCCTTTATGGAGATTTGGAGGAAGAAATATATATGGAGCAGCCAGATGGTTTTGTAATTCCTGGGGAGGAGAATAAAGTGTGCAGATTAATAAAATCGTTATATGGCCTAAAGCAAGCTCCCAAACAATGGCACGAAAAATTTGACACCACTTTGAAATCTACGGAGTTCAGAGTGAACGAGGCAGATAAGTGTGTGTACTACCGTTATGGTGGGGGTGAAGGAGTTATATTGTGTTTGTATGTCGATGACATACTCATATTTGGGAGCAACACTGCCGTGATTGATGAGATCAAGACTTTCCTATCTCGTTGTTTCGATATGAAAGACCTGGGACCGATAGATGTTATTCTAAATATTAAGTTGATAAAAAGTGAGGATGGTATTATGTTGCTTACTGCATAGAAGGTTGGCATAAAGCATTAATGTTTTTCGTTGAAAAAGATATCAGCCTGCAGGATATTCTTGAAATAGAACACCTACATGAGCCTAACCGTAGGTTGCAGTTCTTGAGACATGGCGCTCTCATCGAAAGCGCACTAGAAGATATGGGAGTAGACCATTAACGCTCCGGTTAGACCAGTATCGGCTATGACTTCGAGTGAAATCTGACTGCACTAAAGCTGAGAATTCAAGGCGTAGTCCATTCTTCAGCCGCGGAAAGATGAATCTGTTGTTCTAGGTATAAGTTCAACCCGTACGGGACTCATACTGAAACGCTGGTATATTAACAGTATTACATCACATTGATATTTTGTCATTCTCTTTCTTCTTACTTTGGCATTGGTGGGGGATTGTTGTAAAATAGGCCCATGGAGAGGCCCATTTATGGAATCCCAAAGCAAGAGTGCATGGCATAGAGTTGTCCCATAAAGCGGGTTTGAGTTGGTGCATGCCACCTTAAATACTAAAGCTTTCTCACTAGTTTGAACACAAAGAGAGAATGTGGCTAAGGTTACACACGCGCGCGTACGCGCGTATTCGCGTTCTTTTCGCGTAAACGAACGTGTGACTTGTGACTTGCAACTCAGCGAGCAGCCAAGCCAAGTTTGTGTAATCTTTTTGCCATCAGCGTATTAACCTTTTGACAGCGGTCATTAGAGAGGACAAATACGCAGTCAATGCCTTAATCCTAAATTATGTGGGCGATTACTACTGCCAATTAATGGGAAGTCATTATAGATGAAACGGTCATCAGTGGGCTGCCGATTTCTCTATAAGAGGACCTAGAGACATCCAGACAATATACAAGAGAAAATCTCCACGAACTCTTTCTGAACTTTCTCTCTGATTCCGAGAGAAGTGTGCTATGGTGCTGAGCTGCCGTATCTCGCCGGCTCTTCTTCTTGGCGTGCACTGAGAAGGAGAGGAGCGGTATCTCCGAGCCCTTGCCGTCGTGAAGCCTGCACGAGGAGCGGCAATAAGGTTTCTGGGCAGCGCAACTGCGCGACCGCTCGAAGCTGATCGACTTTGTTCTGCAGTGCCTCTACATCGAATCTACACGAGGACGGAGCGCTATTCTGTAAATCCATAGGTGAGTGATAGTGCAGCAAAACGTATGATTATGTGTGTTACATATATACTGGCTATATCTATGATGTTCCTACTGTCCTCGTTCTTGAGTTTTATGCCTGGTTATTTGTTTGACATAGCAGTAGCCTTTGCTTACGAAATATGCCTCGAATTAAAATCTGGTAGAATAATTCGCATATCTCCAACATTGACGAGGCTGAGAGAAGCTTGGGCGGTGATAGCAGGATGCCCCCATGGCAGAGGAAGCCATTGTCGCCCATGGTGGGATCCATTGTGTCGCCCTCCATAGATGGCCCGCTATCTGAATCCTGCCGCCTTACTCCCTCTTGCCGCCACCGCCGCAAGCTCGCAGATGCGTCACCACGGAAATATTGATCTTGCTGAGTGATCTTTGTATGATTCTAGTGTTATCCAATCCACTCACCATCACTCTTCTGTGAGTCTATCAACATCACTTGGTTATCATAGCTTGTTTCTATCACACTACACCACACCCCATCCCCTCCCATCTAAACCCTCACTCTCACCGCCCTGTAGTTGTGGATGCTTCCAGTCAAAATGCTGCAGTCCTTCATTACATTTCGGCTCTCCTAGTTGTTCCGTTGTGGCGCTAGCTAACCCACTCAGTCTGTGTGTCCACCTAAACTTGCCCAACACCTTATCCTCAACAGCTCCATATTGTTCGCGTGTGCTCGTCAACAACGAGAAGTCTATGGTGACATCATTAATCTCAAGATCTTTGCTGGCCTAGCTTCTCAGAAGTGCTCACAATGATAGGGTCCTGTGTGTAATTGGGTGAGTATGTGTGTGTGAGCTGTGTTTGTTGTACTTGTGTTTCGAAAAAAAAGGAAGAAGAGGAGGGGCGGATATTTGTGGTCAGATATTTTGCATGAACTGTCCAGTGAGCTGGGCCAGATGCACTGCAGTATTAGTTTTTTTCAAACAATTGGGG
>CM014278.1:98376753-98388056 GCA_004135705.1 Alloteropsis semialata | reverse complement strand
GAGTAGCAGTCGAGGAAGCACAAGAGAGCGCAGCCCGCCGTGGAATCGATGACTTGATCTATCCGCGGCAACCTGAGGGGGTCCTTGGGGCAGTGTTTGTTGAGATCAGTGTAGTCGACGCACATCCTCCACTCATTGGTGTGCTTCTTCTTGACCAGTACAGGGTTGGCGAGCCACTGAGGGTGGAAGACTTCTCTGATGAAGTCGGTCGTGAGTAGTTTTGCGAGTTCTTTCTTGATGGCTTTCCTGCGGCCTTGAGCGAAACGGCAGAGATGTTGTCGCTTGGGGGTAGCTTTAGGATCGACGTTGAGTGAGTGCTCGATCAACCTCCTGGGCACACCTGGCATGTCCGCTGGCTTCCATGCGAAGATGTCGCGGTTGGCGCGCAGGAAGTTGACGAGCGCGTCTTCCTATTTGGCGTCGTGGCCTGCGCCGATCATGGTCGTCTTGCTTGGATCACCGGTACCGAGGTCAACGGCTTTGAGTTGGACTTCCTCTGATGGCTTGGGCTTCGAGGCGGTATCTGTCTTCTCTTGGATTTCGAGCTCGCTCAGGGCAAGCTTCTTAGATGCAGAGAAGACTTCTGCCATAGCATTGGGTACTTGAGTTGTAGCAGCAAGCTCCATGGCTTGAGTTTTTGCAGTCGTAAGAGCGCTTCAAGTCCCCTTGTAGTGCGAGTACTCCCTTGGGGCCAGGCATCTTGAGCACCAGGTACACATAGTGAGGAATAGCCATGAACTTGGCGAGCACGAGGCGGCAGAGGATGACGTGGTACGATGTCTCAAAGTCAGCGACCTCGAACTTGACGTACTCGGTGCGGTAGTTTTCCTTAGTCTCGAAGGTGACTGGTAGCACGACTTGTCCCAGGGGAACTGCTGTGTTGCCCAGGACAATGCTCCCTTTAGTCCCGGGCCCAATTGGTACCGAGACTAAAGGCCCTGAACCAAAGGTGGTTTCTCTACTAGTGGGAGCTACTAGCTAACTTGTTTAAACAGACGTTTCGGAGGTTTCTGCAAAAAAAAAAGTACGCCATTGCTAATTTGGCAATTGTTTGCATATATATTTGTACAAGAAAAAAGAAGTTGAATTACTTCGGTGCAAAACCAATGACGTTAGCAATGCGCCATGCAGAGAGCATGCGTGCTTTGTTGTGTGGGGATGAGCCGTCTTTTGGATGACCAGGCTTTGCTGCCTGCTGCACCGGAGACTGGAGGGCCGGGGCTACTAGAGCTCTATAGAGCTACAAGGTTAGGGCACAACGATTGGCTCCTTGCACGGCCTCTGACCACTCTGTCCCTTTGTCTAGGAATTCCATGGCAAAGCTCTGGTCCTTTTAACTTGTGGGGTTGCGCAACTAACTTGGTGCAGGTCTATTCCATAGCCCATACTTCTTCAACTGTTGCATGTATCATGTATGTGGCAGATAAGACAGATATATATAGAAAGACTCCAAATGTGCATGATGCCAAGGTGAAAACTCTCTACAAGGGGATTTTGGGGGGCACAAAAACCTTCAATTTGAGAAATAACATCCGCACCAGCCAATTTCAAGTGCTTTACCAACTTCCTTGTTCCTTCTCTCCCCCTTCTCCTTCTGATATATCACCATTGCCGCTTCCATGCGTGCTCATCACCTCCCAATGTCGCTACCATCCTTCCTGACCTACTCGTCTCACAACCTCTCATTGGTACTTCCCTCACATAACCTCCATTTCACCAATTTCTCTGCATCGCACACATATATGCCCACCCCCGTCTTGTTAGTGGCCAATTCCGACGATTCAAGACAACGCGTGATAGATCTAGATCAGAATAGCAAGGGCAGGTTGCGACGGATGTTTACACTAAGACAAAAGGGTCGATATATATGAAGATCTGGGAAGTGCCCAATAATGGTAGGAACAAGAGATTTTACTAACAATTCTAGCAACAATGTTTTCCTACACTAGGTATTGGCAGCGCGCGTATGGCAATTAACATCTTACTGACATTCCATCTTTCCGTTTAAGAAGGCACTTTGTTTGGCTATATATGGCTCATGAAAATGAATCTACGTTTGCCCATGTTTCATCACTTTGTTGGTCCTCAATGTTGGCACAAACATTGAAGCTAGATGCACTCAAAGTTTGATTGCCCGACTATTGTAAAAGACAAAACAAGGTATGAACAGAAAAAAGGAGATCAAAAGGAAAGGAAATATTATTACATCCGTGCTCAGAAAAATGTATATATAGCCATTAATTACTAAGGTAAATATTTTCAATCCAATGTGCAAGATCACCCAATAATGAAGAAAGGAATACTTAACACAAAATTTTATTGGAAGAAGTGCTTACTGTTCACTGCAAATATGAATATAGCAAAACGTCTAGTTTTTGTGGAATTATCATGAGATTGATCTAATCACATATGAAAATTACTGGCAGAGATGATTTTATTACGGTATAATTTAAGGCTGCCATCATTTAGTTACTCTGGAGTTTTGGATCAGAAAACAGTTATAGGACTCCAGAGTCATCTATGCAAGCAAGAAAACCTGACAAATACTTTTGGCAACATATATTAGTGATTGAGACTTAGTGCTATCTTGAAGCATTGTGCTATTATGAGCTATATTTTTCATATATAACTATACTAAACCTCAAAGTTAGATATCTTGATGATAGACAGATACTAATATGAACATCAAAGGAATTAGATTAATTGGTATTGGGAAAAAAAATATATGTGTTGTGCATATGCATCCAGCCAGTGTATGATCGACAAGAGAGAAATGGAAAAAAGAAAGGGATAATGAGTTTAAGTACAGCGTTCTCATCAGTAACCAAAACTGCAGAAAGATTGAGGGAAATGAACCAAATAAATTAAAAAAAAACCATACGGTGAAAAGAATTAAATTGAGAGAGAACTTTGAATCTCTGATATATATATGGCAAACAGGTGCACAAGATTCCGAAACAATTGCAAGAACAATGCTTTCAAAACTGGGAAAATTGCAAGAACATGTCAAAAAATATGGATCCTGCTACTTCGCCAAATCCATCATCAGCCAAAATTAGTAGTATTTTCAACTCACCTATACACCTCAGAGGACCAATTACTACACACAGGGACTAAAAATTTGTCTTCATCAGACAAATTAACTTGGGGGCATGAAGAGAGGCCGGCAGAGTGCTTCTGTGAGAGAGGAGAGGGAGTGTATGAGTCTGTTTTGGAAAGGTGTAGAAGAGGAGAAGCAAAGGAGACGAGAAAGGTTGCTAGAGGAGAAGCAAAGGAGACGAGAAAGGTTGCTGGTGTTAAAAAAGGGTGGGGTGGCTTCCCTTTCCTTCGCGCGTGGGTTGGGGGAATGAAGCCCCCTGGGCCCTAGGGGACCCTTTTGGCCACCAAGCTGACGTCACATTGTCTTCCCGGCAGACCTGCCTCTACTTTCCATTGATATTTGATATTTCCACTCCTCAGGCTTCACTGATAAGTCACACTGCCCTTCCAATTCTATAAGTGGCTGTGAAGAAACTGTAGGACCGCGTGCTACCGATCGATGTAGAATTGTTTTCAAGAAGTATCGATCGATCAAAGAAATCAGCACTGCATGTTGAAGACCGGCAGACTATTAGTTCATGCATCGGGGATGGTTTCTGCTAAGAATGACGCTGCCGCTTAAGCACAACAGCTATAGCTATAGCTAGCCAATTGACCATTCATCATCAGCGAACTGACCTAATTTTGGGGGCACGAATTATGTACTAGCTCTCGAGTTCTTACAGTGATGCAATGAAGAGAGATCGAACTTAAGATATTAAGTAAAATTTAAGTGATACGTTGAAAAAGGAAAATTTATGTGCCCAAATCATATTCTCGTTTCTATTTACAAATTGCTTACCTATTCAAAGCTAAGGGATTGATCCTAGCTGCATAGTTCCATGTGCTGTCATTGCTGTATATCTCTGATAAAATACGGGCACACTTTTAGACAATCATGATGAGATCAAAGCACTGACTGCTTAAGAAAGATCAATAACTGTTGCAGTCTTAAGCACTCAAGTCATGCCACTGTAGTTGCTTTTGAAATTTACTGTATGACCACTCCAACTCCATTAATAGGTAGCTTTATACACCAGAATCCAACAATAACTACCGGTATAATGAACATGTAAAGGAACGAAAAGAAAAGGCACAAGAGGAAATAATAATGTACAGGAATAGGATGACATGATTAAGGATGATTACTGGAAACGATACATTATTCACTATTGTACTGATTACTGGTCAAATTCTTGTGCAGCTAGCACAACACCTCCTTTTCCGCCCAAAAAGATGGATCCAGATGAAAAACCTGAACTGAATTGAATTGCGAACTGTACTCGGGTTCATATATATTGTTTGCCAAGTTAAACATGTACAATAATTGTGTTTACATATCTTATCTGTTCCTGGTATGTAGAATCAAATAATGGACTGAAAATGGAAATGTTGTGCAAACTGAAAGCTGTATGTATTCAAGGGTCGCCACTCAGGCGACGACCCAGCACTCAGCAGTGCAAGACTATTCGCCTGGCGTGCTTGGTTCTCGTGGCTTTTTTCTGCTCACTGCAACTGCTCGGGGAGGTCAAAAGGGAAAGCTCTTTGCTCTCGATCGGGACAGTCTCCAGCTGCTGCTAATGATCGTGCATCCTCGAGACAATTTCACGCGCACCGATCCCGAGGCCTACTGCTTTGCGCGGGCCGGGACACAAACACTGGAGCGCGACACTAATTACCCTCGCTTTTCTTATCCGAGCGACACGGCTCGCTAGCTTAATGATGAAGGTGCAGTGTCAGGTTTGTACTTCAGTGTGCGTGACAGCGTGGGGACTACTGAACAACATGTGTCTTTTGCACTACATGCATAACAGGATTTGATGTATAAGCATATGCTTTTTTAAATAACAAAATGAAAAAGATTATCTTAGACACTATATATACATGCAGAACAGGATGTATAAATAAGGCCGAGCATACAAAAGTATTCAGTAAAGCAAGCAATTCAGTTATGCAAGTGAGCTTGGATGTAATGTAGTACACGTCCGGCGGCCAGCTTGCAGCTGGCGGTCCACTCTTGGATCCATTTCTGATCTCAGAACATCATACGCTGTCATGGACTCATGGTAGTGATCGATGATCGGGGCACCAAGTCAAATGCTTTGTTGTACTCAATTAGGATGAGGAATTATACTGGGGGTCCTGCTTCGAGATATATAGCCGACCCGATCGGGTATACACTGAATTGATCCAGCTATATATCCAGGCCCCTTTAGCCCCCACTAAGTACGTGGCGTCGTGTCAGTATGATTCGTTGATGCGATGGCCGCCCGGTGAGGTGACTACACGAAATGGCTGAGCTGATCGAGCCTGTGTGTGATGCGGGTGGCCAGGCCTTGTGATTGGATTGAGGGCTTCCCCCATTTCAGCGTGTTTCATGCCACTGCAGGCACTGCATGTCTGCATTGCATGGCGTGGCTCTATCAGTTCGGCAGCGGGGAAAAATCAACGACGCTTTACGTCGTCGTGGGCTCGTGGTCGCAATGCGTACACGCATCGATCGATGATGCTAGCTAAGCTGGTAGCTGCGGCAATCAGCAGCAAGCATGCCGATCCAAAGTGGGGCGGCGACCGAGAGCCGGGTGGCCGGCGGGGGCACCGACGTCGACGTACGGCTCGCTCGCCGGACCCGGGGCCGGCCCGTGCATATCTCCGGCAACTCGCGCGCGAGAGTTCTAGAGCCAGCCAGGCGCGCGCGGCACCGTTCCGGGCGTGCGGCCGGCGGACGTAGGCCCCGCCGCGCGCCCACCACCGGCCTCGAGCGGCGGTGCACTGGGCGGCCGGGCGGACTGGCTGCAGGTTTTGGTGGTTATTGCGCCGGCGCGCCGCCCCAGCACCAGATGTTGCTTAGCTTCCGCCCGTGGATACATGTTGGCGTATATGCAACCGGCCGGCCGGCGCCGGGTTAACTACGGCAAGCAACAAGTTCATTCGCCAAGCTCTAGCTCGATCGATTATTCCCTTTCTCTTCAGTCGAATTCGATCCCTGAACGAAAATGGATGCCCTTTTCAGCTCCGATCCCGGGGCCCGGCCCCTTTTTTGTGTTGTTGGGTGCAGAAAGGTACGGTGCGTGGCAAGCTTTGCCGGCAACCGGCATATCAGCATATGGAAGACGAAGATTGGCGTAAGCGGCAAAAAGGCTACGAGAGCCACCCTGCACCCTGTGCGCGCCATATGGAGCCTAGTACTGTACATGACAACGGTAACGGTGCGCTTTCACCTTTTTTTCCATTCGACAAAAAAAAAGTCGCGATCGCAAGATTCCGTGCTTGGGTGATACTACAAGCATGCATGACAGGGCATCCCACGGTGGAGGCGCCATGCGCGAGATTGCTTAACTTCATCGGTCACTACACGATGATGCTCCTTATTGAAGCTAGCCGATGGTCGTCTATTATTTGTTGATCCATATTGCTACACCTTGCTACTATAGGCACATCAGATGATCAGAGAGGCGAGCTGAAGGAGGAAACTGACAGGCAAGGGCGTGGTCCAAGAGATCTAGTCACATCACATCGATTGTCTCGTCACTAGCTAGCTTGTACACTCGATTTTGGCCATGCATTGTTCATATGAGCTGCCAAAAAATTATCACATACTTTGACCACTAATTAGGGGTATTAAATAAAGTCAGTTTACAAAACTACCTCCACAACCCCCCGCAAATTCGCGAGACGAATCTAATGAGGCCTTTGACCGCACGATTAGAGGATAATTACTGTAGCATTACTGTAGCAAATCATGGCTTAATTAGGCTCATTAGATTCGTCTCGAAAAGTTACGCTCATCCGTGAAGAGGTTTTGCAAATAGACTTCATTTAGTACTCCATGCATGCAAGATTCCCTTGGACAATTTTTTGTCCAAGGGAATCTGAACACGGTGGGTGACCGGGATAGCGGTGTATCATTAGTGTATACGCATGCGGCTTGTCGCACACTCTTGTACCATGTGATGTGAGAATTGAGATCGACGGGCTCAGAGGCCGACTGTTGACAACCAAAATTGGCACGAAGACCAGGAGGATTGCAAAGAAGAAGATGGCGCAAGAGCGAGACAAAGACGACGCAAGAGGTAGACAGAAGACGGCGCGAGGTGCTGGACACGCCCGGACCGGTCTGACCGGTGCGGGGGACCGGTCAGACCGGTCACCGGAGTTGTAATCCGACTAGGACTCTAAAAATTGGATTCCGAGATTGTAACGAGTTGTAACTTGGTTTCCTTGCGGGACAAGACCTACCCTCCCTATAAATATAAGGGGATTCGGCCGATTGAGGACACAACAATAGAATCTATCCAATTTACTACTTTTACCTTTACTTTTTTGCATCTCCAAACCCTAGCTTTTCCAACCCTACCTGCTGTTCTTCCTTCGTCTCCGCGACGTCTGAAGGCGTTCTAGGTGGCCTGCCGACCCTAGAACACCCCTTGCGGCGTTCTCCCTGACGGATCCTTCCGGGAGGCGCTTTTAGGGTTTACCCCGTAGCTCGCCGGCGGTCACCGGTCCGACCGGTGCCGTTGACCGGTCTGACCGGTCAGCCCGGAGGCAGCTGCGTTCTGGTCCTTTGCGACCCGCGCGAACTAGCGCATTCGTGTGTTGACCGTATTCTGCGTCAACATACTTTTGGCGACTCCGCCGGGGAATTGGAGATCTGGTTCGTGCAGCCGATCAATCTAATTCAATCTAGATGGGTGCCAACACTGAGTTAGATCTTGAGAACATCGTCACCGTAAAGGACGATGAACTTTCCGCTGAAGATCGTCAAGGGCTTGAAGAGTACCTGAAGAAGAAGGCGGAAGAAGAACGACTCTACTACCTCTCGCACTTCAAGAAGGACCGCAAGGGCGTGGTATCCAAGTTCAAGGAGGTAGATGCAACTGCTACATCTTCATCACCAATCCCCCAGGTACAAGATGATGAAAACTCTCACGAAACTTTTCTTAAGTACATGGAGGATATGATGGTTACAAATAATGTTAAATTAGTTAACTGGATGATGAACAAAAAATTAGAATCGGAAGGCAAACAACCCATGGTTGAACAACCTGCCACCGATCCCAATCTTTTGATTCCCAAAGTACCTATTGCGCCTGATTTTAAAGCACCGGCAACAAAACCTATTGAACAACCCATGTTTGGTATACCGTTGAATTATTTTGAAGGCCAATCTGTTACTCCATCCAATCCAATGGTTTCTAGGCCTACTGCACCTCAACCGTTCGTGACTTTTCCTAATTCGGTTAATCAAGGCCGAATTAGTAATGAAGTTGCAAATTTCACCCCACAAAATCCAAACTATGGATATTCTGTACCCCCAGCAGTACAAAAGTTATTTGCACAAGGCCCTGTACCTTACGAGCTCTTCGAGAGGTACGGCCAACAAATGCAAGGGATGATGTCGGCCAACCAGCCTGGCCAGCATCAACCGGTCAGACCGGTCGCCGTGACCGGTCAGACCGGCCCTGGAGGGTCGAGTGCAGCCAGCCAGTTGGCGCTGCCCCAACCGGTTAGACCGGTCACTGGAACCGGTCAGACCGGTCCTGGTGGTTCAGAAACGGGGAATTTACCTTCTACTCCTGAACAAAGCACCCAACAGCCAAATTTTCAGGATAATTCACTAGAGTATTTAGATAAAATATTTTCTAAATACAAACTTGATTTGGCTACTACTCTTAAAGAGAATTTGGGAGTAGATGTAAGGGATAAGGCTAGGTTGTACCAAAAGCCTTATGTTTCTCGCTTTGATTTAGTTCCTTTTCCTGCTGGATTTAGAATTCCTGATTTTGTTAAGTTTAATGGGGAGGATACTAAAAGCACTTTTGAGCATATTAGTCAATACATGGCACAACTAGGCGATTTTGGCTCTAGTGAGGCTTTAAAAGTGCGCTTATTTTCTTTGTCTCTAACTGGTACAGCTTTCTCATGGTTTGCATCTTTAGCTCCGCATTCTATTACTTCATGGGAACAGTTAGAACAAAAATTTCATGATCACTTCTTTTCTGGCAGTAATGAGCTTAAATTGTCACATCTCACATCGGTTAGGCAATCGCGGGATGAAACCGTTAATGATTACATTAAACGTTTCCGTGATACTAAAAACCGTTGCTTTGGTGTTGCTATTGCCGAAAAGGATCTTGCTGATTTGGCTTTCAATGGTTTGCGCTCTCACATTAAAGATAAACTAGAGAATTCTGAATTCTATAGCGTAAACCAATTGCATCAAAGAGCTTTGGCTGCTGAAAGCCGAAGCAAAGATCTAAAAGTAAGCCATAGAACTCATCGGGCTAGTGTACATAATGTTGAATATGATTCTGGTAGTTCCGATGATGAATCTCATGAGGTGTTGGCTGCTGAATTTGTATGGCCAGCATCTAATAAAGCTTTTACTTGCACATCTCTAAAGCCGACTCATAGGAATCGGCAGGAGGAGATGAAATTTACTTTTGATGTATCCATGTGTGATAAGATTTTTGATGAATTACATAAGAATGGATATATCAAATGCTCTTTTGCTATTCCGTCACCTGAGGAGTTAAAACGGCGTGCTTATTGCAAAATTCATAACTCATTTTCTCATGCGACTAATGATTGTAATTTCTTTCGTCGACACATTCAATCGGCTTTAAATGATGGACGATTGAGTTTGAGTGAGATGCAAGTGCACAAGCGCCCGTTTCCAGTCAACAACATGATGGTCAATACCATGGATCTTCAGGATGCCAAGATGTTGGTTCGGCCCGACAATGCCGATACGACAGGAGGCAAGAATGTTGTGATTGGTGAACCAAGGAAGGTGATGGAAACTGACAAAGTGCTTGGGAGAGAGGTTGTGCTTAAACAAGCTCCTGATGGGAAGAAGATCTTGACTATTACAGTGAAGAATTCTGAAGTTAGGGGAAAATCAAGCTCTCAAGCGCGGGATCAAAGGCCGGTTGCTCCTGCTGCCCAGGGGGCACCGGTCAGACTGGTTGCCATGACCGATCAGACCGGTCCGGCCCAGAGGCCGGTCCGAACGTTTGTTTCTAAACGTCCTAAAGTGGGAACTTGGAAGACGAACCAGGACAAGATCAGGGGAAGACTTTCAAGCCGAAGGCAACTTTTGATCAAGTCATGGCAAAGCACATGCACAATGCGGCCGTTCAACAGGATCGGCCACCAAAAAAGAGACCAAATTCACCACCAAGGAATTCTGGTGCGATGAAGGCACCAAGAGGACAGTGGAATCAGGGTCCAAGCTCATCCCATGGTGCTGGTCCTTCTAGGCCATGGAGGCCGTTTCCACCTCTCCCTCCTAAGCCTATTTGGAGGGATGGGATTATGTATGTGCCTTACTGTCCTGCACCTAACCAACCACGGCCTGGATCTCCTGTGCATTCAAGAATGAGTCAACAACAGCCTAGGCCTGTAGGATTTCAACCAAGACAGATGTTCGTGCCTCAGCAGCATGGACCGGTCAGACCGGTCCCGCTGACCAGTCAGACCGGTGTCCCACAGAGACCGGCAGTTGCGCCACAGCCGCAGCAACCGGTCAGACCGGTTGCTCCCACCGGTCAGACCGGTCATCAGAGGAGGCCTGGCAAGGAGCCGGCCAGGCAGGAGTATCGCCCAATTTTGAGGAAAGAAGAGCCTGCCCCTGTGATTTCAAAGCCAATTGTGAAGAGTGTGATTCAAATTGGCTCTATGGAAGTTGATACATCAATGACAGATGGTCCCAATGCTATTGGCACATCGGCCGTGAAAAAGGTGAAGAAAGTGCCTTTGCCTCAATATACGCAGCCAAAGTGGTGTCCTCCTGGCTTAACTCATTCGCAGAAGAGGAGATTGCAGCGGTTGCGCACTCAGAAGCAAAGAGAAGAAGAATCGGCTAAGAAGAGGGAGGAGTGGTTCAATGAGGTTAAGCCGATGATTCTAGAAGCTGGTCAGAATGCCAAGGATGGTTCTGATGCACAAGACGTTCAGGCCGAGACACCAGAAAAGGCCGAGCCATCCGCGACAAAGTAGGCCGACATGGCCGTGACCGGTCAGACCGGTATTCCTGACCGGTCAGACCGGTGCCCCAGTGCTGTTCCTGTTCCGGCAACCGGAACCGGTCAGACCGGTCAGGGGGAACCGGTCAGACCGGTGTCGCCCAGAGAGTCAGTAGCCGATGCTTTTTCGTCTTCGGCTAAAGTTTCGATTCCGTCCACCGCTATTTCAGATACTCAGATGGGCAATGAGGACGAAGC
>CM014278.1:98348772-98375753 GCA_004135705.1 Alloteropsis semialata | reverse complement strand
CGTCGAGGACCTTCGGAGGTCCAGGGAGGCGGGCGAGCAGAGCCAGAGGGCCCTCGAGAAGAAGTCCGAGGTCCATCAGGCTTTGGTCCAGGCGGTCGAGCACTTGCTCGAGGAGCTCAACGTCGGCGGCGGTCCATCCTTGGTGGATCGCCTCGCCCTTGTCACAGGAAGGACTCGGGCGCAGGCCTCGGATCTTGCTCGGAGCGTGGCGCGAAAGATCATAGCTATGTTCTTGTCGCACTACCCGACCATGGATCGGGAGGCTCTGCAAGGCGGGTGGGCCCCTGGCTACGAGGATGCTGAATACGACGAGATTGAAGCCGAATCCTCCTCGTTTGCCGATCAAGTGCTGTCCGCCGCCCTGAAGGATCTTGGGCTAGAGTAGACATAAAGAACTTAGTCATTTTGTTATGTAATGAACAAAGCTCCAAACATTGTTGCTCAGAAGGCTCGTGTTTTATCTGTTGTTTGCCATTTTCGTTTTCTTCCGAATGCCTTTGGGGGTCGTGGGTCGAGATGGAAAGGCGCGGGGTCCTGCCCGTCAGACTCTGTTCCGTAGCCGCCGGGGCGTAGGAACTCGGGAGATTGGGCACTCGGACTCGCAGCCCCCGAGTAGTTTCGGAAGATTCGAACGATGACAAGCAGCAGGTCGGATATGCTGAAAGCAACAACTAGTCGAGGCGGTTCCTTTATTGCTTCTCGGGAAAAAGACGTCGGCCCGGGGGCTTGGACTTTGCCCGCAAGTTAGCGCCGTAGCCGCAGGGGTGTGAGCACTCGAAACTTGGACAGGCGTGGTCATGAAGCCCCTCGAGCCGGCGTTCCTTTGGGAACTCGCAGGGTACATTTCGATCGTATGCGAATAGAGTACTCGGAATAGCACAGTACTTTGATTATTATCGTGAATTGAAAAGTACAGGTACTTTTAAGGGTAAAGTGACGTAGCTGTGCGAGCCCGCAGGGGAGTGTGAGGCTCTTCGGGAGGGGCGGAGACTTCTCGGGCTCGCCCTCGGCCTTGTTTTGTCGTGGCGAGATCTCTTTCAGGCCTTGTTTCGTGACCTGGGACCCCACGCGATGCAGGGTGCTGGTGGAGAGGCCTGTTTCTCCTTACATCGTTACCCCTCATGCACCTTTTTCGCAAGAGGTGGAGGGGCCGGACCGTGCCGTATTTTTGCCTCGTTGGCCGAAAATGCGGTGTCCGTGTGAGCTGATAACGGGTCAATTCGAGTGAAGCCACGGCATCCCGCTCGACGGGTTCCGATCGGATCAGCTGGTGACCAGCTTCAAATTCTTGGTGGCGAGATCATCTAGTTACCGAGTCCGTTCGACCGGACCTGGCGGCTCTTTGCCTTTCCGTTCGGAGGAAAAACCATGATCTTACTTTCCATCAAGACTCGAATGCAGTTCGGGATGCCCATGACGCTCGTGCGCCCGGGTACTGGCCGCTGGGACCCATCCCTTGCTGCCCCTCGCTCGGGGTGCCTGGGGGCGGCTGTCGAACCCTTCGACGGGCCAGCCTTCGAACCCCTGGCGGTCGACAGGCCGTAGTGGGTACTTACCGTGTCGGTTGTCGAGAGCATTCGACCCTACGCGGGGAAAGGGCCACTCGCCTCTTGTCTCGAAGGGCTCGGAGGGCGTCTCGGGAAACGACAGTAGGTTCGTAAAGTACTCGGAACGGAAGAGCATTACCGCAAGCGAATGACAAAGTACATATACTTTTTAAGGGTAAAAGCGGCGTAGCTGTTCTATGTTCCAAGCGTTCGTCAGGACTTGGCCGTCCGCGTCCTTGAGCTTGAAAGTCCCCGGGCGGAGGACTTGGTCGACGATGTAGGGGCCTTCCCATGGCGGCGACAGCTTGTGACGTACTCCTGCTCCGGTCCTCGCCGCTGTCGTAGCGGCCCCCGCGCCGCCTGTTGTAGGCTCGTCGTGGGCGGTGCTGATGGTGCTCGTCCCGTCGTCTGGCGCCTCCGTCGGTCGTAGCCCCGTGATGATGCACGGAATGATCGGGCTCCCGGGGAGCTCGCTGGCGTGAGGCGGAGCTTTCTGCCTGTTGGACGGCTGCGGTTTCCAGGAGCGCGCGGAGCTGCTGATGGAACCTCCGGTCTTCGGGCGCTGCTGGTTCAGGGTGTTCACGGAGCAGGACAGCAGCCGCTGCGAGGTTCTGGGACGCCCGGTTGAAGACCGGCGCGTCGTTGGCGTTGCCACCGTCGTTGACGATGCGCTGTTGCACGTCCCGGGCCCGTGCGCGGGCGGCTCCTCCGTCCGCGTTTCTCCCAAGCTCGCGGTTGAGCTGCTGCCGTTCTGCCTCGATCTGACGCCGGGCCTCGTCTAGCTCCTGCAGCCTGACCCGCCGAGCATCGTCCGCCGGGGCGTTCGGCGGTGGCGCCGCAGGAGCGTTGGCAGGCGGAGCTGCAGGGGCTCGGGCAGGCGGAGCCGCAGCGGCGTTGGCAGGTGGTGCTGCGGGGGCGCCGTCCCTCGTCGAGCTGCTCGCGGACTGCACATCCCCGTCGGGGGTGTGACACATGAAGCACTCCCGGTAAGGGTCGAAGTTCGGCGGAGCCCACGTCAGCCGCGGGCGCGAGCTTTGCTCACTCACCGCGCTTTTGGCGGTTGGCGAGACGCGTGGGTCGGACTCCGTCGGTGTCGGGGTGACCACCGGGTCGCTCGGCAGGCCTGGCTGTCCCTCCGGGTACATGGCGTTGTAGCAGTCGATGAACTCGTCCCAGGGGAGCTGCTCCTGCCCTCCAACCTGGAGGGCGAGATTGGTGATCATGTAGGAGACGTTGCGGAAGCGTTCCTGGGACGGGCTCCGTCCCAGGGCGGCCGCCAGGTCCCCACCGAGAAGGTCGAGGACGTAGGCGGTGGCTCCCGTCGTGGCGTGGGAGGGCTTGGGCCCTTTGTCGTGGAACGTCTTGTCGTCGTCGCGGGCAAGCTTGGGGCGCACGAAAGTTGCCCCGATGATGGGCTCCACCGACTTGCCGAAGACGAAGTCGAGGGAGCCGAACCGCAGGTGATCGCCGGGCGCCAGCGAGGCGCTGCTGTGGGCCATCCGAGCCCTGGTGAAGCGTCGTGACACGCGAAAAGCCCCTACCTGGCGCGCCAACTGTCGGGGTTCTCTACCGCCGACAAGTAAATTTTCTACGATCGCGCGTCGGAGCCCGGATGGTGACTCGAGAGACAGGGGGTTTTAGACTGGTTCGGGCCTCCGGAGAGTAATACCCTACGTCCAGTATGTGCCGATGTTCTCAAGTCCAAGTCTGTAGTAGGGGGTACAAACTGGTCGGGAGAGGGAGAGGGTCCCAGGTCCCGGTGCTGTGCGAGCGAGTGTGCTGTTTGTGCTGTGTACGAATGTTCGACTGATGTCGGTCTGTCCCCCCTCAGGTGTCCCCTTATCCCCTTTTATAGTCTCAAGGAGAGAAGGGAGCGGGGGGTAAGAAAGAAAGAAAATTACAAGGGGAGTTACTGCCCTCGAGGCCTTTAGCTTGTGCCGCGCGTCAAGCCGTACAGGGAGCAGGTGTTGACGGAGTGGGCACCCCGCCGGACCCGGGATCGTACATTCCGGGTGGTTGATGTAGACGTCTTCTCGGGTAAGCTCTCGGGTAGTTCCCGGATCGTGGTTGACTTGCTCGAGGTCCTCGGGTGCTCCAGGTGTCATCCATGGGCGCCTGGGGTCGTACTTGGGCGCCCGGTGTTGCGCATGCGCTCCTCTCAAGACTGTAGCGTTCCTGTTCGGATGAGACGGGTGCCACTGTGGCTGCCGTGGCGAAGGACGGACGCCCATCATGCTCTGACGCGGCGGGTACCAAGTGGGTACGGCGCTGGATGGGCCAGGACATGGTCGGGTAGTTTCACCCGGAGAGCCGGAGACTCCTCGGAGGCGGAGAACTCCTCGGGCGAGTCGGAGAGCCCTTCGGGGGCGGGGAACTCCTCGGGCGAATCGCGGAGACTCCTCGGAGGCGGAGAACTCCTCGGGCGAATCGCGGAGACTCCTCGGAGGCGGAGAACTCCTCGGGCGAATCGTGGAGACTCCTCGGAGGCGGAGAACTCCTCGGGCGAATCGCAGAGACTCCTCGGGCCGCCTCCAAGGTGTCAGGGCATGGAGAATCTGCTTTGGTTTGAGTCTTCAGTTTTGCTTTTTGAGGAGTGGATTATCGTGAGCTTCCGGATTAAGGGCTTGATCGGGTACCCCTAATTCGGACCTTCGTCATTATATATATGAGAAAAATACGTGCCATGAAACACGTAATCCAAATGGAGTAAACACGATGTTTAGAGTAAACACGATGTTTTGATCGAGCGATATGTATCTTCTCTTAAATTTTCGATAGATTAATTTTACGGACGCCAGCAGGTTTGACAATTTTCAGCTTCATGTGAATTATTAGTTATTACCTCGTAGAAAATGTTTAATGTGGCAAACTAAGTGTAACTTAGTTAGGTAGGTTTCTTGTGGTGGAATCTATTTACTCAGGTTAAGTTTTTGACTTGACATGGGTGTTGGATCTTTTTGGATTTGTTTTAGGATTTTAATCGATGCTTTTTTTTAGTGTTAGCTGATGTGTCCGTTGATAGCGAAGCGTCTATGGTGATTTCATTAATCTCTTGAAACAGTCGGTCCAGTCTCTCGGAGGTGTGCTTTTCTTTCAGTGGTAGGTAATGTGCCCATTGATAACGAGGCATCTAGGGTGATGGTGACTTCATCGATTTCAAAATTGTAATAGACGGCCTAGTCTCTTGAAGATAGGTTTACGAGCGTGTATTTATAGAGGCGTCTGCGTTTGTAATGGTGTTTAAAAAATGTTCATGTGGACTCAAGCGATATATTCCTTCATTATTCATTGCAAAATAGAAAAATCGTAGTGCTACTCCGACATATAATTATCTTGTACGGGAAAGTCGTTGCTCATTGCGTATATCTCGAAGGATCGGCTGACTAGTTAGGCCGTTGACAGTTGACACGACTACACAAACCCTAGACAAGGTCAGGGTCAAGAGATGGAGCCCTCCAACCAACCCAAATTAACCGTCAGCGCGAAGGGGAAAAAAAAGAATATACCACACTCCGGG
Source organism: Alloteropsis semialata (assembly GCA_004135705.1). Taxonomy (NCBI): domain Eukaryota; kingdom Viridiplantae; phylum Streptophyta; class Magnoliopsida; order Poales; family Poaceae; genus Alloteropsis; species Alloteropsis semialata. Next base: position 98,370,689 of record CM014278.1, on the reverse strand, counting down.
GAATCTTCTCCAGGCAATTGGGGTGTTTCGCCTACCTGAGCCAGCGTCTTTTCCGTTGGCGGAGGAGGCAGCGGGGCCGGCGGTGGCGCAGCGCCGGCTTGCTTCTCTGTCTGGAGTGGCGCCGGCAAACCTGCCGAGTGCGGCGGCGTCACCGTCAGACGTAGGGAAAAAGAATCCACCGCGAAATAAGGAACCAACCAAGGAAACGAGATGCTTTTAACGGGTCCCTCACCTGCTTCGTTGGGCTCGACGGCGACAGCTACGGCGACGGCGGAGGCCTCTTCAGACATGGAGTGGAGCTCGTCGGTCATGGCTGCCAGGTGTTGGCGCGACTCGACTCCCCCGGTCTCCTGTCCTCGCCTGTGCAATCATTAAAGTGAACGAGGATGGCAATCGCAATTAGTGATGGGAGATGTAGAAACATCATTTGATATCTATCGCTGTCCAAAATATTTTTCTGAAAGTGAAAGAACAGCTGTTTGTCGCCTGATTACTTTTCTCCGGCCTTCTCTTTGCCGTGCACATCAATTATTGCCAAATTAACATTGGAAAGTATACTACGAAAAAAAGAATCTCAGCTACAGCATCATGCAAAAAGGTAGGATAAAGCATTATATCAGCACATCCATGGAGATCATGCCCGTGGATTAGAGGAATATATCTAGGTGATCTTCCTTAGTTGGACCGGCAGATCCCCGCTGAACGAAGCAGATCTATGTGTAATATGTTCTGCTCCCCCAAATGGGGAAAGGTTGGGGAACCAGAAAGGGAGAGACAATCAGGCGCGTGGCCATCAGCATCGAGGTCAGCTCAGCACAAGCAAGCACCCATGTGGAGGCTGAGATTTGACTGAAAACACCCAAACCGCAACCTCGAGAATCCCAACAAGAGCTCCCGATGCTCACGTGCCGCCCATATATTGCCCCCAAGAACATCGATTTCATCGAAGAAACCGAGTGGCTACACACACAAGACAACAGAAGAGAGGCTGCAGCCTCCCCTCTGAAAACTAACACCAGAAAGCTACGAAAGCTCAGGACAACTCCTCGTCGCTCTGCAGACTGCAGTAGAGAAAGAAACGAAGTAGACTCTCGGCTGACCTGCGGCGGCGGTGGACAAAACCAGCAGGACCGAGGACGGGCGCGTCACCGGCAAGCGGCCGCCGCCTCTGCTCCCTGATCCCCGCCGCCGGTGCCGGCCGGAAGGTAGCGTGGCGCGCACGGGTCGAGAAGGGGTTGGCTTCTCTTTTCTCGGAGAGCTCGGCAAATGGAAAGTGGCAACGGACGGACATGTGTGTGGGAGCCGCGCGGCACAAGTGGATTTGTAAATGAAACGACCCGGATTTTCAATTATGAGAATTCGAATCCTTGTACCATTGTGATAGTTCCAGAATCAACAGCTATCACGTACAGAACTCATTTCAGCTGGAAATCACATCCATACAACGAAAACATTCATCAGAGTTAGCTTACAACAAGGATATAACGGAAAGCGTACTGGTACATGCCCCTTGGGCTAAACGACAATATGAAAACCAATGCATCGGTAACTAGGCTTCAAGCCAGCTTCATCTTCGGAGCGCCACTTCCACAGGCAACACTTGAGCATAGCACATCAACCTTCTCACCAACTCCATCGGAATTGGTCTTGCACTTCGAGTCTTCACCTGTTCATTCACAAACTGCCCCCAAGGATTGGGACAGGTCCACGTCACCATCCGTAATGAAAGCTTTAAGGTGGCTTATTCTAAGGATATCAAAATATACAAGGAAATATAGCTGAGGTTTCCTATGCAGCAGCAGCATCTCCATCCCAAAACCATTCTCACAACACCACGAGCAATCCTGGCGCACCAGGTACCCGACTCCAAATCAATCTTCCGCTCATCACTCTCTAGGCGATGTGAAAGCTCCCACCCTTCACATCTCAACTGCCCGAGGCAGGCCCTACTCTAGAGGGGAGGTAGAAATCCCTAAAACAATGGCGGAAATAACAGTTTCACACAGGAATCGTCCCTTGTCCGCGGACGGCGGCTATATATATAGATTATACTCTGCAGAGCTTGTACTCCTGGAACCACTCGGGCTGCAAGCCGGGGATCAACCGACTGAGACACAACCCACAGCACAGACCCTAGTCAGTGAACGGTACCCTCCTGCTTTTCCCGGCTTAGGATACACTGAAGACGCAACTCGGTGTCCGAGAACTGTGATGGCCTCCCCCGCGGTGGCCAAGTCCCGGGGTATGAGCCTCCTTCGGGGGAACAAAGGTCATCGCCTTTTCCCCCACACACTTCCGCTAACTCCTTACAGTCCGGGTACCGCACTTAACTAGGCTGGCTGGAACACCCCCCAGTAGATGTAAGTGGTGAGCACGGAAAGTCCTGAGGAAAGTCATAACCAACTCGGTTTTTGGTGCCGGGGTGAGCGTCACCGTCAAATAGCGTCTCCACCTCCAGTGGTCCGCTCGCGCACCCATTACAGGTATTGCCGCCAAACTCCTCAAGTAACACAAAGAACATGTACCCGCCACAGGTACCACACAGGATGCGCCTAAGTTCGCACCCCAAGCCCTCGATACGAGATCGAGTTAAGCTGCTCACCCCCGCAAGGTTCCCAAAACCCCTTACTCCTTTCCCGGGTTTTTGCCCCACACACGCCAAGAATCCTATCACACCCATCCTATACACATGCAAGCATAGCAAGTTCATAGCATCAAAGTGTATCGGGTTTATCAAGGATAACGTTAAGTAAATAAGGCCATGCAATAGGTCATAATCATCATCATGCGAGAAAGTAAAGCGCTAGCATACTAGTAGCAATGCCTAATAGGATTCAAAGTAGGATGGGCGTGGACACCTGTGACTTTAAGATCCAAACTCATCTTGATGTAGTCGTACAAGTCTTCACTCGATGAAGTCCAAGTTGATGAAGTCCACGAAGTCTTCTAGATCTTCCTCAGATCCTAGCACACGTTTACATAAATAAACAACGGCATCTAATGTAAATAAACTCCAAATAAGAAGCAATGAGAACCAAGAAACACCAAACCTCACACTAACGTGTAGTTCATGTTTTCAGAAGGAATACTGAAATTGGTTTCACATTATTCTAAAAGCTAGGCTTGATTTTATATGATTTTATTTAATAAAACCCTTTCCTAGATTTTTATTCATTCCGCAAAAAGGGAAAGGAAAACAACTGACATGTGGCCACACCAAAATGCGTCACATGCCATGCCCGGGTTAGCCGTGCTAACATCATCATGATGTCATCACGTGGGATTAGTATCTGACACCAACATTGGGCCCTGCTGACATCAGTGTTGACCAAGTTAACGGCGAATGTCGACTTGGTCAACGGGGTCAAAAGGAGGTTAAACCTGGTTAGCGGCTTAAGTTAGCGGGTCCCACACATCAATGTATGGGTCCCATTGGTCAGGTGGACAGGCTGATCCGGTCAGTGGGGTACACATGTCATCACATGGGCCCCGTAGTGTTAGTGGCTGCAGAGATCAGTTAGTGGGCCCGACTTGTTATAAGACGAGCCCGAAATGTTAGTGGGCCAAGACGGACTGTTAGCGGGTCGATACTGGGCCAACAAGATTTGGAAGGTATACGGGTCAGGTAACAAGGCATCTTGTCTAGATGGCAGCAAAGCTCGGATCCGATGCAACAAGTTGCACACAAGTCCGGGTGGTCCCTGGTTTGATTCAAGGTTAGGCCGGGAACAGGCTAGGTGGTAGCGATGGTTGGCCGAAGCGGTTATGGACCAAAAAGGGTCACGACTTAGGTTCAAGGTCGAGGCAAGAGCGACGAAAGATGTCGGTCAAGCACTCAGGACTAAACGGCAAGGGGGGTGGTTTAGGCCGATGTCACGCGAGCACAAGGGTTCACCTTGGCCGCGTTATAAGAAGGGCGTTGGTATAACGGGGAGCGAAGCAAGGGCATGTTTATCACGCGAGCCCATGGTTCACCATGGTCGCGGAGCGATCGGCAAAGGACGACGACAGGGTGGCTTCGGAGAAGGCAAGGCATAGCTTTGGACGGGGTCGTCACTTGGGCTGGTTCGGCTTAACGCAAACACGCGTGGACTCATGGTCGTCCATGGCCGCGACAGGGACGCGGCTGTCCGACAGCGGCTCGGCTCAGCTAAGCTTGGCCGGTATGCGGGTTGCGCGACACAAAGTCGTAGCTTGGCTTAGGCAAGGCAAACGTGTACGTGCACGTGGTCGTCCACGGCCGCAACGTCACCGGGATGGGACGGCATGGCTTCGGCTAGAGCGCGGGTTCATGGCGTTCCATGGCCGCGACGTAGTTGGCGAGGTAACAACTTGGGGATGGTCAGGGACAACAAGGTTTCGACGGTGGGTTTCACAACACGACGGTCAGCGCACAAGCGACGATGATCGGCAGCAAAACGGGATGGCCAGGCCACACTCACATGGTTCGGGCATGGTGTCGAACACTTGGATGGTGCTCGTCTTGGACAAGGGAGGTCGGGAAAGGTCATGGTCGGGGATGGCAAGGTGCTAACCCGATGGTTCAAGGCAGCAAGGACATGGTCAGCTCGGCTGGGTGAGGTAAAAGGCAGCTACTCCCTGTTCAGGCATTTCATCGAACACCTAGTGGGCGAGGTCAAAGGCAGCCATGGTTGGGTTGGTTTGGACATGGCTTGGTCATGGGAGCGACGGTTCCTGCACAAGGCATAGCAGCACGAAGGCCGGGCATGGGTGGTGTTCATCGGCCACTGGACAGAAGCAAGCAACAGCTAGATGGCTAGGGGCCCATCGGCGCACGACGCTCTCCATGGCCGAGCAGCGAACAGAGACAGCAGGTGAAACAGCAAGGGGATGGTCACGGTGGTGCTCACCTTGGGCTGATGGCGAGGAGGTCGGCATGGCGACGAGCAGGACAGCAGCAGCGGGGCGTCGGGCGGCTCCAGGGCGGCGGCGGCTTGGGCTAGGCAGCGCGGCACAGACATCGGACGGCGACGGAGCTCCTGGATGACGCGGTGTCGGGCGTGAAGACGACGCAGGCTCGCGGTTCGGGTTGGCGATGCTGAGCGGTGGTGGCGCAGCTGCAGACGACGGGGCACGGGCGAGGCTTCTCCTTGTCGCGGGCTCCTTCTCCTCTCTGCATCCCCTTTGATTTGTGTGCCTGGCCAGCGAAGAGAGAGGAGCAAGGCTCGTGCTTGGAAATTGAAGCACAGAAGCACGAGGAACGGTGCAGGCTTGATTTGTTCTTGCGGTGGAAGAAGAAAAGGGGCACGGCAGCAGCTGCTTGCTAGCTAATTCAGTGGAGAAGGAGAGCAGAAGAGGGAGAGCTGCTTCGGGTGGAAGAAAATCAGCAGGAGAAGCCAGCGGCTGCTTGGGGAGATGGAGAGGAGAGGGGAAGGGTGGGGGATTTATAGGAAGGGATTAGGGCTAGGGTTAGGTTGTGGGCTTTAGATGGGCCTAGGTTTGATGGGCTAGGATATTATCAGCCTATGAAATAAATTCACAATAATTTATTTCATAAACCGTGAAACAAATGAATTAGACTAATTATCCAGATCGAATTAATTAAGAAATAACCAATTCAAAATCCGGATAACGTGGCCATAATTCAGAACAAATTCTTTAGATATTTGGGATGAATTAATCAGACTATTTTCTGAACCAGATTAATTAAATCAATAATCAATCCGTTCAAAGGAAAATAGCGCCATAATTCGGATAGAGTTTTCTGGAACTCCGGATTGATCTGGACGCCGAGAATTTCGATGCAGACTTTGATTGGGATTAGAGAGATGGATGATCGGTCCGATATGTTAGTGGGTCAACTGGCCAGGAGATCGGATAGGGCTTAGGTAGCGGCTTTCGCCACAGGGTTTGATCGGGCGAGTTAGTTGTTAGCTTTAGATTTATATTTGAATTTAGAATCCAAATATAAATCACACTCAAAAACCAAACAAAGCCAAAGGAAAGCCAAAACACTCTAACCTAAATTAACCTATGCAAGAATTAAAAGGTCAATTTTAATTTCTAAGAATTTAGGGAGATTCACAAGAAGACAATCTAAGGTGTTTTCACAACAATGCAAGCAAAAATTTTGAAATCCATATTTTTGCATTCAGGAACATTCCGGAAAAATCCGGGATGTTACAAAAACGAAGTTGATAAAATTGAGAGGCTCTTCGCATGTTTAATTTCTACATCTTAATTGCTAGAGAGTGCTAGTTATAGTTTTATAAGAGAGTACATATGATCCTGGATACATGTGACCGTTCAGCTACTCTGCTCATATATCAATGGTCTCAGTTCATTCAGTTCACTCTATCAAAGGCAAGACACCTTCATGAATTTCATGTTCGTGTATATGACGAATGTTCAAGGTCTAATGCAGAACTCATTGTGGAGATAACGAAATATAGAAGAACATCGCCAGAAGCTAAGGTCTTCTTCAGTCGCATGGGTTTTGTTTAAGACAAGTTTAAGTAGCTTACCCCAGCCTCAGTAAGGGGCGAAGCCAGCACAAAAGACCACCAGGGTCAACTCAAATGATGGGGTCAAAGCTTACTTATCTTAGTGATGAACAATGATTAAGCATAGAAATTACTAATTCCATCTGGGTCAGCTAACACCGATAACAAGGTCTAGCTCCGCCCCTACCTCAGCTGACGGTGACACCGGAGAAAAAATAAGTTGAAGAAGAAGATTGAATGGGTACTGCTGTGCGATTGATGTGGGTGGATGCAAGGTGCCATGAGGATGTGGAAGAACTGTATTCCCTTTGCTATCTGCTTTGATCTCCTGATTTTGTTTGTGGATGGTAAAACGACTGCTGTAACCTTGGTTGTGAGCCTGGGAATCCTATCTCTCATTGTAAGTCATGGTCAGTGGTACAGTTCAGCTTATTTTTTTTTTTTGGGAAAGATTACAGATTTTATTGCTTCAAAGCATAGTACAGAGATGGGGTTGAACTTGAACAAGTTTCGAGTGCCGTTTGCACCGCGTTTGGTTTGGCCGTGTAAAAAAATTTGCCGCGTAATAAATGCAGCTTTGACCGTTAATTAGGGGTATCAAATAAAGTCAGTTTACAAAACTACCTCCACAACCCCCGTGTAAATCACGAGATGAATCTAATGAGGGCTTTGACCGTATGATTATAGGATGATTACTGTAGCATTACTGTAGCAAATCATGGATTAATTAGGCTCATTAGATTCGTCGCGCGAAGTTGCACTCATCTGTGAAAAGGTTTTGCAAATAGACTTCATTTAGTACTCCATGCAAGAAAGATTCTTTGGGTGAAAAATTTTACTGTAGTAACCAAACGCGGGCGCCATAGCAACGTGGGCCAGGCCTGCCTGCTCAACTCGGTTTTTCCAAAACCGTTTGCGGTCGCACGCCTTATCCTCCGACTAGTGGCACGCCATGATTCGTGCAAGTCAACAGCCTCCCCGCGCTCCACTGTCCCACTTGGCCCATCGGAATGCGCAACAGTGGGAATGAAGCTTTCAGCGGAACTAGAACATTTCACGCGCTTTGCGCGAGCTATCAAGACCACGAGAAGTGTCCAAAAGACCAGCATGCCCTTGTTCCCATATGTCTGTTAGGCACACAATACATTAGAACATTACTCATGCTGTTACAATAAATCATGACTGAAATAAACACAAAGACATACACAAGTGCAGCAACTTCTACCAAGAGATAGGATAAAACACACCAGATACCGAGCGCCAGTGATCCCGAACACAATTTCAGATGTTAGGGCGCCCAATCAGCAATTGTGGCACAAAACTTATGAGTTATGAAGGGAAAATGATTTACGCTTGGTAGCCATTATGGACGTTTACTTTATCCCTTGTGAAATTTATGCAACATAGGCCTTATTTAGTTCGGAAAGTGGAAACTTGCCGAATCGTAAAAATGGGACGTCGGAAGGGGTATTCGGATACTAATAAAAAAACTAATTACACAACTCGCCTGAAATTGAATTTTGAATCTATTAAGCCTAATCAATCTATCATTAGAAATTATTTACTGTAAAATGATGTTGTCTAATCATGGCCTAATTAGACTCAATAGATTTGTCTCGCGAATTTATCCGGGGTTATAGAATGAGTTTTGTCATTAATCCACATTTAATACTTCTTATTAGCGTCCAAACATTTGATGTGACAGATAAATAGTGAAAACTTGCTAGAAACTTACCGATCTAATAAACAAAATTATGAAGCCTCACCTTCCTAGGATGTACTCTAGCCTTTGTATATTATTGTCCTGACAAAAGATATGACTTGCTTGTGCCAGTTGTTCCCAGCAATGTTCTATGCTTGCACCAAAGATCCACCAGCTAAAACCTAAATCAGGACCTCATTAACCATGATGTGCAAAATAATTTTTAAAAAATTATCGATGGAGTAACCCTCATGATCATACCAGGCATTAGAAGTATTTGACTATAGATAAGGCCCTATTTGGACTCACGCCAATGACTAAAACTTTTTTTTTAGAGTTCGAGTTCTCAACTCGACACGGTTGTTGCATTTTTTTGGATTTATTCCAAGGTTTAACCGGCACTATCTTTTTAGTGGTAAGTGATGTGCCCATCGTTACCGAGGTGTCTTTGGTGATTTCGTCAAATAAAGATTGGTACAGTCAGCCCAGTCTCTCGAAAGTGCTCATAGGGATAGGTTTTACGCGCATATATTCATAAGGGTGAGTGTGCATCTGTGTCTGTGCTAGTATTTCATAAAAAAAATAACTAAATTTTAGCAGGGGTGTTTGGATCCACCCGCTAATTAATTAGTTGGACTATCCTACCGTTCATTAACCATATAGCTATGTTTAGCTAAGTTTTTGGCATGCTGCTAAAGTTTAGCTAAGTTCTACCCGCCCCTATTTGAATCTCTAGCGCAACTAAACTTTAGCTGGTGGATTCAAACGAGCTTAAGTAAAATTTTCATCTACTCTGTTTTGAAGCACAGATACTGAACACATGCAATGAAGGGTCCGTACAATATTACTTCAGCAATTCAGAGTTATTTGTCATTTTTTCTTAACCAAATAGCTTCACTCAGTTGCATCTATTTTGGAACATTAACCAATTTAATTACAGCAGAAGCATAGGGAAAAAAGCTATTTTGCAACCTGGGGACCCCACCATGTGATGCAGCCAGCAGCCTTGCTCGTTCGCTCGTGAGGCCTGAGGAGGCTTGATGCCACGCGTCTACTTCGGAAGTGTTGACAACCAAAATTGGCACGAGGACTAGAAGGATCGCAAGAACAAGACAGAAGACGGCGCGAGGTGCTGGACACGCCCGACCGGTCTGACCGGTGCGGGGAACCGGTCAGACCGGTCACCTGAGTTGTAATCCGACTAGGACTCTAAAAATTGGATTCCGAGATTGTAACGAGTTGTAACTTGGTTTTCTTGCGGGACAAGACCTACCCTCCCTATAAATATAGAGAGAATTCCCTGTATGCCACTAAAAAATATAGCCGTTCCTTCTATGCCACTGAAAATTAGCTCGTTCCCTCAATGCCATCATTTGTAATTTTTCATTCCCTCTACGCCATTACCGTTACTTTGTCTGTTAGAACAAACGGTGCTTTCCATTCGTGAGTTTGGCTCTTCCCTGCGTGCTTGTCTTTGCCTGTTGCCGCGCCTCCCGGCGCGTCACCTCCCTCTGCCTGCGGGGCACCACTGCTCCTGGCGTGCATGCCTGGCCGTGCCACCGCTGAGCCTGGCATGCCCTGCCATCCGGCCCGCCATCAGCGTGCCGCGCCACGCACAGTATCACGGCTTTGCTGCCGTCCTGCCTGCCCGCGTAGGCGCGCACGTTGTGGTGCCACGGCTTTGCCAGGCCCAGGCGTGCTCCCAGCGCACACTACTGACATGCTCGGCTGCTCGCCATAAAATTAGAGCATTTGATTGCCAAATTGTTTAGTTTTACCAACAGATGCATTACTGAATACTCTAGACCACCACATCTAATAGCATTTAAGAGCAGAAGACAACGAAACCAGCACATAGTACATCTATGCCGTAGGCACCATTTGTGAGAGGCCGGACTTGGCGAGCAGCTTCCTGCTTTCCCCATTCCTCCATGCCTCAAGGGAGCACACCTGGACCTGGTACCGCACTGCACCTTGGTGGCCGGCTTGGCTGCATGATAGCATGAGCACTTTGGTCAGCTCCAACTTCTCGGCAGTGAAGCTGGTGGAGTGCATGTGCATGTGCATGTTCTTGCTAACAGCGGCAGCCTTGCACCTGGTACTGCTGATCACTACGATTGCCTCCTCCACCTGGTAAACCGGAACCTCATCGCGCATTTGCATGGACGGCCAGCGGCCGGCAGGCACCCGTGCAGGCGTTGTATAGTGACTAGTAGACGGTAGGCGGCGTGTTGGGCTCAGCTCAAGGCCGATGGCGCAGTTGGACAGGACATCAGTGACCGAGATTGTAACGAGTTGTAACTTGGTTTCCTTGCGGGACAAGACCTACCCTCCCTATAAATATAAGGGGATTCGGCCGATTGAAGACACAACAATCGAATCTATCCAATTTACTACTTTTACCTTTACTTTTTTGCATCTCCAAACCCTAACTTTTCCAACCCTACCTGCTGTTCTTCCTTCGTCTCCGCGACGTCTGAAGGCGTTCTAGGTGGCCTGCCGACCCTAGAACACCCCTGGCGGCGTTCTCCCTGACGGATCCTTCCGGGAGGCGCTTTTAGGGTTTACCCCGTAGCTCGCCGGCGGTCACCGGTCCGACCGGTGCCGTTGACCGGTCTGACCGGTCAGCCCGGAGGCAGCTGCGATCTGGTCCTTTGCGACCCGCGCGAACTAGCGCATTCGTGTGTTGACCGTATTCTGCGTCAACATACTTTTGGCGACTCCGCTGGGGAATTGGAGATCTGGTTTTTGCAACCGTTCTATCTAATTCAATCTAGATGGGTGCCAATACTGAGTTGGATCTTGAGAACATCGTCACTGTAAAGGACGATGAACTTTCTGCCGAAGATCGTCAAGGGCTTGAAGAGTACATGAAGAAGAAGGCAGAAGAAGATCGGCTCTACTACCTCTCGCACTTCAAGAAGGACCGCAAGGGCGTGGTCTCCAAGTTCAAGGAGGTAGACGCAACTGCTACATCTTCATCACCAATCCCTCAGGTACAAGACGATGAAAACTCTCACGAAGCTTTTCTTAAGTACATGGAGGATATGATGGTTGCAAATAATGTCAAATTAGTTAACTGGATGATGAATAAAAAATTAGAATCGGAAGGCAAACAACCCATGGTTGAACAACCTGCCGCCGATCCCAATCTTTTGATTCCTAAAGTTCCAATTGCGCCTGATTTTAAAGCACCGGCAACAAAACCTGTTGAACAACCTACGTTTGGTATGCCGTTGAATTATTTTGAAGGCCAATCTGTTACTCCATCCAATCCAATGGTTTCTAGGTCTACTGCACCTCAACCGCTTGTGACTTTTCCTAATTCGGTTAATCAAGGCCGAATTAGTAATGAAGTTGCAAATTTCACCCCACAAAATCCAAACTATGGATATTTTGTACCCCCAGCAGTACAACAATTATTTGCACAAGGCCCTGTACCTTACGAGCTCTTTGGGAGGTACGGCCAACAAATGCAAGGGATGATGTCGGCCAACCAGCCTGGCCAGCATCAACCGGTCAGACCGGTCGCCGTGACCGGTCAGACCGGCCCTGGAGGGTCGGGTGCAGCCAGCCAGCTGGCGCTGCCCCAACCGGTCAGACCGATCACTGGAACCGGTCAGACCGGTCCTGGTGGTTCAGAAACGGGGAATTTACCTTCTACTTCTGTGCAAAACACCCAACAGCCAAATTTTCAGGATAATTCACTAGAGTATTTAGATAAAATATTTTCTAAATACAAACTTGATTTGGCTACTACTCTTAAGGAGAATTTGGGAGTAGATGTAAGGGATAAGGCTAGGTTGTACCAAAAGCCTTATGTTTCTCGCTTTGATTTAGTTCCTTTTCCTGCTGGATTTAGAATTCCTGATTTCGTTAAGTTTAATGGGGAGGATACTAAAAGCACTTTTGAGCATATTAGTCAATACATGGCACAACTAGGCGATTCTGGCTCTAGTGAGGCTTTAAAAGTGCGCTTATTTTCTTTGTCTCTAACTGGTACATCTTTTTCATGGTTTGCATCTTTAGCTCCGCATTCTATTACTTCATGGGAACAGTTAGAACAAAAATTTCATGATCACTTCTTTTCTGGCAGTAATGAGCTTAAATTGTCACATCTCACATCGGTTAGGCAATCGCGGGATGAAACCGTTAATGATTACATTAAACGTTTCCGTGATACTAAAAACCGTTGCTTTGGTATTGCTATTGCCGAAAAGGATCATGCTGATTTGGCTTTCAATGGTTTGCGCTCTCACATTAAAGATAAACTAGAGAATTCTGAATTCTATAGCGTAAACCAATTGCATCAAAGAGCTTTGGCTGCTGAAAGCCGAAGCAAAGATCTAAAAGAAAGCCATAGAACTCATCGGGCTAGTGTGCATAATGTTGAATATGATTCTGGTAGTTCCGATGATGAATCTCATGAGGTGTTGGCTGCTGAATTTGTATGATCAGCATCTAATAAAGCTTTTACTTATATATCTCTAAAGCCGACTCATAGGAATCGGCAGGAGGAGATGAAATTTACTTTTGATGTATCCAAATGTGATAAGATTTTTGATGAATTACATAAGAATGGATATATCAAATGTTCTTTTAATATTCCATCACCTGAGGAGTTAAAACGGCGTGCTTATTGTAAATTTCATAACTCATTTTCTCATGCGACTAATGATTGTAATTTCTTTCATCGACAGATTCAATCGGCTTTAAATGATGGACGATTGAGTTTGAGTGAGATGCAAGTGGACAAGCGCCCATTTCCAGTCAACAACATGATGGTCAATACCATGGATCTTCAGGATGCCAAGATGTTGGTTCGGCCCGACAATGCCGATACGACAGGAGGCAAGAATGTTGTGATTGGTGAACCAAGGAAGGTGATGGAAACTGACAAAGTGCTTGAGAGAGAGGTTGTGCTTAAACAAGCTCCTGATGGGAAGAAGATCTTGACTATTACAGTGAAGAATTCTGAAGTTAGGGGAGAATCAAGCTCTCAAGCGCGGGATCAAAGGCCAGTTGCTCCTACTGCCCAGGGGGCACCGGTCAGACCGGTTGCCATGACCGGTCAAACCGGTCCGGCCCAGAGGCCGGTCCGAACGTTTGTTCCTAAACGTCCTGAAGTGGGAACTTGGAAGACGAACCAGGACAAGGATCAGGGGAAGACTTTCAAGCCGAAGGCAACTTTTGATCAAGTCATGGCAAAACACATGCACAATGCGGCCGTTCAACAGGATCGGCCACCAAAAAAGAGACCAAATACATCACCAAGGAATTCTGGTGCGATGAAGGCACCAAGAGGACAGTGGAATCAGGGTCCAAGCTCATCCCATGGTGCTGGTCCTTCTAGGCCATGGAGGCCATTTCCACCTCCCCCTCCTCAGCCTATTTGGAGAGATGGGATTATGTATGTGCCTTACTGTCCTGCACCTAACCAACCACGGCCTGGAGCTCCTGTGCATTCAAGAATGAGTCAACAAGGGCCTGCAGGATTTCAACCAAGGCAGATGTTCGTGCCTCAGCAGCACGGACCGGTCAGACCGGTCCCGCTGACTGGTCAGACCGGTGTCCTACAGAGACCGGCAGTTGCGCCACAGCCGCAGCAACCGGTCAGACCGGTTGCTCCCACCGGTCAGACCGGTCACCAGAGGAGGCCGGGCAAGGAGCCGGCCAGGCAGGAGTATCGCCCAATTCCGAGGAAAGAAGAGCCTGCTCCTGTGAGTCCAAAGCCAATTATGAATAGTATGATTCAAATTGGCTCCATGGCAGTTGACACATCAATGGCAGATGGGCCCAATGTTATTGGCGCATCGGCCGCAAAAAAGGTGAAGAAGGTGCCATTGCCTCAGTATACGCAGCCAAAGTGGTGTCCTCCTGGTTTAACTCATTCTCAGAAAAGGAGATTGCAGCGGTTGCGCACTCAGAAGCAAAGGGAAGAAGAATCGGCTAAGAAGCGGGAGGAGTGGTTCAATGAGGCTAAGCCGATGATTCTACCTACTGATCAGGGTCCTAAGGATGGTTCTGGTGCATAGGATGATCAAGCTAAAGAACCAGAAAAAGCCGAGTCGTCTGCAGCAAGCTCGGCTGACCTGGCCGCAACCGGTCAGACCGTGTGCCTGACCGGTCAGACCGGTGCCCCAGTGCTGTTCCTGTTCCGGCAATCGGAACCGGTCAGACCGGTCAGGGAGAACCGGTCAGACCGGTGTCGCCCAGGGAGTCGGTAGCCGATGCGTTCTCATCTTCGGCTAAAGTTTCGATTCCGCCCACTGCAATTACAGATACTCAGATGGGCAATGAGGACGAAGCTGTTGATTTTGAGCCTTCACTCAGCAGGACGGACATGGACGTCAATGTTATCTACTTGAACGCCGACTATTGCTTTGTCGGAGATGATGAACGAGTGGCTCAAGTTGACTTTGCTCCTAAGAACGCTGTGTTTCAGAGACGCTTAGAATTGGATAATCATCTAAAAGCTCTTTATGTGAAGGGTCACATTAAGGGAAAGCCGATTTCTAGGATGCTCGTTGATGGTGGTGCTATTGTGAACCTTATGCCATACACTTTGTACAAGAAGTTGGGAGGTTTGGATGGCGAGCTCATCAAGACGAGTATGACGATCAGCGGCGTTGGAGGAGGAGAGCCGATGAGCGCCAAGGGAGTTGCATCCTTGGAGCTTACCATTGGGAGCAAGACGCTGGCAACTGCTTTCTTCGTCACGGAGGTGCAAGGTAACTTCAGTGTTATTTTGGGGCGCGATTGAATTTATGCGAATCAATGTGTGCCTTCTACCTTGCATCAATGCTTGATTCAATGGGTTGGTGACGAAGTTGAGGTTGTTCATGCGGATACTTCGGCATGTGTTGCTATGGCCGATGCATCTATTTTGAGAACTCATGATAATGTCAAATGCTTGACCGGGATTGATATTTCGGACTTTGAGTTCCTTGCTTGTACTAAGGATGGCTTCGTGTCTGCTGCTCTAAGGCCGGTGTCAAAATCGGTTGATTCAGATGATGAAGAGTAGATGGATGCAAGCGAGAAGTGGTTGAAGGAAAGGGTGGAACATTATCGGTCCAATATGAACGATGCATGTGAAGCCATTAATGATTTTGAAGAAGTAGAGAAGTTAGGACAAGGATTTACGTCGGCTGATTCTTTAGAAAAGATAGACATAGGTGATGGTTCTATTACAAGGCCGACTTTTGTAAATCAAAGTTTGAAAGCCGATTATAAGCTTGAATTAATTGAGTTATTGAAAGAATATTCTGATTGCTTTGCTTGAGAGTATCATGAGATGCCTGGTTTAAGTCGTGATTTAGTTGAACATCGTTTACCGATTAAACCTGGTTTTAGGCCATATAAACAAGGCAATAGACGATTCAATCCTTTGTTTTATGATCGCATAAAAGAAGAGGTTAATCGTTTGCTTGAAGCTAAGTTTATTCGGCCATGTCGCTATGCTGAATGGATCTCTAATATTGTGCCTGTTGAGAAGAAAGGTTCTAATAAAATTAGAGTGTGCATTGATTTTAGAAATCTTAATAGAGCGACTCCCAAAGATGAATATCCTATGCCTGCCGATATGCTTATTAATGATGCTTCTGGACATAAGGTTATTAGCTTTCTTGACGGCAATGCGGGATATAATCAAATCTTTATGGCCGAGGAAGACGTATACAAAACGGCCTTTAAATGTCCTGGCTTTGTTGGTCTGTTTGAATGGGTTGTGATGACTTTTGGTTTAAAGAATGCCGGCGCTACTTATCAAAGAGCAATGAATTTGATTTTTCATGACTTACTTGGTGTTATCCTAGAAGTCTATATTAATGATATTGTTGTCAAATCGGCCGGATTAAATTCTCACTTGGCTGATTTACGTCTTGCTTTTGAAAGAATGCGTCGGTATGGTTTAAAGATGAACCCATTGAAGTGTGCATTTGGTGTATCGGCTGGAAGATTTTTAGGCTTCATAGTTCATGAAAGGGGCATAGAGATAGATCCTAAGAAAATAGGGGTTATTGAAAAGATCAAAGCGCCTACTTGCAAACGTGATTTACAGAAATTCTTGGGCAAGGTTAATTATTTGAGGAGGTTTATTTCTAACCTGTCCGAGAAAGTTAGTGCTTTTACTCCTATACTTCGGTTAAAGAATGAAGCCGATTTTACTTGGGGGGCAAAGCAGCAAGAGGCCTTTGATGAAATCAAGAAATATTTATCTTCGCCGCCCGTTCTCAAAGCGCCTAAGAATGGGGTGCCATTTAGGCTTTATCTTTCGGCCGAAGATAATGTTATTGGGGCTGTTTTGACTCAAGAAACAAATGGCAAGGAGCACATTATTACTTACTTGAGTCGACGGCTTTTGGATGCAGAAACAAGGTACAAACCTTTTGAAAAATTATGCTTATCTTTATATTATGCTTATACAAAGTTGAGACATTATTTGTTATCTAGTACTTGCATAGTTGCGTGTCAAGCCGATGTTATCAAGTATATGTTGCATAGGCCGATTTTGAGTGGAAGAATCGGAAAGTGGGCATATGCGCTTATTGAATATGATTTGGCTTGTGAACCTTTGAAATCTATGAAAGGCNGGAGAATCGGAAAGTGGGCATATGCGCTTATTGAGTATGATTTGGCTTGTGAACCTTTGAAATCTATGAAAGGCCAAATTGTAGCTGATTTTATTGTTGAACATCGGATTAAGGATGAGCATGATTTAGAAATTGATTACATGACTTTTACTCCATGGAAATTGCATTTTGATGGATCGGTTTGCAAGAACGGATGTGGAATTGGAATTGTTCTTGTTTCTCCTAATGGAGCTGTTTTTGAAGCTCTTAGCCGATTAGAAATTGAATGCACAAATAATCAAGCCGAATATGAAGCTTTATTATTCGGACTAGAATTTTTGCATGATATCGGAGTAAAGCATGTTGAAGATTTTGGTGATTCATCATTGGTTGTGCAGCAAGTATCTAAGGTGTGTCAATGCTTGGAAAGTTCGTTGAATATTTATCTTGACAAGTGCCTTGATATTATACCATATTTTGATGAATTCACCATTTATCATGTTCCAAGATGTGATAATCCTAGAGCTAATACTTTGGCGCAGCAAGCATCAGGCTATAATGTCCAGAAGAGACACTTTCATAAGAAAAGGTTGTTGATTGCTTTTGCCAATGGAGAAGCTCTAACACTTGCTGCAGAGCAGAGCCGCACCGGTCAGACCGATGCCAGGACCGGTCAGACCGGTCACGAGTCCACAGCGACCGGTCAGACCGATCCGGTCACCGGTCAGACCGGTCAGGCGTCTGCAAATTCAAATTCGGCAGCTGAAAATTTTCAAAATCAAAAGGCCGAAGTTGATGATTGGAGAGTGCCCATTATCAAGTATTTAAGAAATCCTAGTTCTGGAACAGACAGGAAAACTCGGCGTTTGGCTTTCAAATATATTTTAGTTGACGATGAGTTGCATCGTCGTACCGCCGATGATTTATTGCTTAAATGCTTGGGTGCTGATCAAGCTAGAGTAGCTATGGGTGAAGTTCATGAAGGAATTTGTGGAACGCATCAATCGGCTCCTAAGATGAAGTGGTTGCTTAGGCGAGCTTCATTTTATTGGCCTACAATGATGGCCGATTGTTTTCGTTACTACAAAGGATGTGAGGAATGTCAGAAGTTTGGTAATATTCAGATGGTACCTGCTGCATTACTTCATCCTATCATTAAACCTTGGCCTTTTCGTGGATGGGGATTGGATTTCATTGGAGAAATACATCCTTCTTCTTCAAAGGGACATCGCTTCGTGTTAGTTGCTACGGATTACTTCACTAAATGGACCGAAGCAGTTCCTCTCAAGAATATGACCCACAAGGAGGTAATTGAGTTTATTACTGAGCATATTATTCACAGATTCGGCATTCCACAAACTTTGACTACGGATCAAGGCACATCTTTTATGTCTAAGGAAGTGCGATCTTTTGCCGATATGTAAGATCAAATTGCTCAATTCATCTCCATACTATGCTCAGGCCAATGGACAGGCCGAGTCTAGTAACAAGACTTTGATAAAGTTGATCAAGAAGAAGATAGAAGAGAATCCCCGAAGATGGCATGAAGTCTTGTCTGAAGCCTTATGGGCTCATCGTATATCAAGACATGGTGCTACAAAAGCCACTACTTTTGAGCTTGTTTATGGTCAAGAGGCCGTTTTGCCCATAGAGGTAAATCTGGACGCTTATAGACTTGCTAGACAAAATAAGCTTTCGGTTGGAGAATACTATGATTTGATGATGGACAACATTGATGAAGTTACCGATAAGCGTTTGCAAGCTCTTAAGGAAATTGAGAAAGACAAGATCAGAGTTGCTAGAGCATACAACAAGAAGGTTAAAGAGAAGACTTTTCAAGTTGGTGATCTAGTATAGAGGACGATATTGCCACTTGGTACTAAAGACAATAAGTTCGGCGAGTGGTCTCCAAGTTGGGAAGGTCCATATAGAATATTCAAGATCAATGGCGGAAATTCCTACATGGTGGAGACATTGCAAGGAGGACGTTTGCCCAAGGCGTTGAACGGGAGGTACTTGAAGAAGTACTATCCTAGTGTTTGGCAAGAGGCATGAAGTGGCATACGGCCGATATTTGAGTATCGCCCTTAGAAAATATAATGGCCGATGAATTATGTTAAGGCATCGCCCTTAGATGACAATTTTGGTACTAGAATGTTTTATGGTACGCAAGCTTTACCAAAAAACAGGGGGGCATATGTTGACAACCAAAATTGGCACAAGGACCAGAAGGATTGCAAGACAAGAAGATGGCGCATGGAGAAGAACAGAAGACGGCGCGAGGAGCTGATCACGCCCGGACCGGTCTGACCGGTGCGGGGGACCGGTCAGACCGGTCACCTGAGTTGTAATCCGACTAGGACTCTAAAAATTGGATTCCGAGATTGTAACGAGTTGTAACTTGGTTTCCTTGCGGGACAAGACCTACCCTCCCTATAAATATAAGGGGATTCGGCCGATTGAAGACACAACAATCGAATCTATCCAATTTACTACTTTTACCTTTACTTTTTTGCATCTCCAAACCCTAGCTTTTCCAACCTTACCTGCTGTTCTTCCTTCGTCTCCGCGACGTCTGAAGGCGTTCTAGGTGGCCTGCCGATCCTAGAACACCCCTGGCGGCGTTCTCCCTGACGGATCCTTCCGGGAGGCGCTTTTAGGGTTTACCCCGTAGCTCGCCGGCGGTCACCGGTCCGACCGGTGCCGTTGACCGGTCTGACCGGTCAGCCCGGAGGCAGCTGCGATCTGGTCCTTTGCGACCCGCGCAAACTAGCGCATTCGTGTGTTGACCGTATTCTGCGTCAACAGTAAGGATTGTCTTTTGTTTTTTGAAAATTTGTAAGGATTGCCTCCCATCAACTGTTGCAGTATGGACGAGGAATCAAGGAGCGGAGTCCTGCAGGGACTCAGACGCTATCAAGATTTACTTCGACAGTTCAGTGAAGCCGACGCGCAAGACCAGCTCGCCGGCGCCGCCAGTGCTGAGGCACCCCGCAACGATGACTTGCCCGGTGGTCATCTCCTGGATCCGAGTGTCCGTGCTTTGGAGGCCCTTTTTAACGAACTCTTCCTCCAGGACGCGGATGAGGAGGCGCACGATGACGACGGCGGCGGCGAGCTTACACCAGACTCGCTTATTTGATTTACCGAGATGTTGGACCAAGGTTTACGCGAGGAGGCGTGCAATTTTCTCGGCCAATGGGTAGAGCCAGACGTGCTCGAGCTGGTTCGGGAGATAGCGGAGTTTACACTGGGGCTTGCAGAGGGCGAAGACGCCCTGGAGCGGCTCTGTGAAGCTGTAGCTGATGGAAGGCTGTTTGCACCGCCCGCACAGGCTACTCCGGCAAGGTTAGACGGGGGTGAATCCTACGGTGGATTCCGTGGGGTTCCTCTCGGCATGGGGCTGACTGCTGACGACACCGCGGTGGAGGCGCCCTTCCCGTTCTGCCTCCTCGGCCAGGGTTTCTTTTAACCTGCTGGTAAATCATGCACATGCACGTTCTTCTACCTCGGCCTCTGCTCACTGATTTCCAGTTACCGGCAACTCCTGCTCCTTGTACCCTGCGAACCATTGCTCAGCACATCTCGGTATCGTCCCATCCGATCATCATGGCAAATGAGCACACAGATCATTACAGGCTGCTGCATCATGTTCTCCATTAGTCGCATGTAGTTAGGCCTTGCATTTGTTGGTTGGACATAGTAGTGTAGTGAAGCTCTTCTAGTCCTCCAAGTTTGTAGGGTTTTTTCAGGTGATTAAATTAAAAGCAAGCTTTGCCCGCATTGCTTTTGCTGCAAACTTGTGTCGACCTGTGATCGCTCGGTTCACCTGCTGATCTGAGTGCCTCACTTTAGCTCATTAGTTTATGCGATGCTGGGTGTACGTGTTACCCAGGCGTTAGTTTAGGGCGAGCGCTCTTTTTGTTTTTGCCTTGGATGCTTTCCGCGGGGCCCACGGCTCAGCCAATAGGAAGGTGATGCGGGAGACGGATTGCTATTGGTCCAGATGTCCTGTTATTAAAAGAAAAACTAATATGCTTCCTGTAGGGGTGATGTTAGTTTTTCAATTTCTTGAGAGCGAGAGATATGTAGTGATGATGTTAATTAAAGTGTGATTTGGACGTTGATAGGGGAAGGTAGGGGAAAACTAATAAGGCCCTCTTGGACTCACGAGAGGGTGCCATCGACATATGCGAATTTTCTCTGATGCATCTTGCTGCCGATGGACGACGCGCCAGCTGCGTGATGATTGTATATTACCTGAATTCATTTCTAATTCGAAAGGATCCATATTTTTTAGTGTACTTTGTGAGGTTACCAAGCAGGTGGTCCACTGTGCCAAGTGCCCACTACTATATATAGAAACTGTATACAAATATGTAACCTTCCCGCTACCGAGCATCTCCAGCAGTAGGCCTATATTTGAAGACCTAAAAACTTTTTAGTTTTAGGTACAGGAAAGAGAAAAATTTAGGTACACCAAAAATATCTCCTCCAGCAGTTTACCTATACTGCTGTACCTACTTTTTATGGATGACAATGACGAGTGGGGCCCTCCCGTCAGTCTCTGAGCATCCTTTTCTTCCCCAAATCGACGCCTCCACTACGGCAGAAACTCTTATCAGTGCCGGCTGTGTGGCACGTTAGTGCCGGTCAGCACAGCCGACACTAATAGTCCGGCACTAACGTGCGCACATCGCCAAAAAAATAAAAAAATATCACGCGCACACGGGAGGCCCGCACACGCGCCTGTCGCACGGCACGGTGATTTTTCACGCGTAAATGCGCGTACGCGGCCGCGAGGATTCGAACCCACGACCTCAGCCTCGCGCGTTTGCTTCCTTACCATCCCACCTATGCATCACATGTGATTGGGGTGGAAGATATTTTCCTTTTGAAGTGACCCGCGGGAGACACGTTAGTGCCGGTCGGGAGCTGCAGCCGGCACTAAACGACGTCATTTAGTGCCGGCTGGTGTTATTGGCCGGCACTAAATGGGCGCGCCACTTTGGTGCCGGCCAATAACACCAGCCGGCACTAAATGACGTCGTTTAGTGCCGGCTGCAGCCTCCGACCGGCACTAACGTGTCTTCGCAGGCACGTTCGTTCCCAGCCGGCACTAAATGTTGCCTCCGAACATGTTAGTGCCTCCCACCAATGTGAGTTTCTGTCGTAGTG
>CM014278.1:98316462-98348562 GCA_004135705.1 Alloteropsis semialata | reverse complement strand
TCTGCTGCGCGACGTGCTGGGAGATGGTTAGCTCCCGACACTTATACAAGTGAAGATCTGGGTTAGGGACTTTCAGTTGCGCCCAGAGTTGCAACTGGATTTGCAGCTGTATGCAATTCGATTGCAATTGCAACAAATGTTTGACTTTTTTCAGAAAAAAAAAAACAAATGTTTGACTTTTTTGGAAAAAGAAAAAAACAAATGTTTGACTTTTTTCGGAAAAAGAAAAAACAAATGTTTGACTTTCAGTTGCGCCCAGAGTTACAACTGGATTTGCAGCTGGATGCAATTCGATTGTAATTGCAACAAATGTTTGACTTTTACCTATTATCTAAACATTTGTTGCATTTGTCTGTTGTGTTATATTTTTGAATGTTTTGTCCCTTTGTCACAAAAATAAATATTTGTTGCATTTGTCTAAACATTTGTTGCGTTGTATTTTTGAATGTCTTTGTCTTTGTGTCATGAAACTAAATATTTGTTGTATTTGTATAAACATTTGTTGCATTTGTATAAATATTTGTTGCATTTGTATAAACATTTGTTGCCACTACTAGATTTACATAAAGTACCGAGAGTTATTAGTTCAGCGGCCGACGGTACGTAGTATTAAAATATAGCATGCAGAATCTGGTCGGATATTCTTCCTCGGTGATTGGTTGTCGGCAAATATTCATATAATGCTAGATTACGTCGGCCATTAGCTTAAAAAATAGTAAGCGCTGCAATCCCGGTCGGCCACCTGTGGGAAACGCTCAGCAAATCTGGTAGATCGTGTAGTGTGCGTACAGAGTTGCAATTCGAGTTGCAATACAATTGCAACTACTAGTTGCAACTAGACTTGCAGCTCAAAGTCTAGTTGCAACTAGTAGTTGCAATTGTATATGCTTCTGAGTTGCAATTGTATATGCTTCCGAGTTGCAACTAACAAAAAATGCACAAAATATATCCATGTTGGATCTTGTTTTGTTAAGCACATTTTTGTGAGTAAGACACAACAAACGGTTCACAGATCCGACTTACGGTTTAGAAGAAAAAGTGAATTGAAATTTCGAGTCACAAAAAGATTCCCTGCATGCATGCATGCAGGCTAATTTAATAAATGAATTAATAAATGTCTTTCTGTTTAATAAATGCAACAAATGTTTGACTTTTTTCAGAAAAAAAAACAAATGTTTGACTTTTAGTTGCGCCCAGAGTTGCAACTGGATTTGCAGCTGGATGCAATTCGATTGCAATTGCAACAAATGTTTGACTTTCACCTATTATCTAAGCATTTTGTTGCATTTGTCTGTTGTGTTATATTTTTGAATGTTTCTGTCCCTTTGTCACAAAAATAAATATTTGTTGCATTTGTCTAAATATTTGTTGCGTTGTATTTTTGAATGTCTTTGTCTTTGTGTCACGAAACTAAATATTTGTTGCATTTGTATAAACATTTGTTGTATTTGTATAAATATTTGTTGCATTTGTATAAACATTTGTTGCGTACTCCCTCTGTCCTAATTTATCTGCACTTCTAGAATTCAAAAAATATCCCAAATTAAATGCTAACAACAGATGCTCAAGTTCCAGTCTGTGCACCGCTGATAGGATACGTGGGACCTATTTGTAAAAAAAATCTAAACACCGGAACCATCCTAGCCTGAGAGAATGAAACGGCAATTAAAAAAGAGAGGCTACAACTCTACAAGGCTCTAGATTCTTCCACTGTGCTCGTTTGCAATCTTTACTGGTTACCAGTGCTAGTTTGATGGCGCGCAGTTATTGTACTAGAAGCATGGTTGCCTTTCAGTTTCTTTTTAAATTATATAAATCTGCATCGGTGACAGAGTTGCAACTTGAGTTGCAATACAATTGCAACTACTAGTTGCAACTAGACTTGCAGCTCAACTCTGTATGTGTTGCAACTCGAGTTACAACACATACAGAGTTGAGCTGCAAGTCTAGTTGTAACTAGTAGTTGCAATTGTATATGTTTCCGAGTTGCAATTGTATATGCTTCCGAGTTGCAACTAACAAAAAATGCACAAAATATATCCATGTTGGATCTTGTTTTGTTAAGCACATTTTTGTGAGTAAGAAACAACAAACGGTTCACAGATCCGACTTACGGTTTAGGAGAAAAAATGAATTGAAATTTCGAGTCCAAAAGGATTCCATGCATGCATGCATGCAGGCTAATTCCAAATTTACGTGTCATCAAGTTCTAAGCCTGCAATAATGTGTTTTACTGTAACTGCAATTGCCCTCCTACCAGTGTTGCAAATCCCTTGTTATCATATCAGCAGTGCAGACATGTTTCTATGTGTTTCACACACTGGATACAACTATTACCTTTGGTTGCAAACGAGCTGTTGTCTGTATAGCAAACATTCTGTTATTGTGTTTGCAATTTCCTCTTTGCTTGCAGGAAACTGTTACCCTTTGGTTGCAAACGAGCTGTTATCCGAATTGCAAGCGTTCTGTTATCCTGTTTGCAATTGCGTCTTTGTTTGCAGAAAACTATTACCCTTTGGCTGCAAATGATCTGTTATCAGATTTGCAAACGTTCTTTTATCCTGTTTGCAATTGCGTCTTTTCTTGTAGAGAACTATTGCCCTGTGATTGCAAACGAGCTATTATCAGATTTGCAAACGTTCTGTTATCTTATTTGCAATTGCGTCTTTGCTTGCAGACATTTGTAATCGTTATAGTGTCAGTTTAGTTTTGGAAGTTGTTAGTGTCCAGCTGTTGTAATCGTTCTGCTGTTTGCAATTGAGCTACTATCAGCGTTGCAAACATGTAGTTGTACTGTTTGCAAATGGATCTGTTCTTCCAAAAACTTATCTATTCACCTTGCAATTGAGCTGTTATTGCTATTGCAAACATGTCGTTCCGCTGTTTGCAATTGAGTATTTTGTTCCAAAAACATGTAGTGGTCGTTTTGTCAGTTTACATTTGTGAGCTGTAAGTCTGTACCCGTTGTTTTAGTCATTGTGTCACTTTAGTTTTCTGTGTTGTAAGTCCCCACCCGTGTTAACCCCCTTATCACCCATAGCCCGGCGAAAAATAATAAAAATTCCAAGAAAAAGTCTCGAAAAAACCTTATTTGTAGTCAGAAAATTCTCGAAAAGAAAATCCAGCCCGAAAAAAGCCCACGAAGAAAAAGTCTGGAAAAAGTCTAGAAAGCCCACAGCGGGGGCGCGCGCGCGGGGCGCTGGCGCGCGGGCGCGTTTTTTCTTCTTCTGGCGCGGGCGCAGGCGTTACGGTAGTTTTCGGTAGTACGCCCAGGGTCTGTGCGTTTCCTATACAAAATGCACCTTGTTGCATTTTAGCCTCGCCCTATATATATATATATATATATATATATATTACACGCCTAATATTTGCTCCTTGTATCGACCTTGTGTCCAGTCCACCAGAACGTCTCTGTCTTGCTCACGACCCCATCGATTATAAATCCGCAGAGTGTCTCTTGAACTGCTGCGACTCTTTGGACTAAAAAAACTAAAACTAAATACTAAGCAAGAATTTCTCTGTGTAACAACTAAACATACAAGTGCAAACTACTAACAAATCCATATCTCAATTGTGCTAAAAAAATAAAACTCACCCATCTCTCCATTCCACTAAAACTCATATTTCTCTATGTATAAAGGATGAAATAAGAAATACTAACTGTGAAAGATGAGAGGATGAAGATATGCTCCTTTTAGACCAATTGGAGGACCTAAATCTTCTAAATTCGACAAAAAAATGGGCATGACCTCCCCTAGCTCCGGCCGGTGCCATGAACGAGCTCTGTTCATGGCTCGGCTAGGTTGGGGGAGGAAGATAATAATTTGTAGGAGACCGTTTAGTCCCGGTTGGTGGCTCCAACCCGGACTAAAAGGTCCCTTTAGTCTTGGCTGGAGCCACCAGCCGGGACTAGAGTGCGCGCCCCCTTTTTAGTCCCGGCTGGAGCCACCAACCGGGACTAAAGCCCCTCTCCCCCCTCCCATGCTTGGACCCGGGACTAATGCTCCTTTTAGTACTGGGTCCAATTGGTACCGGGACTAAAAGTCCCGAACCAAAGGTGGTTTTTTTAGTAGTGGGAATTTGAGGACCTAATGCTAATTTTACATGGAAATTGGAAGATCGAGGATGCAAAGCATGCAGAATTACAGAGCAGCGCCAGTGCCGCATCCTGCTTGCATACCTTATTCAACATATATCGAGTTGAACCGCTGAAAGAGCAAATAAGCTAGCTATGCTTTGCGGTACCTGCGGGTCTTTTTTATCTTGCCACCAAGCCCACCAAATGGTACCGAGCTGCGTATTCACGGTCGCGGACAGCCGCTAACCCGCTTAATTAGTTTGCGGCGTGGATACTGTCCACAACCGCCCCGCTTGCATGTCTATTGTTTGGGGTGGCATTTTGAACAGCCAACCTTTACCGAAGCATGTACCACATTTTCCCTAAATATGTGGTAGTGAAAAATACAGTTCACAACTTCGTCTATATAAGTGGCACAACTGTGAGATTTTTCTTATAGTACATTTTGCTTTTGAAACAAGTATAGAAAAAAAATGGACATGAGGCACCTGATCTTTGGAGAGTGCATCATGGGTAATTCCAAACATTTGAAATTGATCTTAGAATGAAGCAAACTAACTCAGCCTAAAAAATTATACGGAAAAAACAGAAGTTACTAAGTCCATCTCTGCACAAAATGAACCGGCACTTAACAGTGTGAGAAGTTACCTCACATGCACCTTTTGCAGATAGAGATATCAAGCTCGGAATTAAATCATGCAGCAAAGAAACCCCTTGGCTCCAAGCTGCTATCTGCAACATAACATCGTCATGAAAAAAAAACAGCAGTGGAGAACTTGTGCATAACATTATATTCCAAGAAAATTCAACCAATAGTTAAGTAAAATAGTAACCTCTGCCACTAAAGTAGCAATTGCACTCTTTGAACCTATCACCGGATCACCACACTCTCTGATGCTAATTTCTTCCCACCTAAATCTCAATAAGTGCTGCAAATAAAACAAAATTTATCCTTCAAACAAATGTCATGAAATCATATGTTTAAGTTTTCTAGGGCTTCAAATTTGACAGGCCGTTGCATTCACAATGGATAAGCAGTTACTCATACAGTCATATATTGAGAAAAATAACATTTGATGACTTCCTTAGGAGAAGCAATGTTTGCAATCATGGCCATGAAATACTAATATGATATCTAGATAGTTATTGAAGACATAAAGTACAAAACTAAATAAAAACATTAATAGTGTATCATACTCTAATCACATATCTGAAATAAGAACAAGCAACACAACTAAAATGTAAGGTACTACTGCACTGGGCCTTTCCATGTACTAATTGTCCAGTCAAACAGATGTTTAAAACCATTAGCGAAACTTTTAGTTGGCAGCACAACAAGATAACTAAGCTAAATCAGACTTAACAAAGTTGGACATGCATTCCTAAATGAAAAGTAAATAAAAATATTTTAACAACACATCATGCACCCAATGTAGATTTTCTAAAATCACATATCTGAATAATGCTAAGAACAAGAAACACAACTAAAATGTAAGGTCTGCTGCACTAGAAATTTCCATATATTAATTGTCCAATCGACCCGATATTTAAAACCATTAGCAAAACTTTCAGTTGGCAGCACAACTAGATAACTAAGCTAGCTCAGCCTTAACGAAGTTGAATACACATTACTGAAAGGAAATATCTGAGAGATTACTAAAAAAGCATAAGCAACACATATTAAAGAACATTGTAATAGATAACTACCGTAAGTATCTTCACGCCATGCCACCGAATCTTAGATGGATATTTCTTGCCGAACAATTTGAGTGTCACCCTCATCAAGCTGTTCGTGTACTCAATTTCTTGCACCCAAGAACATTCCTCGTCCTCCATGTGATGGTCCTCCCTCATCAATCTGACCGCATACTCAATTTCTTGCATCCAAGAGTTTTCCTTATTCTCCATGTGTTGGTCCTCAATGACTGGAAAGCCAAAACCAGTTGTGCCTCCAACACGGATAGAAGGCCAAAACCAGCTATGGCTCCAACATGGTTCTTGTGAAGAGACCAGAGCAAGGAGAATTTTGTAGAGGTTGTTTCAATAATGGGAGTGCCTCCAACGCAGATAGGTTCTAAATTCTTTTGAGATTGGAGCAGAAAATTTTTTCTGGAGCTTGATTCTTGAAAGATGTGAGAGGGGAACCGTGAGTCTGGGAAACCCTCTATCAACAATGCTACTGAACTGGGAGGATCCTATCTTGTCAACCATGCGGCTGAACCGGGAGGGTCCTATCTTCTCAGAATCAGCCTTGTTAGAATCGGTATTCTTTCGAGACATGGCTTTAACGATGCATCTGAACCGGGAGGGTCCTCCCTTGTCACGATCGGAGTTCTAGGACTGGAAGGGTCCTATCTTGTCACAAGACCTTCAGTGTTCGGGGCGAGAAGAGTCCAGACCTCGGCGGGGCAGCCTCGGACAAGGGCGGACCTTCTAGTAGAGCAAGTAGGGCAGCCGCCCTACCTAACTCCAGCAGCGAGACACCTCCCCCCTCACCCCTTAAGCTAGAGCCCCATCCGAGGATCGGTGTTGAGCAACTAAGCGGACGGCGCCGCCAAGAGACGTGTGGTATGAGGAAGAAGCAGCAACAATCGAAGGCTACTCTGTCTGTCATGGGTCAGCCCAATTGTTGTCTAACGTGCACATGATGTTGGTCAGGTGGTCCATATGTCCTTAAAAAATATTATAACATGTTAATATTTTCTTTGTTCTGTTCGGTCAAGCTGGAGGGACCTGGCTATTTTGTGGAGTGGACCGGGCTCAGGCTCGGAAAAAAACAAATCGCATAAAATTTTGGACAAAAACATTTATATCACTCCTCTACTATAGCCATGTTTGGGCTAATTGTCCTTACTCTTTCCATCTTCTTTAGTAGAAAATAATTAAAAGAACTGTGTTGGCAGCTTTGGGCTAATTTTTCTTAGGCTTCCATTTTTCTTCTTTTATAGTACAAAAATAAACAAAGTAATTGTGTTGGCGGCCTCGGGCTTTGCTGGATTTTTTTCTCTTCATTTTCACTGACCAAAGCCGTCCTAAAAAATGACTTGGAGGAACACAACCTAACAGGTCCGGGCTTGACCGACTTTGCTAGCAAGTCACCACTCACCACCGTCACTCGCTAGGGTCTACAATTTTTTTTTACATAACATGCAGACATGCAGTGTTTAAGATCCCTTATATGTGGTGAGAAACAAGTCAACCATCAATTAATTAATGAACCCTATGCTAACTGTAGAGAAATCGACGCCCCAACCTTGACACCGACTTGCTAGAAGTGGTACCAAACTGGTGTGATACCACTTTCTGCAATAGACATAACCCACACTACTTCGAGGAGACCTTCACACTTACACCAACACGGGAGACTAACTCTATGTAGAACTCAACTCTTTATTCAAAATACAAAGGCTTTACACTCTTTATGTGGCTACCCTACACACTCTACGCTTCCATGGTGGCTACCTATGCCATCTTCCAAATGGCCTCTTAGCATGGCTTGGCATCTTGTGGCACCCTTATTTATAATGTTACATGACCATTGGATTAGTGTCAAGTGGCAACTATCCAAAGCACCACATACAAATATCTCTATTCTAGAATATTCCACACTTCACCATGAAGCATGGCTACATAAAATATCTAACTTCTACACTCTTCATTACTTTATCATGATCTTATCCAAATGCATGGCAAAGTAGTTTCTTGATATATCTTGAACCTTCTAGAATATTTCTAGTATGTGTTGCATATTTTCAACACTAACTTTACTTAATCATGATCTATAAATGTAGAATTAACTTACTCAAAATGTTGAAATAGTGTTCATAGATTGTAGAATCAGTTATAAAAAATGTTGAAACATGTAGTTATACGTGACGTGGGGATTAGATTATTCAAAAAATGTTAAGTTAGATTATTCAAAAAATGTTAAATTAGATAATTCAAAATATATATCATGTATGTGTTAATTAGATTGTTTAAAATATATATCATGTATGTCTGAATCATCGATTATAGAATCAGTTATAAAAAATATTGAAACCTGTAGTTATATGTGACATGGGGATTATACTATTCAAAAAATGTTAAATTAGATTATTCAAAATATATATCTTGTATATGTGAAATCGTTCCACATGGCAAAGTGTTCTCTGGCTCTCACAGTTTCCTGCCCTTGTGCTGGAATGGCGGTGGTCAATCTCAGGACATAGTGAGATTAGTTTCAATCTCTAGAATTTTTTGTGTCATATGTGGAGCATTAGGGAAATGAACTTTTCTACTGCAGACCTTTTGAAGTTGGTTTGACATTTTTTTAAAAACAACACACACAAAAGTTAGTCTTAGATGTAAACAAAATATCTCTGTTATTTCATTTTGCAATCTACATCTGTATCTAGTTATGGCAAACTCAAGCCTAGTAGGTGTGTGCTTAAGGGGCATGCGGGTTGGAAAATGCAAATCATACCGACCTTAGTTGCTGTACTGATAGCTTTTTCAGGAGAAAGGACAACAACTCCTCTGTTTTCCTCACATTTCAGCCAATCACGACAATTCAGCCTCTCCCAGTCTCCCCTCTTCAACTACCCAGAACCAGAAAAGTCCAAAACCCACAAGAGCAATCACAACCGCAATGCCGCCCAGAACGCCAAAACACGCGACGCCTTCGAGCCGCCGCGATTCCGCCCGCAAGGCCGTAATCACACTATGATCGGAGCAGCCGAGGATGGCCAGCACCGTCCCCTGCTTCTATTGTGAGAGCACCGGTTCAAGAGGAAAGAGCCGGCGGGCCGGGAGGAGGGGGTGTCGTGGCCAAGGATCTGCATCGATCGCGTGAGCACCAGTTCGAGAGCAAGGAGCCGACGAGCTTGGAGAGCACCAGTTCGTGAGCAAGGAGCTGGCCGGTCCGGAAGGAGGGGGTGCCATGGCCGAGGACCTGCTTCGATCGTGAGAGCTTCAGTTCGAGAAGGATCCGGCGGGCCGGGAGGACGGGTGTCGTGGGCCCGTGGCGGAGGAGGAACTAGTGAGCCCGATAGCTCGACGAGAGCCTCACTTCTGCTGCTAAATGGTGTCCGTGTTCGGCCTCGCCGTGCCGATTGCTTGCCTACGCTCCGGGCCGGGGTCCCCGCCACGCCCGCCCGCCACCCAAGCTTCTGTAGCGTCCAGGTACGTGTATGCGGCTGGTTACCTGCCGCCCGTACGTTTGATGCGTTCAATTCGTGAATTCTTAAGCTGTTTGTGATGCACAAGCTTGGATATATTGTCGGCTTGAGGAGCTTTGCCAATAGCTTCGGCAAGAGGGGCTCGCCATCCTCTCTGGCGATGACATTGGCTTCTTCTTCACCTCTGATTCAGCCCGAGTGTCTCGCCGTCAACTTTTACGACATGAACAACTACGCCTCTGCCTCATCTTTGGCTCGAGGGGCTCGCGTCAACTTCATCAACACGACCGACTTCACCTCCGCCTTAGCTTCGGCTCGAGGGGCTCGTCGTCAACTTTGATGATATGATCAACCTCGCATCAGCTTTGGCTCGAGGAGTTCTTCGTCACCATCAACATCATCAACAATGACTTTGCCCTCGCCTCAACCATGGCTCACGGGGGTCTTCATCACCTTCATTAAAGTAATCGATCTTGCCTCCACCACTACTACAACTACTTCCACTACTACATGGAGCTTCACTCAAACACCAGCCAAGAGGGGCTGGGGGTGTACTGGAGTATCAGTCCATCCTAGAAGACAATTTTGACTGGTGCTCGTATTTGAAGTCTTTGAGGCAACCGTCAACCATTACTTGGACTACTTCATCTACATCCACACCTGAAGAGGTCGTCGCCAAGAGAAGGGCTTCACATGAGGCAAGCTTGGTGATGAAGGCAATTGCTGATCATAGCTTCGGAATGAAGCTGCCTACAAGTTCGAAGCTCATCAAGACACCTGAGGATAACATTATCCACAGCAAGCAATTATGCAAACCCAAGTTTGTGCGTGCTCTTTTCTCCATGCCCTTTTTTTCCCATTGGGTTTTTGGGATGGAGTTTTTAGTGAGGCGCACATAGATAGGTTGCGAAGGGCATTCCTTGCAGCCTTTGGGATGGAGCTGTAATTGGGCCTCTTTTTGAAGAAATAGCTATTGGGTATTGTTATGCCAGCTAAGACCAAATAGTTGAGGGGCTACTGTTGGGGATGGGCCATGGGCGGCCATGGGCCGAAGTCTCCCTTTTGTGTAAAAGAGACCCAAACAAGGGTCCAGGTGCCTATCTGTGAGGTCTAGGGACCCCTCAAAAAAAATCTTTGAGGTCTAGGAGCTTGGTTGTGATATTTGAGAGCTCATTTGTAATATTTTTAGACCAGTTTGTAATACTAAACTCCACAAATGGAATAAATAAAAACAATCATCTCCTCCTCCCGATAAATAGAGCCTAGGGCTTGAGGGAGAGGACTTTTGGTCCTTGCTCATTTGTTCTCTTATGTGTGCTCTGTTATTGGATTCCTCTTTATATCTCTCCCTTCTCTCATCTCTCGCTTGTCTAGGATTCAACCTTCAGGGCGAATCCCAACATGCCCCCTTCACATTGATGAGTTCATCTGATGTCAAGTACTACGTGTTGATGGTAAAAAGATCAGAGTTCTTTGGCCATCATGCTCAAATGCTTTCTTCGCATCAGATTTACAATATGCCTAGAAATACCAAGTGATTAAATCCTACCACGCACATTCTTGATTGCCATCTCTACCACAGTGCTGACTTGCTGAGCTCTGGGAATACCCACAGGTATTGTCTACGTTAGCATGTACTGTTGCAAGGATATTTTAATTTTCTTCTTAACCAATGACGATGGACTGTCATTTAGCCAAATGAATGTATTGACATGTCAGCTCTGCAACCGGTCGCCCTTACGCAGAGCATCTTGGAGGTCGCGCGCGTCTGGTCGCTAGCCAGGTTTCGGGATCTGAGATTCGTCCTCATCCCATGTTGGAGCGGTGGAGCCTAGATAGTAGGCCTTCCTCTTTTTCTGTTCTTTTCTCTGTTATAGGTTGGCTGTGTTTTGTAATGTGTTGTTGTTGTTTTTGTTCCTTACCTTTGTTGCCATTGATTTGTTTTCTTATACGCTGTTTCTGAAAACTTTCTTCTTCCCTTAATGAAATACGTGCCAAACATGTTCTTAAAAAAGATTCTTGTTTGCCTCAAAAATCATCTCGTAAAGGGAGTATTATACAGCACTGGCGGATGCAGATGCCACACGTCGTCGGATGTCTTCTACGAGCCTATGACTGAAGATATCGTTGCAACCTCCATAGGGCCGAAGGTGATTTATCACGAGGGGCAATACAGCATCGCCAAAGGCAAATTGTGGTGCGACACTGATTTTCGACATGGACGAAGATATCGGCAACGTGGAATGCACTAGGTACGTCCCTCTGTGACATCGATGCAGATGTAGTGGAGTGTTGATATGGGATTGTTTGGCGCCTCACTAGAATCTGTGGAGAGCCAAGCTCAGATCGAAAGGAGCTCACGTGGAGAGCTTAGAAGTTAGAACAACACTGAAAACGCAAAGAAGGCTGTAACGAAAATGACCCTATGTGCCATTTATATTGTGATTTTGGTGATTGAATGATAATATAGTCATTGGGAATAACAAGTTTTTTAAGTGATTTACATAGAAAATTACGTCCCAAGAATGATTCCAAAGCATAGCCAAAAACCAGAGATTGTCTTATTTTTGAGCATTCATCACATGGTATTGGCATGTGAAATCATGGAAAGGGCATGAGTTGATTGAATTGGAGAAGCCCGCAGAGTTTACACATGGCATATTAAATGCCGATGCACGGCATACAAACTAGAAGCATATGGCATGTAGAGGCTGATCAAGCAAAGCTGGAATATTCTACAAGGCGTATGATACGGCGATGCACGGCGTACAAGTTGGAAGCATACGACGCTCGAAGAATTCAGATGAAGTGGATCGGCGTATGATCCGGTGTTACTGTGCGCATGAAGGGCGGATGATACGGTGTTCGAAGCATGGGTAAGTTCAAGTTAGGGTCAGCAATACCCTACACGGCGTATCATACGCCGACCCTCGGCGGACAATCGGCGTACAAGTTACACAGGGGCATGTCAAGTGAAGATGGAGGAAATGGTACGGCGTATGAAACGCCGATCATCAACGTAAAGTCAGGAAGTATACGGCGTGTGCAAAGAGCCGTTGAAAAATGAATCCGATCGTTGGAAAAAGCACACGGCGTATTATACGCCGATAGGGGATAAGCACACAGCGGAACATACGTCGTTCATGGTTTTGTGCAGCTTTCGGATAACGGCAAGTTGAGCCCCTTGGGCTATAAATACCCACCCCATTCGGCCATTTGGAGTTGCTGGAGTCCAGAGAAGTTCATCTACACCTACAAGACATCCAAGCCACCATATATGCTACATAGATCATCCATAGTGAGTGAGAGAGCTACGATAGCCCTAGTGAGTAAGTTGCAAGGCGTTGAGCCTTGTGCTTGGTTCTAGAGTGAACCAACACTTGTAATCTTGGTGTGCCGGCCCCTTGGAGTCTTTGTGACTCGCCGGCAAGTCTTCGATCCTCCGGCTTGGTGTGGAGCGGCGATAACGACATTGTTCGGGTGAAGAGGAGACCCCCTTCCTTGGTGGAGAAGCTCCGTAGTGAAGGCGGCGTCAAGATCTCCGGGAAAGTAGGTTGATGAGAGCAAGGTCTTAGTGACTTGATCGTCATCCCTCTTGGGGAGCCTTTGTGACGAGCTCAAGGCCTTGACCGGGAAGAAGACTTGGCGACCGGGAGCATATCCTTTGTGGAGCTCCAACGTGGAATTGGCGTAAGTCGAACAACAGGATAAATCTTCGTGTCAAGTTTGCATCCCTCTAACCCTTTAAGTTTCCGCATTTCATACTTGCAATTTGTGTGCCTTTACCTTTCTAGAGCAGTATCTTGATATGATTGGCTCTAGGTTGCAAAACTCTTTGGGTGGGTGCAAACACTAGAAGAAAATCTTAGTTGCACATTTAGATAGCTTGTCTTAGTTTTACATTTATGCAATTAGGGCAAGTGGTAGGATAAGTTTTTAGAAAGCCTAATTCACCCTCTCTCCCACTTAGGCTACCACGAGCATCCATTCCTTACATAGGCGACCATGGCTTTGCGTGGGTGACATTAATGAATTTCTTCTCATGGGCTGTGAGAAGGGAGGTGGACAGCCAAGGGCGCAGGGTTGTATCGTCCGTTTATAATAGAAACAATAGAGGAGTGCGACTTGGTAGGCCTGGGTTTCTCTGGAGATCCGTTTACCAGAAGGAAGAACAGCCATACGTGCGAGAATTATACATTTGAGAGAGAAATTGGACAGAGCGGAGGCCAACCTGGGATGGCACAAGATTTCCCTCAGCTCGGGTGATTAGTCGAAGTCGTTGTTACTCGGATCGTAGACCAGTACTTGTGATTTGTTAACCGTAAGTGGAGGAACAGATTGTGCATAATGTCACGGGGTCCTCGTTCAGATTCGAAGCCGATGGGTACAGGAAGAGCAATGTGCCACAATAGTCGAGAATGCCTGGAACTGGAAGTTAACCGTGGACGCTAGGCCGGGGAAGGTAACAGATGCAGACAGGCAGTTAAAGAAGTAACTGCAGAGCTATGGGATTGGAGTAGAAATATTTTAGGGGATTTGGAGAAAAGAATCAAGAAAACAAGAAGGGAGCTGGATGCGTGCAGAAATGCAGAGTTAAATACCTACAATATTGCACAGGAGCAGTTAGACAGCAGCCGTCTGTATCATACCACATATGCAAAATGAGATGATGTGGACACTAATAAATGAGGAGAGAGACGCACGCCGTCATCTCACGAGACGACGGCCGTGGCCCGTGCTCCGAGGGAAAAAAACAACTACTCGAGCCGCGTTGTACACATCGTCTCTTCTCGACGACGGCATCTGCCGATCAGCTGCGGCGAGATTGTTTTGGCGCGGAGAAATCAACCAATTTTGGCTTGCCGCAGCCAACAGCGATGCGACCTCAGAATAAAACGGCGACAGAAAAATTGATCGGCGAAGTGGCGGCGGCTGCGACGACATGGGTCACCGGCAAAAGGGTGCGGCAGCAGCCGTCTCCCGCTCCTTGATCTGCCGCAGGTGACGCCTCTCCAGCTGCTCTTGCATCTCTGCTCCTCGATCTGCCACAAGTGACGCCTCCCAACCTGTTCTTGCATCTCTGCTCCTCGATCTGTCGCAGGGTCCATCGACCAAGCTTCAGCGGCAGCCCTTCCTCGATTGCGCCCTCTGTGTTCCGGCCCCCTTCCTCTACTGTATGGCGCCACTTCCTCAATTGCGATTATCTTTGGTGCCGATCTGATTACCTGAAGAAATTGATCTGATTCTGACTTGAGGAAGAAGGATTTAATTGAAAGTATTAATCCAACCTGCGGAGCATATGCGTACATATTACTCATTTAGTCATTTTGTTTACTTCTTCCGATCCCATTATTTACAGGAACATATGTTACTACCGTGGAAATCTATCTATTATCTTAACAAGGTTCGTGCCCGTACGTTGCTACAGGAAGAAAACAAAATTTTAAAAGTGATAAAATTGACGCGACAAAAAAGTCATGCTTATTTAGATTACCAAATATGTGTGACAGAACGCACATAAACACATATATTTTATAATTCAAACGAATACACACTAATATGAATGAGCTGAATAATATGGTTCAAACAAACAAAATTTCAGAAGCGATAAATTGACGCGGCAAAAAAACATACTTATTTAGATTTCCAAATTCGTGTGACATGACGCGCGTAGACACGCATATATTTTATAATTCAAACGAATACACAATAATATGAATGAGTTGAATAATATGACTCAAACAAATCATCAATAATTTTAAAAGTTCAACCAACACTTAGTTCTCTCAAAAACAAAATTCTATTAACATGATTGAAACTATCCAAGTAACAACTATATTTTATTTCATATTTTTTATCTAGCTAAGATATTTTTTAAAATCACACGGTAGGAATTTCATGTACACATTTGCTTCAGACGCCAATACATCAGTCACAAAATCACGTCTCATTGGTTGGCCTCCGGTCGATTGAATGGATTAACATATAAAAATCTCAGAGGTCATAGATAGCCATAAAAACACGTGTATTAAGATTACCAAACAAGAGTGACAGAGACACGCACATAACGTTACCATTTCTGCCTTTCTGCCCACATAAATTTCTGTTGTTTGCATGGCCTAAGTGCCCACCTTGCAAAAGAGCCAAGAGCTGCTAGAATCAAGCAAAATATGCAGCATATCAAAAGCAATTCTACAATGATGCTGATACACCTACTGTTCAGAAAGTGAATATGTCTCTACTCAATGTGGAATATACCCCCAAAAGAAACATGAAGAGTGCTCTTATGTACAAGGTACTTGCTCTCAAACATTGTCCTTATTTGTAATAATTTGTGTCAAAAATAAGATAGTACATATTACCAGCCCTAGCTACACTTATAATCTTCTGAGCCTCTTGCTCTGTAGCCAACGACTGCTGAATTACACTATGGTGCCTGTTTGCATCCATCTTTCAGCTGCTGCATGAAGGACGAAATTCAGAATCAACAAAACATAATAAGTGAAACCATCATGAGATCTCCAGTTAGAAACACCAGCTACGGCACAACTCCACATTCACGGTGAACAGAAGGGGAGAAGCTATTCTGCCTATTATGTCACTACATTATCTCAAATGGGGAACTTAATCGAACTCAAACCCCCAAAAGTTACATAGAAATAAAAACACCTGAGTGGTCTTCATCTAATTTGAAATTGCTTCATCAACGATGGCAAGGGATGCACACTGGCAATCTCAAGAGCCTTTTTATAGTACCTGCATAGAAAGAACTTCTAAAATGTAGCCATGCATTAAGCTAACACTGCAAACAAACACACAAGAATTACCTCCATTGGCAAAGTCACACTTCTTGGATCTGCAGTATGTAGTGACAGACTGACAGTTACCTTTATAAGCATCAATGAACACATCTATCATTAATCTAAATGACCTCTAATTCCTATGACAAATGATAAGAACACATGATTAATGACAGCTTACTTTTTACAATCTCATGTCATGTGAATGCTTCTACAGTGTTTGTCCCAAAAGAGCAACAGGTAGGCAATAAGCGCATGTATGTAGCACACAGGAAGGAAACTTGCATTCATATGCAAAATCTAAAGGATTATGTTTCTTGTTAACAGTCGACCATAGAAACACAGCACCGATCTGCAAGACTGCAACAAGTCATTCACGTTAGTGGCTGAATATTGTAAATGATTACACACACAAGCAGCCTTACGTGATCTGAAAATTGTACTAAATACTCCAGCAGCAGTTGACTTACAGCCATTGAGAGTGAAGAATAATCTATTCCATAAGTCTGACAGACATCAGGTTCTCCAAACGGGCTCCCTTCGCTTTGCAAAGAGCTGGAATGATTATGAGGAAAATATTGCCCAAATTACCTGCATCCAACCAGCAAGTTAACGCCGTTTTGAAAAGATATCAAAAGGGGAAAATATGGGCTGCTAGAAAGTGTCCTATTTCACTGTAAAAATGACCACTTGACTTCTAAGCCTAAATCCATGATTAAATTTCTTAACCCCAACAATGACATTACATAATAGGAGCAGCTGAAATATTCAAAGAAGAGCCTTGGCATTGCAGATCCGGTCAGAGACTAACTCGATTTTGCATCTACTTTGGACCATCAGGGATTTCAATTAGCCTCTTTCTAGCATATAAACAATCTATAAACAATATGTTTCTGCATATAAGAAAAACCCTCTGCTGTTCCATGTATTCCTCATGTCTTTTTTAAGAAGCATTGCATCGAACATTTTTAGAGCACAAAACAAATGGATCCGACATACACACAATTGAACTAATGCACTCAGTGAAGGGAATCGACCTGTACACAGCAACTGAATAAAAAACTCAATGTGATTTACTTGGAGGCAAAGATGTTGCATACGTACACTTTTGAAGCAGACGATGTTCAAGGGCGTTGCTACTGAGACTGAATCTCGGGAACGACGGGAAGCAGTTAGGCCGGCAGAGAAGAAAGAAGAACCCATGGCGCAGAGGGTCGCCCATTGCTCGATGAGGAGCGTGGCACGCCGTGGTAGGCCATTGCCGCGCGCTGCGCGGGCCGGCAGTGTGGGCCAAGCGGCAGGAGGGGGTGCATCAGCTCGCCTCCCCCAGCCCGCAACGAGCTCATCCGTGCAGGATCCGGCAGCGGGGGAGGCGCAGCTGATGTCGCCGGGGTCGGCCAGCCAACCGGCCATAGAGGTCGAGGCCCACAGGGCAGGGGCCCGAGCCGCCGGCGGCGAGCTCGAGGCCAGCATAGGCCCCAGCGACCACTGCTCGCAACTCCCACCCCCTCCCCGCCGTCCGCCGCGAGGCCCCATCTCTCACTGTTCGCAACTCCTCCCTTCCCGCCCGGACGCCAGAGCCCTGCAGACGACGCCCCGCCGCCGAGGAAGCTGAGTCACTCAAGATGGAGAGCGGGGGAGAAAGGAGGGTCTGAAGAACAGGGGGAGAAGAGGGGCGACG
This sequence comes from Alloteropsis semialata, assembly GCA_004135705.1. Lineage (NCBI taxonomy): Eukaryota > Viridiplantae > Streptophyta > Magnoliopsida > Poales > Poaceae > Alloteropsis > Alloteropsis semialata. Next base: position 98,330,844 of record CM014278.1, on the reverse strand, counting down.
ACGAGCGACTCACCAGCAGAGGTACCGGGGCTTACCGGCGGAGGGGAAGGGGGCGCCGCCGGCCTTCAAGTGGGCCGCTACCTCTGATCTGGTCCACGGTGAGCACGGGAGGAGGAACCGCGGCCGTCCGATGGAGGCCCTGTATCTCCCGCTGCGTCGGGTGGAGTAGCGTCGCGCCGTGCCAGCGAGCGAGCGGCTAGCGAGTAGCGAAGGATGGGGATCGATGGGATTGAATGCTAGGGTTTGGTGGAGGGGAGTGGCGGCGGGCGATGCGAGCGCGAGGGGGGCGGAGGGACGAAGGACGCACGGGATGATGCCGCGGACGAAGGGACCTAAGCCACGATGTTCGTCGAGAGGTTCTAGAAATTTCTATATTAATTTAAAAAAATATATATATAATTGAATTTTAGTATATCTAACTGTTCTAAAAATTCTCACCTTAATACGAGGAAAAAAAAGAGCCTGGGGGTTTGTAGCCCAGAATCACAAGAGTCAGGCAGTGCTAGCAGGACTAGGAAACCTGAATGCGGTGCGTGATGCTCTGTGTGCAGAAAGTGAGGCATGTCTTGCTGCTCCGATGGCTGCAGCTCCCAGGTGGTCCGCTGTTCAGATAGGCTAATTTCGAAATTCGTACAATTCTTTTGCTGTAAACAGAAGTTAGTTTTTGCCCACGTTCTTGTAATTCTTGTGCTCATGAGTCATGACTTAGCATGCTCATGATTTGGTTTGACCCCACTCCCGGACTCTGTAGAAACTCGTGGTTGGCGATATGACTGAACCCCGATGAAATAAATCAATCGTGAGTCTTTTTCTCTTTTTTTTTGTCTTTGATAAAAAAAAAGCTCCAGCCAATGTTATAGAGGCTACGCTACGGTGCGCCGGTGATCAACGGGACAACGGAAACCACAGCGACAGCAAAACAGAGGAGGATGGGGTATGGAAAGGGCCATTGCCTAAACCTAGATGAAAACTTTGGGGAACTTCCTCTTCTTGAAGGCAATTCTATGCTCACGGCCGTTCTCCTTCCTCCTCTCCGGTGAAACTCCGATCATCTACCCGTCAATCAGATCCGGATCTTCTGTCGATTCAAAGTTCAAGTCCACCGACTATTGGGCCAGCAGCTGGGCCGGTTCAGGAATGGACTCTAGTTCGAGTTGGGTCCGACGCTATCCAGGTCTTGCATGCTTACGCCTGCGCGACTGGTGGAGCCAGAAGCCCAATGCAGCGTGGGTATACAACAGAAAAAGAAAAGAACCAGATTAATGGGCCCTCAATAAATAAGAATGGATTAGGATTCATGGTCCATCAATGTGGCCCATAATGACTTTACTTCGGCATCCTTGGGCCTGTGGACTGACAATCGCTCTCTCTCAATCCTGGAATGGGCGGGCACACCGCACACGATGCTTACCGTGTGCTGCGGCGCCGCCCGTGAAGGCGTGAACCCGCCCACGCCACAATGTGCAAAAAGAAATGCGTCTTCAAAAACGAACCTAGCTTAATGCAATTTAGCCTTTCAACGCTAGCTTGCGTTAAGCCGCCGCATGCGTTAGGCAAACGATGAAACGGCCGATCCTTTTGGCCGACACACAGGGGCACATCACGCAGAGTCGCAGCGACGCTGCCACAGCAGAACGTAGCGTGCCACGCCATGTGGCTCTCCTAAATGACCAATAGTAAACCTGTCGATCAGCGGAGCCGCGCAAGGGCCAGGAGACCGACCGACGCCGAGACCGATCGAGCCATCAGGTCCCCGTCACGAGTCACGTCCGTGCCCCCGTCCCCCGTACGCCGAGTCGCCGTCCTCCATCTCCATGACTCCATGTGAGGGGGCACGGGGCGGGCGGAACTCGGCTCATAGCTGGCCGATCGGGCCAGGTGCCGTACGTACGCTCGCTCGCCGCCCGGCGCCCGAACGCCACGTGACTCCGCGAGCGCCTGCGCGCCGCCCGCTCCTCGGGCCGAACATATGGCGGAGTTGGCAGCGACAACGCGCACCGGCTCGCGGTCGCGGCTCGGTCCCTTCACGCACCCCCGCCTTGATTTGTGGCGACGAGTCCGACTGCCCGCGTGCGGCTGTCGCTGTCGCGCCCCGCGCTTGATGATTGCTCGGGCCTGGGGCAGCATCGGTTGCTCCACCATTCGCGGGGCCGGGGACGGGGAGGACCGGGGAGGAGCGCGCGTTCGTCCGATCGCGTCCACGCCCGCCCGTTGTCCGTGGCGAAGGAACCGTCGATCCAGCTGGGGAGGAAACGCTCCGGGTCATGTGCACAGGGGACCTCAGTTTGTCCCGGTCCGCGTCGGCCCCGGCCCCGGCCGGCGCGTCCGACGCAGGTATCCATCGCCGTCACGTCACACGTCAGGAGACTTTGGGATCGTGCCAGCCCCTGTTCGCGGAGAGTAACGCCGGGCGCTCCGCTCAGGCTCCCTGCGGCCCTGCCCCAGCTTAACTCGTTTAGCCTCGGCTCGGCATCATTGTTCGTCGAGAGGGGTATATATCCGATCCGTCCCTGCGCGCATGGGCTCCACACGGTTTGCCAAAGGCATCTCTTTTTGCCGGTGGCCTTTGCCTTTTCCAACGATGAAAGTACTGTACTGTGTACCGGCCATGCACAGAATCCTGCGTCCCTTCGTTCCCTTCCGGCTTCTGAAGTTCTGATCCGCCGCATGTGGCTCTTGCACGGCATGTTCTCTGTTCTCATTCTCCCCGAACAAGTTTAGCACGGTGTGAATGACGATCAAATTGCCGGAGCGAGGAGCATTTCGGGTACAGATTCCCCTTGCTGTTTGGCCTAGCTTTGAAGCCGGGCTCGTCTTTGTCAGAGCCTGATGCCAGATGCTTGCATTTCGGCGGCGTGCCAATAACCTAATACGGGAACGTTGGAGCACCGGCGGCACGTGATCTGTCGCGCGAGAGCACCCAGGAAGCACGGCCGAATAATGCAGTTAGACTGGTCAACTATGAAAAGCCAAGTAGCCAACAGCCCAACACAGGGTGCAATCCATTTGTGTAATCGATTGGACCAAAGTAACATGCCTAATAACTCGTAGGAGCAAGCATGACCGGACCACTGCAAGAGATAAAACCGGCATGATCTCATTTCTTTGCATTTAGGGCAAGTCCAAGGCAGGAAGCACTTCGTGATAGCCCTAAAATAAAAGGCCTGCAGATACTGATGATTTGAAGACACCAAGCTCCCAATGCAGGCAGCACTATTGTTTTTCACCTATGTCATCTACCATGTCCTTTGGGATTCCCTTGCATCCCTTTCATCTCTCTGCTTTCACTTTCCGGTCACACTTTCTCCTTGGTTTCGGAGGCCTGCTCTCGCAAGCTCTATGCGCGCAGAGACTCGCGATGGGAATGCGTACAAACGCAACAATAGCAGGAGGAACAAGAGTATGAGGCTTGAGAGGAGGAACAAGTGTATGTTTTTTCACTTGAAGTAGTAAGGAGGGGGGTCATCTATTTATAGATGAAGATGACTCCTTGAACAAGAAATACTTTCTTGGTCAAATTCTTGATAGTCATGTTCAATTCGAACTTCTCTATCAAGTTCATTGAACATGACTTTCCTTACTTGACTCTCAAGTAATCCAACTTGACTCATACAAACTTCTTGTTGGTTCCAGAATCCTCTGATCAAGAGTGTCAAGTTCAATGTGAACTTCTCAACCAAGTTCAATTCAAACTTCTCAATCAAGTTTATTGAACTTGCTATACAAGTTCAAATCGAACTTCTCAATCAAGTTCAATATGACTTCCTCAATTATATTCATTGAATCATGCCATGCAAGTTCAATTTGAACTTCTCTACTCTTTAGTATTTAAGATGTGTCTTGTAATATTATTTGATTTAATTGAATTATCATGAGCCTAGCTCAATTAAATCCAACACTCATCGCGTTGGGCATGGCCTTACGAGCCGACGAAGAAGATCTTTGCATGGAAATGGGATGAAGCCGTAGCCACTTTAACCGTTTTGGCAACCAAGTCTTGAGTGGAGCTATGCAGATTTACTTAAACTCTCTAGTGCATTAGGGGCGTCATGAGGCCGACCTCACCGCCACTCCACTCCCTGCTATACCCTCGAGCCTCTCTTCGAATTGGCTTCCCGGGGGGGAGGGGGGGGGATGGTGGGGGAGGGTGGGGGTGTGCGGGCGCATAGGCAGACGAAGTGGATGTGAGAGGAGGACAGAATGAAATAAGGTCAATGTACTAGGGACTCGGATGCCATTTCACCTAGTGTTAATGCTTTCCCGCCGACGTTACATGTGAAACAAACGGGTCCATAACACTAGTGCACATAAGGGATAAAAGTTTTATTCAGTAGCTCGGAACTTACGAAATCTAAGACACCTTAAAAAATGCCATGTTAATTGTGAGCCCAGTACTGCAGTTGAGTAGCTTAATCGGTTTTTCTGGTAGCATTTCGTAACACAAGGAAAAAGAGCGTGAGCAGCTTACGCGAGACCTATCTAGTCGTCCCTGACCGCTATGCGGAAATTGGTGGTTCAAAGCTTGTCTCATCATGTTAATGGCCAAGTGGTTGATCAGATCCCGGCGCTTCAGAAATTCAGAAGCAAGGCACGGCAGGGATGCCCGCTGCTCAACGGTCAACGACTCCGGCGAGCTGTTGCAGAAATACTGCAATGGCCCTGTTTAGTTTCATAAGTTTTTTCTATTCATCAAATGTTAGGATACTAATTAAAGGTATTAAACGTAAATTAATGACAGATTAATTAAATTAGTTTTATAATTAGATCATGTTTAGTCCTCCTAATCTTCGATTTAGTTTTGCTACAGTAAATTTTCTAAACTTATCTTGCTGAATTAGGGCCTGTTTAGTTGGGTAGAATGAAAGTTGCCATTTACTGTAGCAATTGTAAATTGAAGATTAGGAGGACTAAACATGATCTAATTATAAAACTAAATACACGGTTGGACGGGAAATCGCGAGACGAATCTATTAAGCCTAATTAATCCGTCATTAGAGATTGTTTACTGTAGCACGGCGTTGTCTAATCATGGCCAAATTAGGCTCATTAGATTCGTCTCGAAAAGTTACCGGGGGTTATGGAATGGGTTTTGTCATTAACACACGTTTAATACTCCATGCATGAAAGATTCCCTTTGATGAATAGTTGGATGGGACGTTTTGCCGTTTTTTCCTATCCATCTAAACAGGCCCTTAAATTGCCAATGCCAAGATACAGTAACTGTAAAATATACCGTGTTCAGATAACCCAGGACAATTTTTGGATCAATTGGAATCTTGCATGCATGGAGCCCTAAATGAAGTTTATTTACAAAACCTTTTCACAGATGAGTGCAATTTTGCGCGACGAATCTAATGAGCCTAATTAATCCACGATTTGCTACAGTAATGCTACAGTAACCATCCTCTAATCGTGCGGTCAAAGGCCTCATTAGATTCGTCTCGCGAATTTGACAGGGGTTGTGGAGGTAGTTTTGTAAACTGACTTTATTTAATACCCTTAATTAACGGTCAAAGAGACATTTAATGCAGGGATCAATTTTTTGATCCCCAAACGAACACGAAACCAACATGAATAATGATTGGCAAGCATGACTGACATGTCAGACATGTCACCGCGACTCTGTTCAGATTGGGGTGCAAATTTTTTGCACCCTACTTTGACCACTAATTAGGGGTATTAAATAAAGTCAGCTTATAAAACTACCTCCACATCCCTCCGCAAATTCATGAGACGAATCTAATGAGGCCTTTGACCGCACGATTAGAGAATGATTACTGTAGCATCACTGTAGCAAATCATGGATTAATTAGGCTCATTAGATTCGTCGCGCAAAGTTGCACTCATATGTGAAAAGGTTTTGTAAATAGACTTCATTTAGTACTCCATGCATGCGAGATTCGGTTTTGTAAATTTTTTGACAAACTCATCTGAACATATGTGCAGTACAGAGTACACGCAGATTTCTTTTCCCTGAGATGATGGCATGGCAGCTCCGTTAGTTAACGGTTAACGCAATGAACGTCCAGAATGTGCGTGCGATCCTGTCAAGCAGCACGTTTCCTGCCCGGGCGAGCAGACCGAAGATGATGCTGCGGCTGCCGGCGGAAAGACATGGGCCTCAACCCCACGCCACGCTGCCAAAAGGCTCTCCCTCTCTCTCCCCAGCGTTCGGCAACCGGCAAATTAAATACCACCCTTCAAACCGCGTAGGAACACCGCGCGACACAAACCCGATCGGACACCACCGCCACGCCACCGCATCCACACGAGCTCGCTCGCCCGCCCGCCCGCGCGCGCGACACGGCCGCCACGACATGAACACCGCGAGCGGGCACGGGCTGATGCCGCACCACCACCAACACCACGTCCAGGCGGCGCCCATGCCCCCGCCGCCGCACCAGAAGCAGCAGCGGGCGGGGCTGCCGCCGACGCCGCCCGCGTCCGCCGGCTCCCACTCCCTGCACCACGCCGACGCGTGCATGGACGACGGCTCCGCGGCGGCGCGCGCGCAGGCGCAGGGCGGGGGCCTGCCGCCGCGCAAGGCGCACCGCCGGTCCCGCAGCGACGTCGCGTTCGGCTACTTCCAGCCGCTGCCGCCGCCGTCGCCCAAGATGGAGGCCGGCGGCTGGGGTCTCCCAAGCGGCGGCGGGAGCGGCGACGACCTGTTCAATGCGTACATGAGCATGGAGGGCATGGACGGGCTCAACAACTCCGACGGGGACAGCCGCGGGAGCAGCGGGATGCGCACCAACGGCGCCGACAGCAGCGAGAACGAGTCCGAGGACTACGGCGGCGGCGGCGGTGGCGGCGCCGACAGCCAGTTCCTGTTCTGGGGTGACGCCGGCAAGAAGAAGAGGAATGCCACGGGAGAGCCCGCGCCGCCTCCGCCGGCGAGGCACGCGAGGAGCCTGTCCATGGACAGCCTCATGGGGAAGCTGAGCTTCTCCGCCAATGGGGAGCCCGGCAAGTTCAGCCTCGAGTTCGGCGGCGGCGAATTCACCCCGGCCGAGATGAAGCGGATCATGGCCGATGAGAAGCTCGCCGAGATGGCCCTCGCCGACCCCAAGCGCGTCAAGAGGTAGGCTCTCTCTCCGTTCCTAACAAATTACTTATTTCCTACCATAAAAGCCCGGATCCTCGCATTATAGCTGAAATCCTCCCATAAACTCTACCACAAATGGAAATAAAAATGTCGCTCACCAAGATCGTTCTTGCGCGCGCGCGCGGCAGGGTGCTCGCCAACCGGCAGTCGGCGGCGCGGTCCAAGGAGCGGCGGATGCGGTACATCGCGGAGCTGGAGCAGAAGGTGCAGATCCTGCAGACGGAGGCCACGACTCTGTCCGCGCAGCTCACTCTACTGCAGGTACGAGCTACTAGCATCCACTGCATTTTCAGACAGTGTTCGTGCTCGGTTTAGAAATCCATGAGCTTGGTGTCTCAACTCCGTTCTTCTTCGTGGCAGCGCGACTCGGCGGGGCTCGCCACCCAGAACAACGAGCTCAAGTTCCGGCTGCAGGCCATGGAGCAGCAGGCGCAGCTGCGCGACGGTGAGAATCGATTCCGCTTTCCTGGATAACTGTCGAACGCAATTCAGAATAGCCACTCCGTCAGAATTTTCTAGTTCAGTGCCCACTTGCAAGCTCTGAATCCCCAATATGTCCATTCGGGGTCGTGCTAGTGCCGGACGTGATCGCCGCACTGGCTTAGCGTAGTTGCCTTGATGCGGCACTTGGCGCGTACACATAGGCAGTTAGTCGTTGTCATGTTGTCCCGATACGCTTACCAATTCTCCTCACAAATCTGTAGTTTTTTAAGATCAAACAATCATTGTGCATTTGTTCTCTGATGCTGTTAGTCGCTAGCATGTCGTACGAGACAACCAGAATGTTGCCTGAATGAATGATCAAGTTGCGCGCGCGGCGACTCCGTCAGGCATCGGCGACGTCGCCTCGTTTTGGATTCTCGTATCGATCAAAATAGCCAAGTGTTTTTGTTAATGCAAACTGACACCGCGTTTGCCTAGTTCGTGTCACGGTGCTGCTGGGCACTACTACCCCTGTCACAAGAGGGCCGGCCGTCTTTAGATAATGCATTGATGCAAGTCCTGAAATTATCTTTTAAGACTGTCCAGTGTCAACTGCAACGCTTGTTTTAATTCTTTCTTATTAAACTCGCCTTGTTGATAGAGAAGTCCACCGTTACAGGAGCATCAACTAGCTCGTATCAACAGCGTAGCATTGTACCACCTGTGCCTCTTCTTTTCTTAAGGAAATCTAGCCAATTTGTTCTGACCACCGTTTCTGTGTCTAACTGAACAGCGCTGAACGAGGCGCTGACGACTGAAGTCCAGCGCCTGAAGCTCGGCGACACAGGCTCGTCCAGCAATATGTCCCAGCAAATGCAGCTCCGTTGCCAGAACCAGATGGTGGAGCTGCACAAGCAGCAGGGCGAGCAGATCCCGTTCTATCAGCTGGAGCAGCGCGAGCAGAACGGCGCGCCGAGGAACCATGATCCCAAATGAAGACGGTCCAGAAGAACATGCGTCTGCAACTCTGGGTCCCTCAAAAAGATATTTAGTCCCGTAGATGATATGAAATTTACGCTTCCTAACCCATTTGTTTGAAACAGTGATCGTTATACTAGTAGTTTACACTATGTCTGAATGTTTTCGTGCTCTTTCAGAACCATGATTGTTGTTGAAGTTACTGTAATGAATTAAAATTCTTTTGTAGTAGCGCCATTTATGAATTCATTTGAGTATTATCTGTAGCTGTGTAGGCCACTTGATAAATCTTAATGCCGGTGCAAGTTCAACTTGCTTATAGTTCTAAAAAAAGTTCAATTTACTTAGAAGGAAAGGCCCAACCTTATCAGTTTTTTTTTCTTGGCTTGTGAGTGCTCTAGTTCCAACCAAATTATCTGTAGCTGTGTAGGCCTAGCCCAACTTGGTGATTTTTATGGCCCGTGCAAGTTCAATTTGATTATAGTTCTAAAAAAATCAATTTACTTAGCAGGAAAGGCCTAACATTCCCAATTTTTGTTTTTCGTGGCTTGTGAGTGCTCTAGTTCCAACTAAATATGTATTCTAAAAAAAAACTAAATATGTTAAGAATTTAACTCGTTCAGATTTGACCTTTATGCTCTTTGAGAATCCAAAAATAGGTAGAAAACTATTGGAAATCAATATTGGAAAAAGAAATATGAAATCTGTCACAATGAAGGAAAATTAAGGAAGAAAGTATTGAAAAAGACTAATAAAAAAGTTCAGATATGAACCTTATGCTATTTGATAATAAAAAAAATAAGAAGATAACATTTGGAAATAAATATTGGAAAAGGAAATATGAAATCTGTCGGAATGAAAGAAAATATCGAAAAAGACTAATAAAAAGTTCAGAGTTGAGCTTTATGCTATTTGAGAATAGAAAAAAATAGGAAGGAAGCTATTGGAAAAGGAAATATTGAAAAAAAAATAATCCGCTAGAAGGAGGGCTTGAACCTCCGACCTTGTGGTTAACAGCCACACGCTCTAACCAACTGAGCTATTCCAGCATTTACTTGGGAATTAGAATTGTATGCTATTTAACTCTATTATTTAATTTAATAAACTATGCACCAAGAAGTCTCTGTGAGTTTCTTCGGATGGATTGTTCTTTGCACAGGCAGCTCCTATGGGAAAAAAAAAGCCTGTTTCAACTTTGTAGTAATATGTAAGGGCATCATACATGGTACGAGTTAACCTTATAAAAAAAAGATTGCTGGCATTGTACGAGGGCTTCAACTTCAAGTGAAACAAAACATGACGGCATAGCTTTGTCTTTCGGGACTCCTTTATCATTATATTTTAAAAAAATGTGTTTCCATTCTTCAAGTATTGTAAAACTGCAGCATTCGTTCCTTATATATATATTTTATTGAGTTATGCTCCAGTGGTCCTCTTCAAGAAACTTGCACGAATTGTAAAGCAAGTGTGGCATTAATTAAATAATTTTAAATAATTCTGTTTTGGATCTCGTGTGGGTCGGCTGGCCCTCTTCTCTCGCCCAGCCCTTCTATACCCAGGTGAGCCCGTCCGTTTTCCATCTGTTTTCGCGGTGGCTCATTTTCGTGGTGATGAAAGAACAGAGCGACGACGGCCTTGTACGTCGGCGGTGCATCACAACCACGGTGGTGGCACGGGATACTCTACATTTCACTTTCGGTCCGTTTCTAATTGATCTGTTTATGTGTTTACATTGGGTGATTAGGCAATCTGATTGTTTCTGCCGGAACGGTAGTGCACTACGGAGAGGCCTTGGCTCCAGCATGCCTGATGTCGATTCGCCGCGGCCATGGAGCGCCGCCGCCGTCGCGACCTTCGGTCCCGTGCTGAAATAGGCCGTCGTGCCGAACAAATCCAGCGGAGCGAGAGAAACGGATCAGCAGGCGGAACATCGGATCCTCATGGGGCATGGGCCTGCGCCGTTTGGGCATGGACAGGGCTGGGCCCATACAAGACCCAGTCACCCAGAGCCTAAAACATTTAAAGAATTTGGCTAAATCTCATTTACTTTAGGATTCGTTAAATTTTTTTAAGAGGACCACCGGAGCAAATCTCATTTTATTTTATGCAAATTAATCTCTTAACTAACTAAACTGGTTACACTAATCATCTCCTCATGGACTGGTTAAAGTTTAGTGCCATCTAGTAGCGGTTTAGGGAATAATTCCTTTTTAGACATATCATATGCGGAGTCGAAAATTTAAAACCCACATTTTCTTTTTGAAAATTCTCTAATATTCATTACCTTATAATATTTTAGCATTGACCTTTGGTAAGATGCATGACGATGAATCACGCAACCGTATGGCCATGCGACTCCCATTGTCCCATATGTTCACTATGGCGCAGTCGTGCCACCGTTGACAAGCTAGCAACCCGGTAGCAAAGAGAGAAATTTTTACTGGAAAATTAACGAACCAGTTCATATTGGTGTGTCATATTAGTTAGCTCAACTCAGCATATGCCATGACTAATAGTGACATGGCCTAAACCGATATACGATGGCATCAGCCATTGTTAAGCCGATTGTGGAGATGATTAGTGAACCATTTTAGTTAGTTAAGAGGTTGATTTTTCACCCATTAAAACATAAAAGATGAAAGTCCCACTTTCGCGACATTGAAAAAAGGAAAAACACATTTTTTTTCTTAATTTTATAAGAGAAGCGTGGTCTGTTGCACATGCCAAAATTTTCTTCAAGAAATTCAAAACTCACATCTTATTAAAAGTTAAAGATGGCCTATGCCCCATATTCTCGTGTTATTCAATACACCACTGGACATGCCAAACTCGTGTTGCAGGCTAGTGATTGCCTTTTGTGACATCCAAGGCGATAAAACCAAGACAATGCACCAACTCGTGCATGCATGGCTGCACAGCATGCCATCCAAAGGTCCTGTTTGATTCGGCTTATAAACGGTTTATAGATCATTTTTTTAAAATCTCACTCTAAACATTTTGCATATGTCTTGCTTACCACAGGCAGAAAAACAACTAGCTAGTGCCCCATTTATCTTCTACTCTCTCTGTCCCAAAAAATGCAATTCTAAGTCATATTTTAATATCTTAAGTTTGAACAATTATAGAAAAAATGTTAATATTTATGATACAAAATAAATATCATAGATTAATTAAAAATATATTTTCATAACAAATATTTAGAGCCATAAATATAAATATAATTTACTAGAAATTTAGTCAAACAGTAACCATTTAAACTAGCAAGCAACACACAATTGTATTTTTTTACTGAAGTTGTACGTTTTTGATAAGCAAAAAAATCATGATTGCAGAGACCGAGAAATGAACAGTGTTGGTCCGTTGGGCCACCTGGTAAGTGGTAAGGGCAGGCCCAATGCGGCTTACCAAATAAGGGCATGTACAACTGTTTAGAAAGCTGCTGTCTATTTAGCTTCCCATATCACACACATACAGCTAAAAAGACAGCTTGTACAATGAACTGTCTTTTTAGCTGTCTGCAAACTATTTAATTCATCCATAGACACATAGATCATGATGATCAAGTATAAAATGAATCTTTGTAGCCATTTTGGTGTTTGCATAAGAGAACACATATTATATTCAAATAAATCACACATTCACTTAGAAATTCATCTAATTCGAAACTGCAAGTCCATCAGTACTATCTCAAATCAGTCTGTGGGCCAACCTAACCAATGCAAGTTTCAGTCCTATATACAGATATCATCCTATGATTCACTTCATCTAGTCGTGGGACAGAAACACAATGCCAAAGTCTTAGTCCTCCTGATCTTCTAGTACAACTGCAAATCTAGGCCTCAAATTTTACAAAATAGAGCACAGATGAACTTTCCAGTACAAAATTACAAATCTAGAGCTGATAAAGGTGAGAAATTGGAACCTGAGATACACCTTCGCAAGTGCAACTCTGCAACTCTGTTCACTCTGTTCACAGACCTGATGGTGCAGCGTAGCAGGAGGCAGGACCGCGGGAGCGCTTGGCGAGTAGCAGGAGGCAGGAGCGGCGGCAGCACCATGGGGCAGGAGCAGCGGCGGCACTAGAAGCGGCAGCCGACGGCAGCAAGCGCAAGCGCGCACCCGCGCAGGGCCGCAGCGGCCGGATGCGCTCGGCACTCGGGAGGAACGGAGCGCACGAGGGCGGAGGTTGGGAAAAGCGTCGGGGAGGTCGGAGAGGACGACGCGGGCTGCGGCCAACGCGAGCCCCGCGGCTCCGGTGCCGGAGCTAAGCTCGAGGACGCTGAGTGGCGGGCCCATCGGGGCGGGCGCACACGGGAGGAGGCCGGGAGGATGCGGAGGAGCATGGATGCGGAGAGAGGAATCCTGCGCGCGCTTTGCCGGCAAGGTGAAAATCGCGCGCGAAGGAAAGGAATCGCAGCGGATCGAGCGCGCCTTCGAGGAGACGACCCCGCTCGTACAAGGCGAGGAAAGCCGTCGACTCTCGCCTCGGAGCACTCGCCCACGTCGTCGACGAACGAGACGACGGCACCGGTCTCTCTCTTCAATTAATGAGTGCTATAGAGACAGTTTTTACTGATGTGTACATAATAAAAAGACAGCTGCTGTTTCACTTTTATACGTGCCCAAGTTATAGATCACGTAGACCAAGAAAGCTGAAGCTACAACTCTACCCAACGCTAGTCACTTCACCTCTTGACCGTAGCAATAAAAGGACAGTGCAAAAAACAGTCATGGTCCCAACGCAAAGGCATTTTGTCAAAAGTGATTGCACCTTTTGTCAGATGTGCCACCTTCTACTCCTGCAGGGTGCACTCGGCACCTGCAGAACCACCATTTCCTGTGACATGGCGCAGATGTGCCACCTGCTACTCCTGCAGGGTGCACTCGGCACCTGCAGAACCACCACCTATGACATGGCACCTTTAAGAAGATGTGGAAGTTGAAGCCACTGCACGCGCTGGGGCATTAGGTTGTCCGCACTCGTCGTCCTCTAAATGCATCCTCTAAAAGGAATATCCTGTCCTGGTCATCGAGATTCCGTACTCTAAACCAACTTCTCCCGCACCCGTCATACTCAAAATCACATACTCTATCCCAACTCTACTATATTTTATTCATCCATCCCAACTACCATATCATCTCTCTCCTCACCTTTTTTTCTTTTCTTTATGAATTTTATCAAAATATATCCATCTGAGATCTTGCTTTGAAGAATTTATTGCAACGAATTTAATGGTGCAATCGGAATTTAATTTGGCTTTTTGGTTTGTGAGTTATAACATTTTTTAGTTAGTTCAAAACGTGGGACCCGCCACTCTCTCTCTCCTCTCTCTCCGCGCGCGCTGTCCCGGACGCCTGTGCCGACCGCTGAAACAAGCGTACCGACGATCCATCCTTTTGGATACCGGAGGTTTACAGTACACCGCTGCAGCAGCATTTCCGGGACGTCGGTCCTGAAGGACGGCGCAGCGTACCCCGCTGCGGTCAGTCTTAGGCCAGCCCTAAGACTGCCCGCACCGGGAACCTGTATCCCATCCTTCAGTAGCGAATGTAGAGAATGGAGTGCTGCACCGTGCTACTGGGAAGCACACGCTATTTTAGCATTCCGTCCCGGATCCGCTTTTCCCAGCGGGATAGAGGAGGAGCGCTATGCGCTTGCCAGTCCCACCTCGCTCCACTAGCCGTTGGTCCCCGCCGGACGCCGCTGCTGCCCCGCGCCGTTGTGATGCTCGTCTTCGTCGTCACGCAGGGTCGTGTGCATCTACAACGGCTGAAACGGCCGCACCAGCGGCCACAGGGATGGCGGGACCCCGGACGCCGCCGACGCGCCGCTCGCCGCGGGACTTGACGATGTGCCACCCTCCTCCTCCTCCTCC
>CM014278.1:98302943-98316364 GCA_004135705.1 Alloteropsis semialata | reverse complement strand
CCTCCCGCACTGGATTGAGTTATGGAGCGGCACGGCGTCGGACTGACACGGGGGAGGGTGGCCGGGCGCGGGGGAAGGAGGCCGGCGGCCAGCGTGGGGGAGGGCGGCTGGCACGGGAGAGAGGAGATGCCGGCACAGGGAGAGATGAGATGCCGACGTGAGAGAGAGGGCCGGGTGGAGGGAGAGAAAGGCTGGTCGTGGGTCGGCGGGAGGGCGGGTGGGTGGGGGAAAATGGGAAAAAAGAGATAAGGAGAGAAAAAAAAGAAAGAAAAAAGAAAAAATGAGGCGAGAAAAGATGGTAGTTGAAAATGGTTGATTAAAATATGTGGTAGAGTATGAGATATATAGGATGATGGGTGCGGAAGAACACGATCTTAACATTACCATCGACCGTGCGTTCGGAAAATCACAGTCGATCCGGCCGCGCTCCGTTTTTCTTTTTTTTAATATTAACTGCTCCGCTCCTCTTTTTTTCGCAAATCCAATTATGCCTGTGCGCCCTCGCGCGTCAGCGCGTTTCGTAGCACGCGATGATGATAGCGCTGCCGCCTGCCGCGTTCCTTCAGACTCCACATGACAGCTTTTCTTTTTTTTTCTTTTCATTTTTCCCACAAGTTTTGTAGTACCAAATATTTATCCGAGATCATGTTCCACGTGAATTCAATTCCACATGAGTTCCCTTTTCTTTTCTTTGTCCACATAAGTTGTTTGGGTATAGGATATAACATTTTAAAACAGAACTTTAAAGTTGTCCTTTAGAAATTGTATTAAGAATTTATATGTATAAGTTGTGTATATTTTGAAAACTTATGTAAACCCTAAACACCTGCCATAAAAGGTTGTACTAGTTAGGGTTCTGGTTTGTTGGAGCCGACTCCGTCCTATCGGGTTCAAAAGTGTGTTCAGGGTTAGGGGTGGCCATGTGCCCCCTTCTATAGAAGGCTAAACCGGTTTGGCTTCGGGGGCCTTACCATAGAAGGCTAAACTGATCCGGTGTCGGTCTCTCCTGCCATAGAAGGCTGTACTGGTTAGGGTTCTGGGTTGTTGGGGGCAACTTCGTTCTATCGGGTTCAGAAGGTTGTACGGGTTAGGGGCGGTCATGTCCCTCCGGCCATAGAAAAATAAACTGCTTCGGTTTCGGGCCCCCTGCCATAGAACACCATTCTGGTTAGAGTTTAGGGTTGTTGGGGCAACTCCGTCTTATAGGATTTAGAAGGTTGATGGGTTAGGGACGGATATGTCCCACTGACAGAGAAGGCTAAACTGCTTTGTCTTCGGGGGCCCTGCCGTAGAATATCATACTAGTTAAGGTTCAGGGTTATTGGGGGCGACTCCGTCCTATGTGGTTCAAAAGGGTGTTCAATATTAGCTAGGGACGACATTACCCCTGTCATACTATCCAACTCTTTTTGAAAGCTATTCTTTTATATATTTGTATCACTAATTATTTTTTCAATTTCTTTTTTTACTAGGACTGGTAGAACCAAGTTGATGAGACAGCAAAGTACAAGTTTGCTATATAAGTTATGAACTTTTGAATGACAATTTTTGATAACTTATGTATTTAAAGTTAACTGAAGTTCATTAAACTTATGTATGAAAGTTTAGCATAAAAGTTTTCATGGTGTCCACAATATTATTTAGTATAACTTTTCTATAACTTTGTTACTTAAATTTGTATGAAATATTTTTTCTACCTTTTATTTTAATATAACAGTAAAGTAGAAGTTTTCATGAAAACTTTTGCCATGAACTTATGTATTTAAAGTTAACGAAAGTTTATAAAAATTATGTACGAAAGTTTAGCATAAAATTTTTCACGGTCTTCGCAATATTATTTACTATAAGTTTCTACAACTTTGTCACTCAAATTTGAAGAAATATTTTTCTGCTTTTATTTTAGTGTAACAATAAAGTAGATGTTTGCTATATAATTTATCCATGAAAACTTTTGTATGAAAGTTCATGAAAATTTATGTACTTAAAGTTAACTGAAGTTCATAAAACTTATGTAAGAAAGTTTCGCATAAAATTTTCTATGGTCTCCGCAATATTATTTAGTATAACTTTTATAACTTTGTCACTTAAATTTGTATGAAATATTTTTTCTGTCTTTTATTTTAATGTAACTTTTTATATTTTTAATCATTTTTTAATTTTTCTATTTGTTTTTATTTTATTGTATTTTGAAACTTACTTTTATTTTATTTTTCCTGCCCTTTTCTTGTCCCTCTTTCCCCTATCCTGAATGTTTTTATTTCATGAAAGAAAAAAGATTGATGGCTGAAAAGAACGTCTCAACGAACGAGCGTAGAAAGAGAATGTTTTTTATACAGAAAAGCTAAGGAAACCGTAAAGAGAATGGGTGATGCGGGAGAAAAATTCCAAAAAGGAAAACCAGGTAATTTGTCGGAGATCGACCGGACGGAGGCTTCCGTCCGGGCGACCGTAAATTAGACGCTCCGGCGGAAGAACTGGATAGAGAAAAGAGAATTTTGATTCTCTAGAACGAAATATTCGTTTTAAAGAATTAAAATAGAGTATGACGAATTCGAATACCCTAAACACGCGCATCAGCATCACCACACCACACCACACCACACCCGCGTCACGCGACACGACACTCCTGGCGGCGCTGGCCATTCCGAGCCTCTCCGCCCCACGCGCCGGCCAGGCGCGGCGCCCTCACCTCGTCAACGAGTTTGACGCCGCCTCCAGCCACCTCGTCGATGGCGCCGAGCAGCCGTACCACAGAGCACGGCGTCGACGTAGACGATCCCGTCCCGTCGGCGGCAAAGACAAAGAGGAGTTTTCCCTTCCCCTTGGCTCGTCCGTGCTCGCGCCACGCAGTACTGTCCACTTCACCGTGAACGCAAGCACCCCGGCCACTGGGTGGCGCCACCGTCCCCGTGTGTCTGACCAGGGACTCGTCGATGTACCTCCCTATGGACGAGGCCCTCCTCCACGTACGCATACCGCACGCCATCGACCCCGGAGTGCGACGCGCACGGCGGTGGCGAACGGGCTGGGCCTTACAGCACCGTCGCCTCAATGTGGACTACTAGGTACTGCCTACTGGGCAACCGGCACAACCCGATCTGCTCGGATCGAATCACCGAATGTCCGGTTGTGGACAATGTGGTCAGGGCTTTCTTGTCGAGGCTTGGAAATTCGGCGCCACGGTGTTGCACGTTTCGATGTTCCAGACCCACCCATGGCGCCAGCACTTTCGTCACTAGAGGTTCCAAAGCCCACATGGATTCTTTGCGGTCGCCGAGCACCTAGATTTGTGCACACATCTGTGCCTGAGATTTTCTTTGGAGCTTCGAGAAACTAAACACTCTCGCTGGAGCACAAAAATTGGAAATTACAAGCAACATGACCACACCCCTTGTTTACAACATAAGCGTACCGTTGTACATTTATTGACCACAGAGTTTACCGAGCAAACAAAAAAAATGGAGAGATCGAAGGCGAAACCGACTGTCTCTGGAGCCTGGACTGACAGACCGATCGAGCTCACTTCTTGTTCTTGGAGCCAATAGCCAGTAGGGTCTGCAGGAACGCGAGCACCTTGTCGACGTCGTCCGGCACGACGCCCCTGGCCACGTCGGCGGCGCGGAACCGCTGCTCCCACGCGGCCAGCAGCGGCGTCTTCGCCGGGTCGATCAGCCTGCGCCCGATGATCCTGTCGATGGCCCCGAACCACCCGAGGTAGCCGCCGAGCACGACGTCCACGAGCCCGATGCCGTCGCCGCCGAAGAAGGGCTTCTTCCCCCCGGAGAGCTCCCCGAGCGCGCCCTCCAGCGTCTGGAGCGCCTCGCCGGCGCGCGCCACGGCCGCCGCCCTCTCCTCCTCGGTCTCGCACCGGAACAGCATCCCCTGCCAGGCCGACCCCACCTTGTCGTCGACGTAGGCCGCCCAGAACCGCGCCACCGAGCGCTCGTAGGGGTCCGACGGCAGCACGGCCGGGCCGGCACCGGCCCAGACCTCGTCGATGTACTGGATGATGACCTGGGACTCGTTCACGGGGCGGCCGCCGTGGAGGAGGACGGGCACGCTCTTGTTCACCGGGTTGGCGCCCAGGAGCAGCGCGCTCTTGTTGCCGAGGTCCTCCTCCACGTACTCGTACGCCAGGCCTTTCAGGTTGAGCACGATGCGGACCCGGATCACGTACGGGCTCGTCCACACGCCCAGCACCTTCAGCTCGCCGCCTCCCGCCATTGCCACCTCTCTAGCTCGGGATTCTGCTTGAGGAGATGTACCAGAGGTGTGGAGAGTTTGATGTCGTGGTTTGGTACTCTGTTCTGCCTGAAATTGTGTCAGGCCATTGGGCTTTATAGATGTGAGTGAGACGATGCCATTTGTGCTAGTACAAGGGAAGCTTCGTTTGGGAGTAGGGAAGCGTGTCTCTCCACTGTGACATGTACCTGGCGGCCTTGGCAGGCAGGTTCTGCTCCGTTTCTTTGGTTCAGCGGCCATAGGCGTTGATCGGGTGATCGAGGTGTCGTCACCATGGTCGTCAGTAGGAACAGCGACACCTTGTTCGTCCGAAGAAAAGTAGCAGCCTGGTCTCAAAAAAAAAAAGAAGAAAAAAAAAGAAAAATAGCAGCCCACAATTACCACGGCATATAAAACTGAAAAGTAGTATTTCCTTTGACGCCCTTCCGTTGACCAAGATGCTGTCCGCCGCCTGCCTTTCCTTTGCGATAACAGTTTATGCCACCAACTAGCGTTTTGTTACTCGTTAGCGTCGAGTACAATATTAGTGGCGCATTAGTGCGCGAAAATGATTCTTCCAGTCTGTTTAGCTTGTTATCTGAAACGCATCCTTCATTTTATGAAGGGCCTTGCTTTCAAAGGGCAAAAAGGGAAATTCCGAGTGGCAAAACCTGATGCACTTTTAAGACCTGTTTGGAAAGACGGTTTTAGGCTACAGATCCACCGTATGATTTAGTACAGACTTGACTAAATTCTAAAAATGCCTGGATCAATCATTTCTTCCAAACTAGTCCATCAACCCGTGCTCCTGCACGGGCTAATATTTTTAAAAGTTATTATATTTAAAATTATTCAAAAGTTAAACTACTTCCTAATAATCAAAATTGTTTACATACTACTCTTTCTTTTTTATCAATACTTCAACATAATAATGTGTACTTATCTTTTTTTATTTGTGATTGATTTTTAATTAGTAGTTTTTTCATTCACATTCACACTTTTTACATGTTGCATCACACCTCCATACATTATATTTAACATAAAAATCAATATTTTTTATTACTTCCTCACATACCTTTACCTATTTCTACATAGAGGATTGCTTCTTCCTTATTTGTTTCTGTCGTGACAGGTGGGTCCCACCTATTGCGATGAATTATAACCACGGTTCTAACTGTTGACATCAGTTTTCTAATTGGATTAGAGTCCTAATTGAACCCATCGATCTTTATCTCCTACCTCTCTATCTCTATCATATATATCTTTACCTATTTCTAAAGGAAAGAACGTTTCAACGGTCTGTCATATACGTTTCACGATCGGATTAGACATGCTTCATCTTGTCCCCTGATTAGATTAGGAGTAATCCATCGCATACCACAATCAGATTATGAAAAGCAAGTTAATTACTTTAACTTGCTTAGAAAAATGATAACGGTCTTTATCTGTAGCAACGCACAGGCAAGGTTGCTGGTATATGTATAAATGGTCTACATGGTTATACTGATGCATATATACCTTAACTTATTATTTCTATGTTAACAATGATAAATTACCATAATTTAGAAGCATATATCAGTTTAATTTTGGACTTTTCGGTAGGATGCACATGAAGATAATTAGATTAAGATTTAGGTGTTTAGTTTAGGTTATCTTTAATAACAAAATACGTGGGTAACTTAGATACAAATTTGAATATTATTTTAAATTATTCTTTATAATGATATGCATGAGTAAATTAGATAAAATTATAGGGTTAATTTTAATTATTTTTTTATAATGGCATAGCTCGATAATTTAGATACATTTTTAGGATTTATTTTAGAATACTTTTATAATGATAGTGGTGGGTAACTTTTTTAAAATATAATAGACCAATGACTATTGTTATTAGAGTTTACATGATTCACGTTTCTGGTTTTTGTGAGAATTTCTAGGATTTGTCTTTTTTCTAGCGTGTCTCGTGAAAACTAATGCGGAGTCCCCAATTTAAAAATTAAGACTACATTTCTACCAAACTTTATGAGGTATCTCTTAATGTAGGATTACCTCATGTTATTTTTAATAATGACATATGTGGGTAATACAGATGTAAAGTAAAGGTGTTACTTTAAGTTATTTTTAGGTATTCGTAGTGGGTAATTTAGTTGCAAATTTATGAGGTTATTTTAAATATTGTTTATAATGGCATAGTGGGTAATTTTGATGAAGATTAGGGGGTTACTTTGGTTTATTTTATATAATGGCAGAGGTGGGTAATTTTGATATAGATTTAGGGGGTTACTTTAAGCTATTTTCATAATGGCATAGGTGGGTAATTTTTAGAAAATATAATAGATCTAATGGCTATGATGATTTGAGTGTTCCAATTGATGGCCAGATGTTTTGCTTTTTTGTGAGAATTTCTAGGATTTCTCTCTTTTTCTAGAGTGTCCACCTAGGATCCTAGGTGGCTTCAAAAGGAGCCTCCAATTAGTAATAGTAAGATAAAGCCATAGGCCTGTTTGGTGCAGTTTTACAAATCCGTTGAGCTAGAGCATGTCATTTCTGGCTTTAGAAATCTGTAGAGCTAGAGCTATGGGCCGATCGATGGTTTTTTGTTGAATCACATTGTTCTTATTTTAGATTAAATTTAGAAGTTTAAAACATTTTATTTTATTAAACAAACACCAGATTCTGCATAGAGCTGCGAGTTACTCCCTCCATCCTGTTATACAATGCATTCTAGCCATTTCAAGACAGATTAAGAGAGAATGAAAGACGCATGTACTCTTTGAGGCCTTCCCGTTTAGCAGTCATGATTAAGTTGTTTCTAAGACTAAGCAGTGAAGAAAAAAAAAGGCAAGTATACAGTGGAGAGACAAGAAAAATTAAATGATTTCCTTGAAGACAAGAGGTCAAACATTTTATAAAAAGTCAACGGCGATAAAAATTTCAATACGGAGAGAGTAATTTTTTAATCGAATGCATAAAAATTATTAGGAATGGTGGGTTCAGTACATAATATGGACATCTTTACATTTACAATATTTGAAGAGGAAAAAGAAAATCTCACAAAACACAGCACAAAAGAATTTCAGACAATATTTGAGACCTGAATACCTGATAAATTTCGGGTCATCTTATTTCTTTTCGTGATTACAAAACCAGTAAATCCAACAAATAACCAAATGATGGGTATTTTTCAACAGAACCATGATCAAGCGCATGCTGCATGCCGCGCCTAAGCGAAGAACGCCTTCAAGAAGTCGAGGACCTTGTCGACATCCTGCAGCAGGATACCCTCGGCAGCCTCGCCGGCGCTGAACCTCTCGCCCCACGCGGCCAGGAGCGGCGTCCTGGCCGCATCCAGGACCTTGACGCCGATCATCTTCTCGAACACGTTGAACCAGCCCAGGTAGCCGCCGAGCACGACGTCCATGTAGCCGACGCTGTCGCCGCCGAAGTAGTGCTTCCCCTTGGAGCAATCCCGGAGCGCGCCTTCCAGCGTCTCCAGCGCCGCGATGGCCTGCGTCGCGCCGCCGACCTTCTCGTCCATCTCACTGGCGAACAGCATCGTGCTCCATGCCGACCCAACCTATATATGTGCAAAAATGGGTAAAATTTTGAGCTCCCTACAGCGAAGGTGTGATGCATTGCACGAAGCTTTACCTTGTCGTCCACGAACGCGGCCCAGAAGCGGGCGGTGGCGCGCTCGTAGGGGTCGGCGGGGAGAAGCGAGGGGCCGGCGGCGCCGAAGACCTCGTCGATGTAGTGCACGATGACCTGCGACTCGCAGACAGGCTTGCCGTCGTGGATGAGCACGGGCACCTTCTTGTGCACGGGGTTGGAGGCGAGGAGGAGCGGGCTCTTGTTCTTGACGTCCTCCTCGACGTACTCGTAGCTCAGGCCCTTGAGGTTGAGCGCGAGGCGCGCCCTGATCACGAAGGGGCTGGTCCACAGGCCCAGCAGCTTCAGCTCGCCGTCTCCCGCCATTGGCAGCTGGCTCTTGTGTATGGAGCGTGGACACACAGAGGACGAAAGGGTATGTGGAGGCGTAGAAGCGAATGATTGGTGTTCAGGTTGCGGTTTGGTTCTGTTGTGATTGTGACCGTATTAGTGTCAGGATATGTGGGGTTATATTGATGTGATCTGGGGCTTTAATTAAATTTTTATGCTAGATTAGGTTGGAATATTGTATGCGTATGCCGACTGGTCATCTTGATGGGAACGTTCCGGTGCATCCCCTTTTGGTTCAGGTGTTGCAGCAGGTTTATGTTGATCGGTGCCGTCAGCATGGTCGTCGGTCAATCAGATAGCAGCCACGCCTTGACGCCTTGTTCGTTCCAAGAAAAAGTAGCAGCCACAATTACCACGCATCACTAACCAAGTAACCAATCTTTCGTCCTAAAAAGTAGTGTGTCCTGTGATTTTCGTGATGTGACCAAGACGCCCTTTGCTGCCAAAAAAGCTAGCGTTCTGCAGTCTGAAGTACTCTGTTTCAGTTCCCCCGCCCCGGCCCTGAGGAACAGAGCATGCGTGACGGCGATGCTCATTCAGTCATTCTATTGGGCATTTGGGCTAACCCTGTGACCTGCACGCGAAAGGCTCGAAGTCGAAGGGGCTTCTTCCATCTGGGCATCTCTGTCGCCTACCGTTTCAGTTGTACGACGTGCACTTGCAGCCGCCGAGAAGAATGTGTTGTTTGCTATAACTACCTTTGACGATTTCTTGCTGATCTACGAATACAAGCAACTCCCGTCCTTTTGCATGTGTCCAAATACTACGATGGGAACTTCCTTTGGAAACTATCAAAACCCATCTCTTGTGTCACTTGGAAATTGAGATTCCTTTCCCATAAGTCATTTGATCCAAATTACCTTCACTCTTCAACTCTGTTGCAATAGTCACCTCACTACATACATACTCAACCCATGCTAGCTTGTTCATCATGTTGATTTTTTTTTGTGCAAGCAACAAAACTCAATGTGTCCACATGAAAGCTCTAATCAACGATTTGCTTTGTGAAATCCTCCCAAATTATTGAGACTATCCTAAAAGTATCTAGTTCTGATAAGGACTACATCAGTGACTCCAACAAGAAGCTGAATGTGTTGCCATTTGCGAGCACTGCCATGGTCTTTAAAACAGAGTCGGGGTGAACAAGAACAATGCAACAAAATAACTTACAAATAGAACTTCAGATCCAAGTGATATGATGTGTTTTTATGAGTAAAATGCATCTCAGGTCCCTAAACTTGTCCCACATGCTCATTTAGGTCTCTAAACTCTCAAAACATATATATGGGGTCTATAAACTCTGTAAAGGGGTCCATCGCAGATCCCAAACGTGCCACGCGTACTCCTGATGCTGACGTGGCATGACATGCTGGCAAAAATTTTAAAAAGGCCCCCAGTTTCTTCCCCGGCAGTCCTTCTCTCTCTCCGGAGGTGTGGACGGAGCATGAGCAATGCGGCGGCCGGAGCTGTGGAGCGAGGTGCGAGTGGCGCGACAGCGAGGGCTTTGGCTTGACCTGCGAACGGCGTAGGGGCAACGACGAGCTAGCTGTGGTATAAGGCATGGAAGCCCTTTGGCCGGGGAGCGGTCCCGACGGGGAGAGGAAGGGGGAGGGAGGGGGGTGCGGCCGGAGCTGCGGGGATGAAGGCGGAACTGCACTAGCCGGAGGACCTTGGGCCCTCGGCAACGCCAGCGGGAGCAGCGAGAGCCTGGCCAGGTTGTGCCTGAGTAGGGTGAAGGCCGAGCAACGACCGCGGCGCCGCTGACCTCGCCCCCGAGCCTAGTGTCGCCCGCCCCTCCCCAGGCCGCTGCTCTCCCGCTCTTCCTGTCTTGGCTGCTCTTACCCCCGCTCCCGCTCCTCCATTTAAGCACCGCGCCACCGCCGCCATTTTTGGCCCGAGCTCGGCTCACTAGCCAAATTCGCCGCTGATGCTTCGCCATTCTCAAATCCAACATTTCCATGCCTTCATCACCTCCCCAGCTTGCTTCTCCACCTCTCCTTGCCCGGCCCCGCTTACCACTTCGCCGGGGATTCCAAATCCCGCGGCCGTCGCCGCCATGGCTGCCACCTGCGCCACCACGCCGACGAGCAAGTTCCACTGCCTCCCCACACGAACGAATGGCACATCAAGCTTCCCCATGGTGCCCCGCAGCACACGCTCTGGCCCTCTCCCCGCACTTGCTGCCCGTGCCGCTGGAACGCCGCCGTGACGCTGCGCCCAAGCCGCTCGCTCGTCGTCGGCCACCTAGGGCTAGGTTCCCACGTCCAGAGCACCACCGCCGTGTGCGCCTCGCCGAGGTGGACCTCTCCATGCCATCCACGTTATCGGCCGGCTTTCCGTCGGCGAGCTACTGCCGGTCAATGCCGCCGCCCCATGGCTTTGACCATGCCTGGGTGTGCATGGGTCTTTTTGGTTAATAATTAGAAATTATTAGGTGGCTCTTTTTGTAAATTTTCGTCAGCTTGTCATGCCACATCAGCATCGCGAGTATGCATGCTATGTTTGGGACTTGGATGGACCCCTGTACAGAGTTTATGGATTCAGATATGCGTTTTGAAAGTTTAGGGACCAAAATAAGCATAGGACCTGGGATGCACTTTACTCTTTTTATAATTTTCCCTTTTCTTTTGATTCTAACATTTAGAATTCCAATGGGAGTCCTCAACCAAACCCCACCCCTCCCCCAACACACACAAAAATAAAAAATACTCGCAAATTTTTTTTTTAATTTTTCCCCAATGGGAGCTGCTGCATCACGAAGTAACAAGAATCTTCAATTAAAAGGATCCATTTATTCACACAGCCTGGTCAAATCAGGCCTTCTTATTCTACGATTCGAATCAACAACTGAAAGCCCATTAACAGCCCACTGAAAGTGACCAAAACCAAACAATCTGCGTTCAACAACACCGGAGCCCTCCACCTAAATACCCAATGCATCCAGGATCGTCTGCAGGAACTCGAGCACCTTGTCAACGTCATCCGGCAGGACGTCCTTCGCCGCGTCCGCGGCGGCGAAGCGCTCGCCCCACGCGGCGAGGAGCGGCGTCCTCGCCGCGTCCAGCACCCTGACGCCGACCATCTTCTCGAACACCTTGAACCACCCGAGGTAGCTGCCCAGCACGACGTCCACGAACCCGATGCCGTCGCCGCCGAAGTAGTCCCTCCCACGGGAGCAGTCCTTGAACGCGCCCTCCAGCGTCTCCAGCGCCGCGACGATCCTTGCCGCCGCGGCGGCCTTCTCCTCGGCCTCTCGCGCGAACAGGATCCTGTACCACGGGGAACCCACCTGCGTCCATATGCTCGATCTGAGCTCCGATCCACACAGCGATGATACTGACAGTTCGGTTTTGAGCGTGATGTGTGTGGCACTGGTTGGCACATACCTTGTCGTCGACAAAGGCGGCCCAGAAGCGGGCGGTGGCGCGCTCGTAGGGGTCGGCGGGGAGGACGGACGGGCCGGCGCCTGCGAAGGCCTCGTCGAGGTACTGGACGATGACCTGCGACTCGGCGACCGGCTTGCCGCCGTGGATGAGCACGGGGACTTTCTTGTGCACGGGGTTGGACTTGAGGAGGCGCTCGCTCTTATTGATGAGGTCCTCCTCGATGTACTCGTAGCTGAGGCCCTTGAGGTTGAGCACGATCTGCACCCTGTTCACGTAGGGGCTGTCCCACACGCCCAGCAGCTTCAGCTCACCTCCCTTCGCGGCCATTGCCAAGCTCCCGAGCTCGGTCGATCGCTCGTCGTCTGCTCTGGGATTTTCTGCAGGTGTATGTGAGCTCATGTGAGAGTGGCTGTAAGTTGTAACACTTATAAGTACTTGCAGACTTTCAGGTCAGGAGGTCATGATAGGCACGTTAGGTGGCTTTATTATCGGATTGCTAGCGTCGTGGGGAATCAAATGAATGGACGTGCTAACTGTGTGGCGCATCATACATCCCGCCATTCTGGAAAAAAAAAAGAAGAAAGGCTCCGGTGGGTACCAGCGGCACGATGACGTCGGAGCGCAGATCTTCTGCGACGACATATTGTGTGTCCTCCTGGAAAGCCAACTATCCAGCCCTGCAGGGCCGCAACCGCAGCCAGAAGCGTCCGATGACGGGCTAGAGTGATCGAACGGATTGGAAAAGGGATGGGCTGGGCCGTTCAAGGATCGGTCTAGGCAGAGTTTGGATCACTCGGTCACGATCTCAGATGGCCCGGCACCACATGCGCACAGAAAAAAAAAACCGTACATCAAGCATCAAACGAGCCCTCTGTCGGTGGGTACGATAGGATAAAGAAGTACTTTGTGACTCACGCGGGTGGTTCCTAAGTCGGAAGATTCTTGAAAGCTGCTGACTCACGCACGATCTGCCCCCGCGTCGTCCCTCCCGGGGGGCGGCACGGCCGTCACAGCCACCGACTCCCCATCCCCCACCCTATCGGCCTCGCCGCTGCCAGAGCCGGCCGCCGGAAGTCCGGGCAGCGGCGAGGACGGTGACGATGCGGCCTCCCCTTCCTCTTTTCTTGCTCTCCCGCAACCCTAACCCTAGGTCGCATGTGCGCTCGCCGCCGGTCGCCGATGCGGGCCACTGCCGGCGGCTCCGCCGTGGTCCGTGCCCCCTTCCTCGGATGTGCTCGCCGCCGCCGCCCCTTCCTGGGATCCACACGTCACCGCCGCCCGATGCGGGCCGCTGCTGGCGGCTCCGTCGTGGTCCGTGCCCGGATCTACATGTCGCCGCCGCCCCTTCCTCATCGGGCTTCGTCACCTCCCCCGCCGTCGCCCGGATCTACACGTCGTCGTTGACGGTGGCCCTCCCCTCCCCTTGAGGGGCCGCTGCCCGGGCCCTGGGTCGCCGGTCGCCGATCTGCGCCGGGCCGCCGGTCGCCGCGGCGTCAGCTCCCCTCCTTCTCGTGGGCCGCCGCCGCCAGATTCGGGGTTCTCAGGACGCCGGTCGTTGCGCCGACGTGGCCGTCCCCTGGCATGCGGTGGCGGCAACTCCCCTCCCCCGCCTGCGGGCGGTGGCCCTTCCCTCCCCTTGAGGGGTCGCCGCCCGGGCCGGATCTGCACCGAGCCGACGTGACCGCGGCGTCGGCTCCCTTCCTCGTGGGCCGCCGCCGCCGGTTCCGGTCGCGCCGACATGGCCGTCCCCTGGCATGCCGCCGGATCTGGGATTTGGGCCGACGGCTATGGCCCGCGGGGCGACGGCTCCCCTCC
>CM014278.1:98262413-98302928 GCA_004135705.1 Alloteropsis semialata | reverse complement strand
CGGGTGGTGGCCCCTCGGTCAGGCTCGGTGACCTTCTCTCCCCTCTCCCCCCTCCCCCCTCCCCAAGCCGCCGCCTTGGCCGGTCCATGGCACCTGGCGCTCTAGCGGTGTCGTTGGCCGTGTGCTTGGGGCCGTTATCCCAATCGGCGGTGTCGTGGATCCGAGTGAAGCTGCAAGGACCGTGTTTTTCGTGCAATATGCTGTCTGGTGCCTCCCGGTGTGAAACTTATGCTTGGTCTCCGATGTTTGTGTGCATTGTGAGGGCCTTGGTGACATGTGCGAAAGCATTGCCCGGCCTCGTCCGGTGCCGGCAACGGCTGCACCTGTGGGTGTGGTTTACCTTGCTGGGGTCATTTGCCGAAGTCATCAGGTTTTGCTGAGCGAAAACTCGGTTCGTCCTTTGGACGGACAGCGGCGGCGGCTCGACATCGTGCCTCTTCTTGAATGCGTTGTCCTGCGACCTCCTTCAGCCTCATCGACATCTTCCTCGCGTTGTTTCAGCCTTTGCTAGTCCCTAGGCAGTCATGTCTTTGTCCTTTGCAGGTGTTCGTTTGTCGTGGTCTTTGGTCGTTTTGTTAGGTATCAGGGTTGAACGGGCGTCCTTTCTAATCGTGTCGCTAGGGTCGCTTGGTTCTTTCGTCTTGTTTACTTTTTTTTTTTATTCGAACCTGTTTCTCTTCTATTTAATGAAATACGTGCTATGCACGTTCTCTTAAAAAAAAAAGTCGGAAGATTCTTGTAGCCAAGAACAAGCTGCAGCCAGAGTAGTGATGCTCTATTTTGTGTTGTGGCTCTCAATTTTTTGTTGGCATCACCATCATACTGTGGAGGGCCTTAGTACCCAGGAGGTTCCACAAGTTGCTTCTTCACTTTGCACAAACAAACACCAAATTTTCTATTAATATGCCACTCTTTAAAGTGAAACGAGCCATGTTTGTGCAATTGCTGTTTCTCTTCCACTCTTTTGTGCGATTGATTTGTTTTTAAATTTTTTTGGGGAACATTTTTGGGAAAGCCTTTCATCATTAAGGAGAAAACGACTCCGCTCGCCATCCGTGCAGGGCCGCCGCCCCGGATGCCGCTGCCCGCGTAGGCCCATCGTCCGCCCGATCGCGCGTGGTGCTCGGCATCCATCCGCGTTGCGCGCCAGCCCCACCACGTGTGGAAGAGGAAAGGGAGAAGGCGACGAGTGCAAGGAATGGAGCAGGAAAGAGGAGATCGTGAGGACACTGACGGGTGGGACCGAGGGGCAAATTTGCCTTTTTCAGCTACACATAATAGCGTATAGATAGAAAACTGAATGGAATGGCACTTAAGGGAAAAATCATAATTTTAATGGCACTGAAGGAATTTCGAAAAATTCTATGGCACGAAAGGAACTAGTCTAAATGTTTGTGGCACTGAAAGAATTTGGTCTACGATATACCATACCTTAATTACAGGAAAGGAACATGTATGGGTACCATAAAGAAAAGTAAGCTGTTTGTATGCAAAGCCTATCACTAAATTAAACCAGAACCCGTTCTTCACGAAAATTTCCGTTGTAGTTTCAAAAGCTCATCAATTGTTCTTGGTATATTCTATATTGTCTTGGTCCTTCACCTTCTGTAGTACGGCACATAGTCTAATCCACTGAGTAATCTAAAAGGATATGCAAGCAAGGTTGTGTTGTACTTATCAACAACAATATCGTTTCTACTAAGTCAGATGACCAACCAATTGTGCTTACTCCTGTTAAGATTAAATTCTTTTCCTTTCACTTTACCCCTTGTAGCCACGACCAAAACATATGGATAACATCAATTATTAGGTTTTTGAAGGCCGAAGGTAGTATGCATTTTTCTCCAAACCAACCTAGCCATGCCGCATTCAAAGAACATATGTTGTGTAGTCTCGTTATTACTACACTAGCAACATTTCTCATTTCCATGCAAATTCCGTATGACCAAGTTATCTTCAGTTAGAATAATCTTTCGGTGAAAGAACCATATGAATAATTTAACATTATTAAGGCAAAGTTTTAATTTTCATAAGAATTTGTCAATGGGAAAGATCCCTACCTCTAAGATTGCTCTGTACATTGATTAAACATAGAAGAGTCTTTTTCTTTGTAAGTACTCAATGTCAATTCATAGAATTATTCCTCCTCTGTAATGGAAATGATGAAGTCATAATCTGCCGAAAGATCAACAAAGAAAGACTCACCGAGCAGCTGGCGGCTCCAGCCTGTTCGTTTGGCTTATCAGCCACCAGCCAGCAGTACTTCAGTCTTCCAACAAATCAGCACCAACCACCAGCCAGCCAGCAGTACTTCAGTCTCACAACAAATCAGCATCAGCCACCAGCCAACCGAACAGGTGGTAACTCCACCACACACATACGGACACGCCCAGCTCACGGCGCTTCCGCTTCTACGGACTGGGCTATTGTTGTCCGCAAGAGACTGCGTGGGGACGACGCCTGGCAGCCTTCACCGGAAATGCTCAAACACGCGCCTAGGCAGAAGCTGAGGTGGATTCGGGTTCGACTGTAACTATACTTAAAAAATAGACTCCTAAAGATTTTGTTTTGGGATCCGCCAAAAGTTATTAAAAAACAAAAAAATAATCTCATCTAACAGTTCCTAAAAAATCGATCCCAAATAGTTGCCACGTCATCTAATTGTGGGCTCAACACCCCTTTTTATGTGTGAACAGTAACTATATGAACAGTAATTGTTGGATTTATTTGGGCTTGGCGTTTTTTATATAATTCCAATTAAATCTAAAATATTTAAGGCCCACGATTAATACAAAGGGAGTTAAAAGTGGTTACTACCATATTGGTAGTTAAGAGGATCTCAACCAACTTATTAGGTGGACACGTGGTACACCCAATGTAAAGTTGGCAAAGGGTAACCGGGATGCCACACGCGCGCGCTCGCTCGCCTCGCCTCGCCTCGCCGAGGCCGTGGGCGTGACGTGTTGCGGTGCTGTGATTGGTTTTGCAAAATCAACGGGATTATGACAAAATCAATTACCTACCTTAAACACTCACAGGGACGTGCCTTATTTGTTCCGCGGGATTCTTGCCTTTCCTGCAGAGGCGTCCAGGTGCATCCCCCTCCGCCAGGCAGCGCCTATAAAAGGAGGCCCTCCCCAACCTAGAGACACACACCAACACAACCTCTCAGGTATTTCTGTTTAGGAGACCTCGCTAGCACTGCGCGCACGGTTCTAGCGAGAGCAGAGCCTCCGGAACCTCGACTGGCGTGAGATTCTGCTCGGGATAGCCAGGCGATAAGATTTTTGGGGAGCGTCTTCACGCGACTGCTCAAGTTCGTCTACTTCGTCTACTTCCTGGTGGCCTGTACGACTACGTCCACTACTTCCCGGTGCCGTTCGAGGGACTGCACTGCATCATATTCGTACGGCTACATCGAACAAGGTCAACCGATTAGCATGACTAATCCAGTTGATAACGGCGCAGCCAATGCCTCCGGCAGTGGCCCCGTCTCAGGGTACATTCTGAACCTTATTTGGTTCTTTACTTTGTTCTTGTTTAATATGAGATTGAACTTGAACACGTGCACAAATTATGTTCTCACTGGGTCACTAATCATTATCATGATTTACATGCTTTTATTCGGAACTAAAATATGTCGAATGATGCCTATATTTCTATCAATCCAAAAACCTTATAATTGTGATAGGCTATCGACTGCTAGTTTTGTAAGTGCGCTTAAACCACATGTGTTCGATGGAACACATTACAAGAGATGGCAGAATAGAATATCACTTTGGTTGACTTACATGAACTGCTTTTACGTTACACAGGGAAAGGCTATACTTGCGGTCTTGAAGGACATTATGCCAAAGACTGCGAGAAAAGCAAATACAGACCGAAAGCAGCCAACATGGTCATTAGCGATGATAACGGAGGAACCTTGGTGTATGGTAATTATTTGCCTATGGTCCTTTCTGTTTGTCAATCATCTGATTGGTGGGTTGATACTGAAACTTATATTCATGTGTGTGCTGACATCAGTCTGTTTTCTTCTTATCAGGTCGGCGGAACTACCTCCTTGTTAATGGGGAACAGATCACATGCGCGTGCACTTGGTGTTGGTTCGGTCAATCTGAAGCTTACTTCGGGAAAGACCGTGCAGCTGAGGAACGTGCAGTATGTCCCTACTATCAAGAAGAATCTAGTTAGCGGCTCTCTACTGTGTAGAGATGGTTATAAATTAGTGTTTGAGTCCAATAAATGTGTACTTTCTAAGTATGGAACTTTTGTTGGAAAAGGCTATGATTGCGGAGGCTTGTTTCGCTTTTCTTTATCAGATGCTTGTAATAATGTGGTGAATCATGTGGTTAATGATGATGAGTCGAATGTTTGGCATTCTCGGCTGTGTCATGTTAACTTTGGTTGTATGTCGCGCTTGGCTAGTTTAAATTTAATTCCGAAGTTTACCACGGTCAAAAGTTCTAAGTGCCATGTGTGTGTTGAATCAAAACAATCTCGCAAGCCTCACAAGGCCGCGGAGGCGAGGAACTTGGCACCGCTGGAGCTCGTTCATTCTGATCTCTGTGAGATGAATGGCGTGTTGACAAAGGGGGGTAAAAAGTATTTCATGACTTTAATAGATGATTCTTCTAGATATTGCTACATTTACTTGCTAAAGTCAAAAGATGAAGCACTACACTACTTTAAGATCTATAAAGCTGAAGTGGAGAATCAACTTGAGAGAAAGATCAAACGTGTAAGATCGGATCGTGGTGGAGAATACTTCTCACATTTGTTTACCTTATTCTGTGAGGAACATGGTATAATTCACGAGAGGACGCCTCCCTACTCACCTCAGTCAAATGGGGTTGCCGAAAGAAAGAACCGCACTCTAACTGATTTGGTTAACGCCATGTTAGACACAGCGGGACTCTCTAAGGAATGGTGGGGTGAGGCTATATTGACAGTGTGTCATGTCCTAAATCGTGATCCTCCAAAGAATAAAGAGAAAACTTCATTCGAGAAATGGGAGAAGAAAAGGCTCACACTTTCTTATTTACGGACTTGGGGTTGTTTGGCAAAAGTTAATGTACCAATAACCAAGAAACGTAAACTTGGACCTAAAACTGTGGATTGTGTCTTTCTTGGTTATGCTCTGCACAGTGTCAGATATAGATTCTTAATAGTGAAATCTGGAGTGCCAGACGTGAATGTCGGTACAATAATGGAATCCAGGGATGCTACTTTCTTTGAGGACATCTTGCCTATGAAGAGGGAAGAAAGCATGTCTAGCAGAGCATTGTCTAATGATGCTACATCTGCCGTTATGATGGAACACACAGAACAAACATTTGTGGAAAATTCTGAGGAGGATGACAATGAAGCTCCTAGGAGGAGCAAGAGACAGAAGACTACAAAGTCTTTTGGTGATGACTTCATTGTGTACCTCGTGGATGACACTCCCAAAACCATTGAAGAGGCATACTCTTCTCCAGACGCTGACTGTTGGAAGGAAGTGGTATGGAGTGAGATGGATTCAATTATGTCTAATGGAACTTGGGAAGTAGTTGAGCATCCTTATGGGTGCAAACCTGTGGAATGTAAGTGGGTGTTCAAGAAGAAGCTAAGGCCTGATGGTACTATTAAAAAGTACAAGACAAGGCTTGTTGCTAAAAGCTACACTCAGAAAGAAGGAGAAGACTTCTTTGACACTTACTCACCAGTTGCCCGACTGACCACAATTCGAGTGCTACTTTCCCTGGCAGCCTCTCATGGTCTTCTCGTTCACCAGACGGACGTAAAGACAGCTTTCCTAAATGGAGAGCTAGAGGAGGAGATCTATATGGATTAGCCTGATGGGTTCATAGCAGAAGGTCAAGAGGGAATGGTGTGCAAGTTAATAAAGTCTCTGCATGGCCTCAAGCAAGCACCTAAGCAGTGGCATGAGAAGTTTGATAAAAACCCTCACGACTGCTGGCTTTGTTGTGAATGAAGCTGACAAATATGTGTACTATCACTATGGTGGGGGCAAAGGAGTGATCCTGTGCTTGTATGTTGATGACATCCTGATTTTTGGGACAAATCTTGACGTGATTAAGGAGGTCAAAGATTACTTGTCTCAAAACTTTGAGATGAAAGATTTGGGTGAAGCTGATGTTATTCTTAATATTAAGCTAGTAAGAGAAGGTGATGGTGGGGTGACACTTACACAGTCCCACTATATGGAAAAGTCTTGAGTCGCTTCGGATACGGTGACTGCAAGTCTGCTCCAACACATTATGATGCTAGTAAAATACTAAAGAAAAACAAAGGTATCATGAAAGATTAGCTGAGATACTCCTAGATCATTGGCTCACTTATGTACCTAGCTAGCGCTACAAGACCTGACATCTCGTTCGCCGTGAGCAAACTGAGCCGGTTTGTATCTAACCTGGGAGATGATCAATGGAATGCTCTGGATAGAGTAATGCGCTACCTAGTGGGTACAATGAGCTATGGGATTCACTATACTGGGTACCCGAATGTACTGGAGGGTTTTGGTGATTCAAATTGGATATCTGATGCCGATGAGATAAAGGTCACAAGTGGATACGTATTCACTCTTGGAGGTGGTGCTGTCTCCTGGAAGTCTTGCAAGCAGACCATCTTAACGAGGTCTACCATGGAAGCAGAACTCACGGTATTAGACACCACCACAATGGAGGCCGAGTGGCTACGTGATCTCCTTATGGATTTGCCAGTGGTTGAAAAACCGATACCGGCGATTCTAATGAACTGTGATAACCAGACGGTGATTGTCAAGGTAAACAGTTCTAAGGATAACATGAAGTCATCAAGACATGTGAAGAGGCGGTTGAAGTCTGTCAGGAAAATGAGAACCTCCGGAGTAATTGCCTTGGACTATGTCCAGACGGCTAAGAACCTGGCAGATCAATTTACATAGGGTCTTTCACGGAATGTGATAGATTTTGCATCCAAGGAATTGAGAATGAGATCCATGTGATTCACTCCATAGTGGGAACCTGTCCTATGTGATCGGAGATCCCGTGAATTAGGATGAGGAAACAAGCTATTGTTTGACTGAGAGAAGAGAACCTTTGAAACGAGTTAATTCCTAAGGTGGATGCATTTCTCTTCTTTTCTGTATGGCAGGATGATGTACATCTTAATGTAATTCGAGTGGCTTTTGAGAAGCAGAGATGTTGACCTACAGAACATCTTTTGAGAATTACACCTATATGAGTTAGACTGCTAGTCACAGTCTATGAGAGTGGGTTATCTCTAGATACTCATGAAAGGCCTGGAGTTTGACTTATATGCTCCAAACCACGGGGATGCAATAAGCAGCCTAGTATCAGTAAAAGGGTTCTGGTAAAACTTGTTCGCACAAGACTGCCAATTCAAGGCATAGTCCATTGGTCAGTTGTGGATGAGCGTAGCCTTTACTCTAGGTGAAAATTCAACTTAACAGTTTCTACCGAAACACTGGTATATCAAAACAGCAATGGGGCTGAGGGCATTTCTCGTGTGCCGTGAAATATTGGTGGGGATTGTTGGATTTATTTGGGCTTGGCACTTTTTATATAATTCCAATTAAATCTAAAATATTTAAGGCCCACGATTAATGCAAAGGGAGTTAAAAGTGGTTACTACCATATTGGTAGTTAAGAGGATCTCAACCAACTTATTAGGTGGACACGCAGTACACCCAATGTGAAGTTGGCAAATGGTAACCAGGATGCCACACGCGCGCGCGCGCTCGCTCGCCTCGCCGAGCCGGGGCGTGGGCATGGGCGTGACGGACGGACGGACGGATGTGATGTGTTGCGGTGCTGTGC
Organism: Alloteropsis semialata; assembly: GCA_004135705.1. Classification (NCBI taxonomy): domain Eukaryota; kingdom Viridiplantae; phylum Streptophyta; class Magnoliopsida; order Poales; family Poaceae; genus Alloteropsis; species Alloteropsis semialata. Next base: position 98,295,105 of record CM014278.1, on the reverse strand, counting down.
TGTGCTGTGATTGGTTTTGCAAAATCAACGGGATTATGGCAACCTCTCAGGTATTCCTGTTTAGGAGACATCTCTCTTCTCTCTCATTGTTTCTGCTGCATCGCTTGCCTCCCCAACGCTAGCACTGCGCGCATGGTTCTAGCGAGAGCAGAGCCTCCGGAACCTCGACTGGCGTGAGATCCTGCTCGGGATAGCCAGGCGATAAGGTTTCTGGAGAGCGTCTTCACGCGACTGCTCATATTCGTCTACTTCCTGGTGGCCTGTACGACTACGTTCACTACTTCCCGGTGCCGTTCGAGGGACTGCACTGCATCGACTCGTCACTGCATCACATTCGTACGGCTACATCGAACAAGGTCAACCGATTAGCATGACTAATCCAGTTGATAACGACGCAGCCAATGCCTCCGGCAGCGGCCCCGTCTCAGGGTACATTCTAAATCTTATTTGGTTCTTTACTTTGTTTTTGTTTAATATGAGATTGAACTTGAACACGTGCATAAATCATATTCTCACTGGGTCACTAATCATCATCATGATTTATATGCTTTTATTCGGAACTAAAATATGTCGAATGATGCCTATATTTCTAACAGTAATCACGGATTGGGAGAGCTAAAAAGAGGTGTAAATTTGATCCAAGATAGAGCCAATATTGGGAGTGCCAAAAAAATTGGGATCCAAGTTGGACATTGTTGAAGCTTATTTTTTCACCTCAGCTCCTCAAACTAACTATTGGGAATATATATTGGACACTCCTCGAGATGGTAGAATTCGCAACCAAAAAAAAATGGTGGCATCCTTCGAAATTTTGTCTTTATGTGCAGGCGTAAGATTGTGGCCTCCGCGCGGTCGCGCCTCCGGTTGTTCACTTGGCGGACCGGGACCGTCGATCACTTTCCGCGCTTGCCACTTCTTTGAGTCTCTGTCAGTTTTCTTTCTGCTTTCTAAACTATGGATGCCTAAACAGATACCCTCTGGTTGCGAAGCTCATATTTCAGCTTAATATAGGCTTTCACGCCTTTTTCTTTTCAGAAAAAAATGAAAAGTTTGCCTATCCTTATGGAAGAACATAAAAAAAACTGTAAAGATACATGAGAATTTATTGTACACTAGATCAACAGAGTCACATGATCACTTGAACGTTCACCTCTCTCAATCCTACCATGGCGACACACCGTGTTTATTTATTTGATTTTACTCGCCGCTGCAGCAGCGGCGGCGGCGGCGGCGCGTAACTTTTTGGCGTACTGAACTGCCTCGTTCGCCTCCGGCACCACCTCCTTCGCCTCTGCACTTTCCCCGAATCGCTCCGCCCACGCGGCCAAGAGCGGAGCCTTGCTGGGGCTAACGAGCTCGACTTGGTACATCCTGCGCGCCGCCTCGAACCAGAGCAAGAGGGAGCCGAGCACGATGTCGAGGTACCCGACGGAGTCGCCGCCGAAGAAGGCCTTGTCCTCGGAGCACTTGGCGAAGGCCTCCTCCATTTGGTCGATAGCTTCACGCGTCTGCACCACCTTCTCCGCCCTCTCGTCCTCCGTCGTCGCCATCACGATGCCCAGCAACGGCGGGAATAGCTGCACGCAAGACGCTGCCAATTCGATCAGTACCAGCAGGCACGTAGTGTTCACGAGCAGAGCAGAGAGAAATACAAAGTTCTGAAAGAACTCATACCTTGTCATCGACATAGGCGGCCCAGAAGCGAGCGGCGGCGCGCTCGTAGGGGTCGGCGGGGAGGATGGACTGGCCGGCGAACACCTCGTCGATGTACTGCACGATGACGAGCGACTCGCACATGGGCTTGCCGTCGTGGATGAGCACGGGCACCTTCTTGTGCACCGGGTTCAGCTTGAGCAGGAGGTCGCTCTTGTTCAACAGGTCCTCCTCGATGTACTCGTAGCTCAGGCCCTTCATGCTCAACGCCATGCGCGCGCGGATCGCGAACGGGCTCACCCGCATGCCGTGCAGCTTCAGATGCTCCTTGCCGGCCATTGTGTAATCTTCTCTCAGAGTTTCCCTCCTCAACTGAATCTTGCCTGCCTTGTGACTGATCCTATCTTGCTCTGTCTCTGTGCAGGGCTAGCTTCACAGTTTGGGTGTTTAAATAGCAGGTCGCGACTCGTTAGTCGTACATGAGGGCTGAGGTTATTTATTGCAGACATCGTCGGTGACTACGCTTACCAAGTTGACAGTGCTTGAAGCTCTGCAGTGAGGCTAAGCTAACCAGTAGTTGACTCTTTCCCCTAATTTGACGCCGTAAGACTGAGATCTGTGGTTGGCATTGCCGTCCCTCTCTACTTTGATTCAGTCACGTGGAATCAGTATCCATTTTCATGTGTTTGGTATGAAATCTTGGATACTTGTTACTCCCTGTGAATTCTGAACAAATCAACAAAATTATAAGCATTACTGATGTTAAAAGTTTGTTCATAGTTATAAGCACTCATGTTGTTTTACCTCCACATCAGTCGCGCCATCAATACACATTCACCCTCTCCAAAATCAACTAGTATCCTTAGACCAGTCTCAGTGCATAGTTTCATCACACAATTATCAAAACTGCAAACTAGGTAACTGTGCAAAGAAGTGTCATGGGGATGAAACTCTTCTCTCATCCCATGAAACTCTCACTTCTCTCTCCTTGCCAAGTCATCAAAAATATTGATGTGTCATTGAATTTATTGCCCATGAACCCCCTACGAATGGCCTAAGCTTTATTGCCCATGAACCCCCTACGAATGGCCTAAGCTTTCACCATGCACTCAGATTAGGCAGATGCATGCAGGCTGGCGCCATGTGCATGCAGCGGTGAGCGGTAAACCGTTCCTTCTAAATCAAGGTCATATTAGTCATTTTGCTTCCTAATTTGTCATTTGACCAGGATAATGGTTCTAAAGTTAATTATTATCACAAGATGGTTTTCAAGCTTAAAGCGGGTTCAAGTCACTCGTAGATCCATTCAAGCTACTGACCACGTTTCTTTAGTTTCAAGATCACAAGTTAATAATTCAACTTTTGATATGAAAAAGAAGTTATAGTCCACTTAAAGAATAAAAAAAACCGGAACAAGTTTAATAAAAGAAGATAAATGGACAACAAGATGTTGTGATGACATCGTGGCCAGCATAATGAAAACAATATTATTTTTGGTTTGGCAGAGCTCCTACAACTTATTCTCTATTGAATCCAGTATGAGCTTTGCCAAATATTTTTTGAAAAAAGTGATTCTCAGCTCCTACAACTAATTCTCTGTTGAATCCAGGCTCACATGTGTGGGAATTGTTGCTAAAAATGAAAACAGAGATGTGGTCCTGGCTTCTCGCCGTGTACTCTTCTTTGGTTGTTCAGATGCGATGGAGGCTGAACTTATGTCATACAAAGAAGGTCTGAATCTGGCATTACATGTCCTGGAGACGGACCGCTTACCTATCTGCAACGCCATCAAGTCCAAGGAGGATAACAGAGGAGGATGTTCTTGCTGCAGTAGGTGATTGAGCTCATCAATAAGCATCTTGAGCTAGAAATATGTAAGAAAAATGGCCCTATGTACCATTATATTGTGATTTTGGTGATTGAATAACAATATAATTATTGGGACTAACAAGTTTGTTAAGTGACTTACATAGGGAATTACGTCCCAAGAATGATTCCAAAGCATAGCCATCAAGTATCCAAAACATGGTATTGGCATACTAAACCATGGAAAGGGCTTAAGTTGATTGAATAGAATAAGCCTGCAGTTTCTGTACACGGTGTATAATATGCCGATCAACGGCGTACAAGTTAGAAGCATACGGCGTGTAGAGGTGAATCAAACAGAGCAAGGAGATTCCACACACGGCGTATGATACGGCGATGCACGGCGTACATGTTGGAAGCATACGACGTTCAAAGAATTCAAGAGAAGGGTATCGGCGAATGATCCAGTGTTACTGTGCACATGAAGGGCGGATGATACAGCGTTCAAGGCATAGTCAAGTTCAAGTTAGGATCGTCAATACCCTACAGGCGTATCATACACCGACCCTCGGCGGACTAACGGCGTACAAGTTACACAAGGATGATGTCAAGAGGTGATGGAGAAAAAGGCACGGCGTATGAAACGCTGACCATCGGCGTACAAGTTGAAAAGCATACGGCGTGTGCAAAGAGCCGTTGGAAAAGGAATCTGACCATTGGAAAAAGCACACGGCGTATTATCCGCCGATGGGGGAAATGCACACGGCGGACATACGGCGTTCACGATTTCTGTGCCGCTTTTGTGCAACGGCTAGTTGAGCCCTTTGGGATATATATACCACCCTCATTCGGCCATTCTGAGTTGCTGGAGTCAAGAGAAGTTCATTTACACACACAAGACATCCAAGCCACCATTTGTACTACATAGATCATCCATAGAAAGTAAGAAAGCTAGGTTAGACCTAGTGAGAGAGTTGGCAAGGCATTAAGCCTTGTGCTTGGTTTTAGAGTGAACCTTCACTTGCAATCTCGGTGTGCCGGTCCCTTGGAGTCTTGGTGACTCTCCGGCAAGTCTTCGACCCTCCGGCTTGGTGTGGAGCAGCGACGACGACATTGTGCGGGGGAAGAGGAGACCCCCTTCCTTGGTGGAAAAGCTCCATAGTGGAGGAGGCGTCAAGATCTCTGGGAGAGTAGGTTGATGAGAGCAAGGTCTTGGTGACTTGCTCATCATCCCTCTTGGGAAGCCTTTGTGGCAAGCTCAAGGCCTTGACTGGAAACAAGACTTGGCGACCGGGAGTACATCCTTTGTGGAGCTCTAACGTGGAATAGACATTAGCCGAACTACGGAATAAATCTTCGTGTCAAGTTTGCATCCTTCTAAACCTCTTAAGTTTCCGCATTTCATACTTGCAACTTGTGTGTCTTTACTTTTTATAGAGTAGTATCTTGATAGGATTGGCTCTAGGTTGCAAAACTCTTTTAGGTGGATGCAAACACTTCAATGAACCTTAGTAGCACATCTAGATAGCATGTCTGTGGCAGCCCGCCCCAATTAACCCGGCTCAAGCGCATGTGACCACCTCCACAGCGGTGCTCCACATGCTTGAACCGAGCTAATCGTGCAGTCTGTCGGGTAACGTCCCGATGAAATCACCGATTCTTGACCGAAACAAAATAGCAGCAAGTCCCACTCGAAGATGGGCTCAGGCAGTACAACTTATCACCAAATTTTAAAGTACAGGTTCACATGGATAATATTACAAAAACAGTGCACAAATTTTAATTATTACAAGCCAGAGTTCTAGAACAGCGGAAGACTAACGTCGATACACATAACATCATGTGGAGCCCTCACATGACATTCAATCACCGCGGCCTGAGTCGGACTCAGACGGCACCCGCTCCATGGTCCAACCATCGGGCAACATACAAGGCCAAGTTAAACCAGCAACAGGATCATAGCCACCACCATTATCTGAAAAACAAGCCACAAGCAAGGCTGAGTATACTAATACTCAGCAAGACTTACCCGACAAGGTTAAATTCTAGACATGCAAGACTTTATGGCTGAGGGTTTGTTTTACCAAAAAGCATCTACAAGTTGATCTCAATTTTCAATATTTTAGCCAAGTTTAAAGTGAGACTAACCATTACTAAGTTTACCAAGCTATCCAACAACAATCAGTGTCGAAAAACAATTGATTAACCAGATAACCACATTTCTCCACTAACAACAATTCTAATCCTTGGCCAAGCCACTGAAGTATGACAAGAGATCAAGAGCTTCATGTAATCGCGAAGGACGGACAACTCGAGTTGATTTTAACAATGCATGGGACAACCTAGGGCTTGTTTAGTTGGTGCAACTATTTTGAATACTTTACTGTAGCAATTCTAAATTTAAGATTAGGAGGACTAAACATGATCTAATTATAAAACTAATTACACGGATGGACGGGAAATCGCGACATGAATCTATTAAGCCTAATTAATCCGTCATTAGAGATTGTTTACTGTAGCATGACGTTGTCTAATCATGGCCAAATTAGGCTCATTAGATTCGTCTTGCAAAGTTAGGGGGGTTATGGAATGAGTTTTGTCATTAACTCACGTTTAATACTCCATACATGTAAGATTCCCTTGGATGAATAGTAAAGTAGGATGAATAGTGAAGTTTGTTGTGGGAACTAAACAAGGCCCTAATCGTACGACCCGTGAGAGACACCTAGGACCTCACGAGGCAACCGTTCCCATCTCTCCCTGCCATCTGCCATCGGGGACCACTCCACCCGAGTGCATGCCCCAACGAACCCAAGGTGCCCCAGGCAAACCTGTGCCGCGGCCACTGCTACACTCGCCATCAACCCCTCGCCCAATGGAGTGGATATGTCCGTCAGACGTCATTTTGAATCAAGTACTAGGTTTACCAGTTTGACACATTTCCCGACATACGATTAGTACTTTCAAAAGCTTGACCAACAACGCCACACAAGCAATGCCTAAGCCAACATTTATCTGTGCAAGCGGGACGTTCAACCAAACAGGAATATCGCACAAGCCCCGCTTGCCGAACATTATAAACTGATATAAAGTAAAAGCCTATATCTCGCGAGTGACAAGGCAATCACTCGACTTCTACCGGTCCTAATTAAGCATGGCATTCTATACGACCTACACATACTAGTATTAGGACATAGGTACCTAGGGATAATGCAACTAAGGTTTCATTCAACTCCTCAAAACTTAAATGCACAAAGTAAAGCACGAAGTAACCCATTGGGGTTTGTGAAAGCTGGGACATGATCCAGTGCTTGCCTTCTTGATCATCAGCGGCCTTTGGCCCTTTCAGACTTGGCCCGGGTCTTCTACGGCTTCAGTTAGTTCTGGCTTCATGGTCGACGGCTCGCTGATCGCTTCACGTACGGTACGCCAACAACTACCGGATGATCTACAAATAGCGATGCAGATGCATGAGCTAACAAAATGCAGCAACTTAAACATACAAACAACATAGTTATTCACCGAGAATTAAATAACACAAACAAATTACAAAGCAAACAAGGTAAATCTCAAGTTTAAATTTCAGCTTCGGTTCTGATTTTAAACCATTTTAAGTAATTGAGAAAAGCACTTAGCCATTCCAAAGGTTATTAACTACATAACTAATCACAAATATTAATCTACAAACACAAATAACTCTAACTGGTGATTTTAACTACTAAACAGAACAATCAACACCTAAACAAGGTAAAATAAAATTTTTAGATTTTTATTAGCACAGAAACTATTTATCTTATAAGCATTAATCTAGCTATTTTCATGCATTTAACTCAAACAGCAAGATTCTTAGTAACAAAAATTATGGTGTGCATGTTTTCCATAGCTAATCACTCTAACATATTTTCAAGAATTTTCCAGCATTTTACCCTATAGTTTTCTATTTATTTTAAGACCTACACGTTGCAATCAGTTAGAAAATTATAACTAAATCTATATATACATTTTGTGCACAAGATTTTTACTGGAGTATCCTAGACCTTAATTTATGCTACTGTGAATTATTCATATTGTTTTGAGCAAAATACATTTTCTAGTGATTTAAACATTATTAAATGGCTGATAACATGATTAAACCCTAAGTTAATCTAGGAACACATTCTGATAACATGCATTTTTATGAGCATTAGTAATCATTACAGGAACCTATAGAAAAATCTACAGCCTTTATTGAGCGTGTTAACTATTTTTCACATTTATCTTAGCTATTAACATGCATGAGCTAGATCTAACAAAAATATACATAGGAAAAGTTAAACAGATATTCTAATCAACACTACTAGGCATAAGAAGCTTAACAGAAGTGGTTTTACCTTTTTCTCAGGTATATATATTTTATTATGCATTTACTAAATTCTCTAGCCTTTATTCTAGCATAAAGCAATACAATCTGCAAACAATAGTTTACATAGGCATATATATACCACTGGAAAGATAATTTCACAAGGATTCCAACGCTATCAAATTTGCATTTTTATGTTTTTTTGCGATTTTATACACATTTATTTGTGACCAGCCAATTTAATCGAGGAAAAAGGAAAACAACTAAACATACTCGTAGACAAGTCCCTGGACTTTTGAGTTATCACAAAAGAGTCCCTACAGATTTCTCCGTAACCCCCTGAACCTTTATTTCTTTCCACTCGTACCCTTCTTCCACCTCTGGATGGTTACGTGCGTCATGAACACAGAGGTCGGCACAGCAAGCTGCCGGCGGCCAGTTCGGCCAGCCAGCTCGGCCTGGGTGTGTCCAGCGGCCGTAGCACGGCCTGCGCATGCGCGGCCCGCATCCAGTAGGGTCTGGGCGCCTCCTAGCCTGGCGGCCGGCGTACAGCTACATGCTCGGCACCTTCTGGCCATGGCCCGGCCACCAGACAGCAAGGATGGAGGGGGAAAGGGGTGGGGAAGCATCAGCAACTCACCGGGAACTCGTTTTGGGGGTCAGGGAAAGTGGATGATGTGGTGGTGCTGCTACCCACGTTGGAGGTCGCCCTTAGGCCATGGCAGACTGAAAAACTGAAATTCCTAATGCTATGTTTGATGATGGAGGGAGGGAAAAGCTCGGGGGCGGAGAGGACGAGGTGTGGAGGCTATGGGCGCAAGTAATTGCGGAATGACGGAGTAGAGGGGATGAATTTTGGTGGAGAGTTACTGAGCGCGGTAATGGAGGTGAGTTGGCCAGCGCTTCCCCGAGGCCCTCTCCCGAGACGACAACGCGACCGGCAATTGAATGGCAAGGCCACGGGTCATGCGAGGAGCTGGACGCTTGGCCGGGCCACTTGGGCACTTGACAGCTCGGATGCGGCGCGTGGCACTAACGCCATTGGGTGTGGCTGGCGGCCGTCGTCGGCCTGTGCATCGGACTGAATTCGATTCAGTCATATGTTGCAGCAGCGCTGGCCTATTTTCCGCTCGATTTATCTCCCAAACTCGTGTGTAAAACTAGGGAGCGACCAATACGAAAGTGGTAGGGGAAACATAGGGCTACAACTTTTCTAAAGGAACCATATGCATTTGAGCTGTGATTTGAAAGTTACAAGGCTCTAAATTTCGGCAAAAACTCAAATTGCCGACTTAACCCCTTCAGTTAAGTTTCAGCACAATAGGCCCGACTTCGACGGGCTCCAATCGCTCTTTTCATATGTAAATATTTGCTTCGTCCAATACAAAAGTTGAAGAGGGTACATAGGGCTGCAACTTTTGTAAAGGACAACATGTGTTTTGATCAATGGTTTGGAAGATATTCAGTGGTGAAATCAGGCCAAAAAATCTGCCCAAAAGGACTGACGAAACCGAATACGTTTTCAGAGTACCAACCGAAATTTGGTCCCTCTTTTCTCCCAATTCTGTTTGTGAACATACTGATCGGCCAAAATAAAAAGTGTAGCTGATAGATAAGGTTACAACTTCTACGAAGGGAGTTATACCATTTGATCCTTGGTTTGAAAGTTATTGAGCCAAGAAAATCAGCCAAAACCCAGTCCAAAGGGACTTATGCTGAATTCTGCTGAGTGTTGGATTTGCTGGTTTTGACCCGAATTTGGTTGCATTTCTCTCAAACATTCACATATAAATATTGAGATCGGCCAATACAAAAGTTACAGATGGTATATAGGGCTATAACTCTTACAAAGGAACCATTCTAATTTGATCACTGGTTTGAGAGTTACCAGGCCCTAAATTTCAGCGAAAACTCTGATTTTCAGACGGTTTATTCAGCTAAGTGCCAAATTTTCAGCAGTTTGACATGTATTTGCCTAAGATTTTGAATGACCAAACAAGGTTTTCCTTGATCCACATCACCACCATTGTAAAGAGGGTACTTTGTACTCTAACTTTTATATTGGTGGAATTTCAAGTGCTTAGGCAAAATAATTTGTTTGGGGCCTCTCAAAAAGGATAAAAAGAATTTGCTCATTTACATGAAATGAAAATCAAAGGAGTTCAAATTTGAATTTTGAATTTTTGTTTGAACCTTCCATGCTCATTTGAGTTCATAAACATGTAATTGACATTATTTTTGATATTTTAGTATAATTTTTATATTTTGACTATTTTTGCTTAAATAGGTTGACTAGGTCAACACATACATACAAATGTACAAACAATATGATTATGAAATGATGCATATCATGATTGGTTTAATTAAGTTTATTATGGTTCTTAATTACTATAGTGACACCAGGGTGTCACAATATCTTAGTTTACTTTTGTGCAAATACAGGCAAGTGGTAGGTTAAGTTTTTAGAAAGGTTAATTCACCTCCTCCCTCTCTTAGACTATCACGAGCATTGATTCTTTTTAAAATACACCATTGTGGAAGGGAGCAAAATAGGGTAGCACATCAGATAGCGCATAGTACTTGTAATGAGTTGTCTTCCAAAGTCTGGATTAGGCACGCTCCAGATGTGGTTGAGTTTTTTTTTATCTGACGATTGTAATCCTGTGTTGAGTTAATGACACCTCAATTCAAAAAAAAATAAAAATAAATAGGCACTAACCGATGGAGGAAGGACAGTGCCGAGAAGCCGATCTGCTCCCAAACCCAATCGATACTTTTAGAATCAAAGTTGATTAATCCCCTGGGATCAACTACCTTAATGTTACATGAACACCTAAATAATTCACTAATCAATACGGACATCCATTGGGGAAAAAATTAGGTGGGGTTAACCATATACACACCGCATCTATATGTTCAACTTTATGAAAGAAGTTTTATTGATACAATCTTACCTTACTATTACTAATTAGAGGCTCCTTTTGAAGCCTCCAGGTGAACCTACCTAGAATCCTAGGTGAACACTCTAGAAAAAGAGAGAAATTCTAGAAATTTAAAAAAAAAATATCTAGCCATCAATTGGAACACTCAAATCATCATAGCCATTAGATCTATTATGTTTTTTTAAAAATTACCCACCTGTGCCATTATAAAAATAGCTTAAAGTAAACCCCTAAATCTATATCTAAAATTACCCACCTCTGCCATTATATAAAATAAACAAAATAACCCCCTAATCTTCATCAAAATTACCCAATTATGCCATTATAAACAATATTTAAAATAACCTCCTAAATTTTCACGTAAATTACCCACTATGAATAGATAAAAAATAACTTAAAGTAACCCTTAACTTTACATTTATATTACCCACATATGTCATTACTAAAAATAACATGAGGTCATTTGAATCCAAATCACCTTAATAGAAAATATACACCAATATAAGATTCTAAATCGTGTATTTCATACTTTATTGGTTTATGAAATAGTGATTAAGACATATACACATGATGTGTGTTGTCATTTATAAAGATATAAAGTGACGAGAATATAGATTCTTGTGTTAAAATTATAGTTCAAACTTAGAGTTATTAAATAAATTCGAGCGCATACATGTGATGCAAAGTGAAAATTTAAAGATTATAAATGTGTATGAAAATATTGTAGAGTAATTACTCACTAAAATCTATCATAACCAGATGAAAATAATAAGTATATATCTATATAGGGATTGTGTTCAAATATTTAACAAATGAGAAATAGCTTAAGGTAATAGTCTGGTAGCAATGTACCCTTAATTTTTTTTAATTGAAGACTCCGCATTAGTTCTTACAAGACACGCTAGAAAAAACAAATCCTAAAAATTCTCACAAAAAACAGAAATATCAATCATTAAACTCTAATAACCATAGTCATTGGTCTATTATAATTTTTAAAAAGTTACCCACCTCTATAATTATAAAATATTATAAAATAAACTCTAAAACTATATTTAAGTTATCAAGCTATGACATTATGAAAAATAATTTAAATTAATCTCATAATATTTATCTAATTTACTCTGCATGTCATTATAAAGGATAACTTAAATGACATTCAAAATTTGCATCTAAATTACCTATGTATGTCTTTATTAAAGATAACCTAAACTAAACACCTAAATACTAATCTAATTATCTTCATGTCCATCCTACCAAAAAGTCCAAAAGTTCAGGTATACACGCACGATAAATGTCACCATGTAGACCAAATATACATGTATATATGAGGAAGTGATTAAAAATATTGATTTTGTGCTAAATATAATGTATGAAAGTGTGATACAAAATGAAAAAGTGTGAATATGGATGAAAAAGTGTATAGAGTAATTACTAATTAAAAATCAATCACAAATTTAAAAAAGATAAGTACACATCTGTATGATTATTAATTTATAGTATTGAAAGAAATGAATGTGTAATATGTAAACAATTTTGTTTATTAGGTAGGATTTTAATTTATAAATAATTTTTAAATATATTTGCTTTTTAAAATATTAGCCCGTGCGGGAGCACGAGTTGATGGACTAATACCTCAAATTTGAAGAATGAATAGAGAAATCATCACAGAGTCCAGATTATTGCCATTTTCTTAAAAGACAAGCTGTGCCACCTATCAAGCATGTATGCAAACAGTGCTACTTCCGTTCTCGTCGAACACAATGCGCATGACCGTTGAGAGTGCAATAACTCCACGTGTACACACACATGGGAAATTGGACCATGGTGTAAGCACACATCCCAAAGTACCTCGTGCTCACATATAATCCGTATGTATACACACATATCATCACACTGATACATTTAACTTTAATAATAATTTTCTATAATTTACATGTGCCACAAGTTTTCTAAATAATTTAACAGGGTAGGCCTCTCTCTTAGCTCTTGTGTGGTCAGCCGTTGTTATATTCAGGGCAACGGTTAACCTGACATCAACACCAACAGATTTTTTTTTTTTGAAACGAACAAATAGTGGCGAACAAATACTGGCCACAAGTTTTTTTTTTGACATCAACACCAACAAATAGTGGCGGCAGACACTGGCATCCCTAGTATTCTCCAACGAAGAAAATTGCTGTCTTCCTGTCCACATTTTCGTCTGTCATCCTGGTTATAATCAGGCATGAGATTGTGGCCTTTCTATTGCGCTTCCTGTTGTTGACTTGGCGGACCGTCGATGACTTTTCGCTGTCGCCTTGTCTCGGTGGGTCAAGTGTGTCTCTGTCGGTTCGCCCTCTGCTTCCCCAACCATGCATGCACCCTGAACGGACGATGAAGTCTGTACTTCCGAAGCTTGTATTCCAGTACTGGAATGGGCGTTTATGACTTTTTTTGCAAACGGGAAAGACTAGCCTATTCTTTACGGAAGACAAGAACAAAAGCTGCACAAATTAATACACATCAAAGCTAAGCACCTCGGTTTATTGCACGCTAGATAACCAGAATCTCATGATCACACTACAACATTCACCGATTCAGAGTAACTGCACGGCCAAGTGAATCGGTAAAGATACATGAGAATTTATTGCACACTAGATGACCAGAATCACATGATCACACTTGAACATCCACCTGTCAATCCCACCGTGGCGACACACCGTGTTTATTTATTTCTTTTCTTACACGACTCGATCTGAACCGATTTACTTCGCCGCGGCGGCGGCGGCGGCGGCATCGAACTTTTTGCTGTACTGCACGGCAGCGTCCGCCTCCGGCACCACTTCCCTCGCCTCCGCGCTCTCCCCGAATCGCTCCGCCCACGCGGCCAAGAGCGGGGCCTTGCTGGAGTCAATGATCTCGACTGCATACATCCTGCGCAACGCCTCAAACCAGAACAAGCAGGAGCCGAGCACGATGTCGAGGTATCCGATGGAGTCGCCGCCGAAGAAGGCCTTGCCTTTGGAGAGCTTGGCGAAGGCCTCCTCCATTTGATCGATCGCGGCAAGCGTCTCCGCCGCCTTCTCCGCTCGCTTGTCCTCTGTCGTGGCCTTCAGGATGCCAATCCATGCCAGAAATAGCTGCAAACAATACGCTGCCAATTCCATCGGTACCAGAGAAATACAAAGTTCTGAAACTCGTATGCATTTATACCTTGTCGTCGACGAAGGCGGCCCAGAAGCGAGCGGTGGCGCGCTCGTAGGGGTCGGCGGGGAGGATGGGCGGGCCAGCAAACAGCTCGTCGACATACTGCACGATGATCTGTGACTCGCAGACAGGCTTGCCGTTGTGGATGAGCACCGGCACCTTGTTGTGCACCGGGTTGGAGCTGAGGAGGAGGTCGCTCTTGTTGTTGAGGTCCTCCTCGATGTACTCATATCTGAGGCCCTTCATGCTCAACGCCATGTGTACGCGGACCACGAAGGGGCTCGCTAGCAGGCCGAGCAGCTTCAGATCCTCCTTCCCTGCCATTGTATGCTTCTCCCGATGTTTCCCTCTATTTGACTCTTGGCTCTGAATCCTATGTATCTTGCTCCATCTCTCTGCAGGACTAGGCGACTAGCCTCGCAGTTTGGGCGCGATTATATAGCAGTTAGCAGGTCGCCTGTGGTTAGTCAGACATGGGATTATTTTTTTTGCAGATTTTAGACATTAGACACCAGTACTGCACTGGCGGCCGGCCGGAGACGGCAACTGGAAGTGGGTGGGTCTATTCTTCACCACCTCATGGATGAATCTTTGCAGAGTTGCCGTCAGTGATCAGACTTCCTTTTCCCTGATATGATGATGCTGTGAGACTGACAGTGACTGGTTTGTATTACCGCCTCGCTCTACTTTGATTCAGTTATGTTGAATGATCATCCATCTTTTGTGTTTTGCTTCTGAGTGAAATAATTAAATGGTTTGCTGATTCTCAAGAGAGACCATTTTTTTTATATTACCAAGAGCAGAAGTAGGTAATTTATATACCAATTTAGGGGTTACTTTATATTACTTATTACAATGGAAACACTAGAATTTTTCAAATGAATATTAAGGATTTAATTTAGATTATATCTTTTATAGTCGCATAGGTAGTTAGTTTTCAGAAAATAAAATTGATCATATATCTATTATTATCGATAATCATTAAAGTCAACCAAATTGTTGATTGTGTGCTTCTGATTTTGCGCAAATTTCTAGAATTTATTTTTCCTAATGTATCTCGTGCAAATTAATATGGAGCCTACAAAATGAGTCTCAATTAGAAAATAGAATATTTTTACTACTTGTATAGATTTAACATCCACATTTGAAAAACTATTGGTAAAAAAATATGGTTTTTGCAAATCAAAATATTCCAATTCGCTGGAGCAGCAATATTAATGTCTTTGATTGGATTCTGCTACAAAAAATTTTAAATTTATTTCAGTTCCGTGCTTGACATGGATTGGTCATTTATATCTTTAGCAAGGATCATAGATCTTTGATTACTTTTTTGTGAGCATTTTTACTTTGTTTTTCTTAAGATTTCCAAATACATATGCTCCAGACTGCCAAAGTCGCTATGTCTCTTCATCAAAGGAGACATTAATTTGTCTACAAGATATACACCCCCAACACGGAGTAAAAGTTAAACTATATGAGTAGACGTAGCTCACGGTAGAGAGCTCACTAAGTCAAAAGTCACAACTGTTAGTTTTTGAACACTTTTGAAAATATGTTGGATATTTGGTTTGGGAATATACTATACGCATGTCTTTGGTGTTAGATTATATTTTGTAGTATAGGAAATATCGCTCAAAGACATCTTGTCCACCAAGTTTTGTACCGTATATATATTATTAGACATGGAGTAAGATATACCTTAATGTTTTTGTGGGTAAAGGTATACACCCCCAACACGGAGTAAGTTAAACTATCTGAGTAGACGTAGCTCACGGTAGAGAGCTCACTAAGTCAAAAGTCACAACTGTTAGTTTTTGAACACTTTTGAAAATATGTTGGAGAATATACTATATGCATGTCTTTGGTGTTAGATTATATTTGATAGTATAGGAAATATCTCTCGAAGACATCTTGTCCACTAAGTCTTGTACCGTATATATATTATTAGACACAGAGTCAGATATACCGTAATGTTTTTGTGGGTAAAGGTGTTAGATTTAATGTGGGGTTGGCCCATATTTTATTTAACAATTAAATCAAATAAATTCTAAGATCTGTTTTAAATATTATGTGGGCATGATGCATGTGTAATTGGTTTTTACTGCTGGCTATTTATGGGCTAGGAGTAACCTTCGAGAGTTACAAAGAAGGTGGAATTTAGAGCTGCTGCATGAAGGGAGTTTTTATTCCTAGCTAATTGCATGCGGGAGTTTCTATTCTTAAATTGTGGAGTTATGGAAGTTTCTTCCGTGAGTGAATTCTTTTGTCTCTTGATCTCCTGTGCCCTCTCGGCTGTCGCTGGCTGCAATATAAAAGCCTTCTTTTGCCTTGCATTGGTTCCACAGAAATCCACAACTTCCGCTGCTTGCTAAGTTTTCCCGTTCCAGTCCTTGCGCGCATGAGCATTGGAAGAGTAGGCCTCCGAAACGCCGCTGTCCGTGAGTTCGCCTGCTCGGGTGAAGGCCGACAATCACGTTTTTTGGGAGTGTCCACAAGCGACACGACTACTCGATTTGTTCTCTCCTTCCTGGTGCCACTGGTTATCGTCTTCTTCTCGACATCTCGGTGTTGATCAACACAGCGGGACGACTACACCAACAAGCACTATATCAACTAGTGCATCCGGCTCTGCCACTGGGTATATTTTTCTTGTGATAATCACTATCTTTTATATGCTCATCACATTTAGATCACACATGCACATATCTGATGTCACAAACATGTTGATTATCTTTTTCTGGATTAAATTGCTACTGAAATTGCCTAAATTTCTAACAGAAGGTATACACCCCCAACATGAAGTAAGCTAAACTATCTGAGTAGATGTAGCTCAAGGTAGAGAGCTCAGTAAGTCAAAAGTCACAACTGTTAGGTTTTGAATACATTTGAAAATATGTTGGATATTTGGATTGGGGATATACTATACGCATGTCTTTGGTGTTAGATCATATTTGGTAGTATAGAAAATATCTCTCGAAGGCATCTTGCCCACCTCTTGTACCATATATATTTGCGCTAGAGGCCCAATGCAATACAATCGCTATTGCTTACATGGTATCACGAGTCTAGATATCCAACCCTAGGCCTTCGGCCTCCGCTGCCCTTCGCCGCCCCCCGGGGAGCTCAATCTCCGCCGGGGGCAGCACCCTCGTAGAATACGTGGTCGATCTCTCTAATCCATAGGGCCGTCTTGGTCAAGAAACAAGAGCCTACCTCTCCCATGGTCGATTCGATTTCATAGTCCTGCCTCCGCCGTGTCCTCGACGCCCCTTCCCGCACATCTAGCATAGCACCGACCGACCTCCTCCTGCACCGCCACCACCGCTTTGGGCGCGAGCGCGCGGCTGCGGAGGAAGCACATGGGGGGTGTCTGCCAAGCCATTTGAGACACCGAGGTCAGGTTGGGTCGCCGCACCACTTTTGATGTCGTCGCCGCAGGCTTCCTCTTCGAGATCCATCACCGGACGGGCCTCATCGAGACCTCCTGTGACACCCCTGGTGTCGCATTAGTGTTAACATAACAAGATAAACACAATTAATACATAATCATGGCACGCATCATCTAATATCATGTTGATTGTGCATATTTGTGTGTATGTGTTGACCAAGGTCAACTCTCATAAGCAAAATAGGTCAAATATGAAAAATATACCAAAATGATGCTTAAAAGGTCGATTACATGTTTATGAACTCTTATGAGCATAGATGGTTCAAACAAAAATTTGAAATTCAAATTTGAACTCCTTTAATCCTCATTTCATGTAAAAGTGCAATTGCTTTTTATCCTTTTTGAGAGGCTCCAAACAATTTATTTTGCCTAAGCACTTGAAATTCCACCAATATGAAAGTTGGAGTACAAAGTACTCTCTTTACAATGGTGGTAATGCGGATCAGGGCAAAAATTGTTTGGTCATTCAAAACCTTGGTCAAAATCAGGTCAAACCCTAAATTTTCAGCACTTGGCTGAATTGTCCGAAGTCCTGAAAAACGTGATTTTCGCCCAAATTTAGAGCGCTGTAACTTTCAAACCGTTGCTCAAAACTGGTGACCCACTTTGTAGAAATTGTAGCCTGATGTACCCTCTCCAACTTTTGTATTGGACGAATCAAAAGTTTATATACGAAAAGCTGAGTTTGAGCCAGTTGAATAGGCCCATCTGCGCTGAAACTTAACTGAATAAGCTCTAAGCCTGAAAATCGTGTTTTTGCCTATTTTCACAGTCCGATAACTTCCAAACCAGTGAGCAAATGATATAAGTTCCTTTGTAGAAGTTGTAGCCCTATGTTTCCTCTACAACTTTTAGTTTGGCTGATCAGTTTGTTTATAAAGAAATTTTGGTGAAAAATCGAGCTGAAGTTGAGCTCGTGCTGCTGGAAGCGGACGACTGAAGTCTTCGTCAGAGCACCGGTCAGGAAGCCGACCTCGACGGCCTCGATGCCGTCGACGCCATGCGCCGCGCCTCCAGCTTCCCAGACACGCGTCTTCGTTCCCTTGTGCCATTTGTGCCGGGCCAGGTGTGCTGGCTCCGGTGTCAAGCCACGTGCACGCGAGGTAAACAGAGCCGCCACCTCACCTCCATGAACGCCGAGCTCAGTAAAGAGCTCCGGCTAAAATTAACTGCCCTCCACCTTGCCATTCTCAAATTAACCATGCCCAGAGCTCCGTCACCTTGTCATCTTCGCCCCAGACCCTTTCCCATCCTCCGCCATAGCCTCCCTCGCCGGGGATTTGAGACCTGGCCACCATTGTTTCACACGTGCAAGTTCTGAGCTCCAACCAAATTCGACGGCCTCATTTCACCATCCTCTGTTTCCCTTCACCCATAGCGGTTCCAGCAACTCATCTCCACACCCAGGCCCTCCCTAGTCCAAGCCGAGCACCATAGCCTGACAATTTTGTGTTTTTCCGTTCGCCGGCCTCCGTCATCCATCTCATCGTGGAGAGCCTCCTCCGGTCTTCCTCCGCCTGAGATGACCGCTGGACTGAGTCCGCGGTGAGCCCCCGATGCCGCTGCCCCTCTTTCCCCCTCCTTTTCCCCACCACTGGCCAGGAGGCCTGGCCGGCTAGCTCTGGCCGAACTGAGCCGAGCTCGGTTCTATGTCGAGAGGTTGAGGAAGGGCATGCATAAAAAGAAATAGAACTTCAAGGGGTTATAGGAAATATACAGGGACTTATGTGAAAGCATCAGAAAAGAATCGGGAGGAATCTGCAAAACTACTTTTCCTTTTCGTAATTGTTTTTGTGGAAAGTGGCTAAAATTTTATAAAATCGCTATAAATCACAGAAAAATCGTAAAATCACAAATTTGGTCTTGCTGGAATCCTTGTGAAATTATCTTTCTAGTGGTATATCATATGCATGTGTAAACTTTTGTGTGCAGATTGTATTACTTTATGTATGAATATGTGTTTGAGAGCATGTTTATTATTTCATAAATGCTTGGCATGTGCAAAAGTGGTGAATCCAGCTCTGGTGATGTTGTTGATTTTTAGTAGAGTAGATTTGAGCCTTTGTTGATAAGAGCCTATGCATGTTTTTGGTAGGTATAGATTTAGTTGAGTTAATGAAGTGGAAAATGAGATAAATAGTTAAGCTGCTCAATAAAACTTGGTAATTTTTGTTTGTGCTACTCTGGAGCATAGGAACCCTCACAAAAAGATTTAGCTCCAGAAAATTTATAGTTTTATAGTTATGATTTAATATTATTTCTAGCTAGTTAAGTGTAGATAAATCCTCAAATATTCTGTGTAGCTTAGAAAAGTATGAAAAATTCACAGTAAATGTAACTAGTAGAATGTTAGCTTCAGTAAAAATTTCAGCTCCAGATAGTGTCCGAGGAATTTTCTGTGATTTTCTTACTATTAGCAATGAGTGGCTGTTAAAAGAAATAAAAAACGAATAGATAAAATTCTGGAAAATTCCTGAAAAAGATGTTTGGCTATCAGGAACACAGAAACATGTTTACCTTAATTTTAGTTTATTTAAATATATTTTCTAGGCTTTAATTAGCGAAAACTAGCTAGAAAAGGCTTAATTAATAAATAGTTTCCTTGCTGAACAATAAATTCTAAAAATATTTATAACAACCTGACCTGCTGAGTGTTCAGATTCAGCTATAGAAACCTTTTTATTACTTGCAGTCAATTGTAGATGTTTTATGTTTGATTTATGAAGTAATTTAAGTTGCTTTTAGCATAAAATGATTAGTAAATTTAATTCCTGAGTTATTCCAGATCTGAACTGAGAGTAATCAGCAACTAAAAGCAACCCACCCAGCTTTCCTTTTGAGTTTCTTAATTGGTTTATACTCCGTAAATGATTGCCCCGTGACGTGTATAAATGAATTTCTTCAGTATATTTGAGTTGCTGTAGATATTCCTGTGATTGATTGTTTATGCATTCATGCATCTCATACATTTGCATCTCATGTAGAGAACACCATTGTTGACGACGTATACGAGGTCGAGATCGAGTCGGAGGCTGATCCTACTGTTGAGTTAAACCTCGTTGCTGCACAAGACCCGGGCCAAAGTCCGGAAGGGCCCAAGGCTGTTGCTGAGCAGGAAGGCAAGCACCGGAGCATGTCCCAGCTTTAACAAACCCCAATG
This sequence comes from Alloteropsis semialata, assembly GCA_004135705.1. Classification (NCBI taxonomy): domain Eukaryota; kingdom Viridiplantae; phylum Streptophyta; class Magnoliopsida; order Poales; family Poaceae; genus Alloteropsis; species Alloteropsis semialata. Next base: position 98,274,571 of record CM014278.1, on the reverse strand, counting down.
GGTTACTTTGTGCCTTATTTGTGCATTTAAGTTTAAGGAGTTGTTTGAAACCCTAGTTGCATGATCCCTGCGTACCTATGTCCGAATACTAGTATGTGTAGGTCATTTAGACTGCCATGCTTAATTAGGATCGGTAGAAGTCAAGTGATTGCATTATCACTCGCGAGATATAGGCTTTTACTTAATGTTTATTTATGAAGTTTGGCAGGTGGGGCTTGTGCGATATTCCTATTTGGTTGAACGTCCCGCCTGCACAGATAGATGTTGGCTAAGGCATTGATTGTGTGGCGATGTTGGTCAAGCTTTTGAAGGTACTAATCGTATGCCGGGAAATGTGGTAAACTGGTAAACCTAGTATTTGATTCAAACTGACGTCTGACAGACATATCTACTCCATTGGGCGAGGGGTTGATGGCGAGTGTAGCAGTGGCCGCGACACAGGTTTGCTTTGAGCACCTAGGGTTTGTTGGGGCATGCACTCGGGTGGAGTGGTCCCCGATGGCAGATGGCAGGCAGAGATGGGAACGGTTGCCTCGTGAGGTCCTGGGTGTCCCTCACTGAAAGGACCTTGATGTCGCCTAGAGGGGGGGTGAATAGGCGATATACCGTAAAATCAAAGTTTTCCCTTTTTTTTTTGCTCTAGCTGCCAGGGCGTGACCGGTCAGACCGGTGCTCCACACCGGTCAGACCGGTGACGTGCAGTGAACTCCCCCAACAGCAGCTCGAGCTTCTTCTTGACTTCTAGCACGAACCAAACTTGGTGAGTTGCTTCTGTAGGTGATATTCAGCAAGGCAAAGCTATCCCTGCACACAATATAAGCACACCCAAGTAGATCGAAGCGGAAGCACAAAATATGCTAGAAATCAACAAGTGAGGCAAACCACAACGGAGACACAAGGAGTTGTTTTCCCGAAGTTCGGATTCACCGCTCGCACCAAGCAACCACCAAGGTACGATGAATCCTACTCTCCGTTGAGGAAGCTTATGCGACCACCACTTAGGTCAAGCTATCTCCTCCTTCCACTAGTTTGCTTCTTCCCTTTCGGAGGTGAAGCACAACCTGCACAAACAATCCCGTGGCTCACCACACACTTTGGTAGCTCACCGGGCGACGCCTAGCCGTCTAGGAGGAAGAACCTCCAAGAGTACAAATGCTTCAAATGTCTTTCTTGACAGCGAATCGAAGTGCTCAAGCTATGGTTGCTCTTGTTTTGCTCTCTAATGCTCACTCAATCTTGCTCACTCAACCCAACTCAAAGATATCACAAATATCACACAAATCTCACAAAGAGAGGTTGGGGAGGCTTTTTCTGGCTACTAGAATGTCTGAATGAAGTGTGGAAGCAGCAGCCCACCAAGAGGGAGGCTGAGGGGTATAAATACCCCATCACACAAAAACTAGCCGTTGGAGCTCTGCCCTGACCGGTCAGACCGGTCACCCTGACCGGTCAGACCGGTCAGCCAGAGCTGATTTGAAAAACTAGCCGTTAGAGCCTACACCGGTTAGACCGGTCCCATTGACCGGTCAGACCGGTCAGGTCTGTCCCAAAAACTCACAAGTTAGATCAAGGTTTCATCCGGAGATAAAACCACACGATGTTTAGTTGAGCTGGGATTTGTTAGTACACTCTGTGTCTCTCTCAAGGCTATTCTCACATGGGTCAACTATTGAGCACTTTTGATATTTGTCAATAAGCAAATGTTGCATCCCTCTTGATAGTACGGCGTACTTATACTCAAGGATAAATATAAACACAAAGACATCCTCTTGAGTTTCCAAGTTTTGATCAATGCCATACTTTGATAGTTGTCAACTTGAGGGCTTTCAACGTTGCTAACTTTCTTGAGCAATTCCATACTTGAGCTAGTGACTTAGGATTTTCCATCATCCATTGACAAAGTGTATTTGAATCCTTAAGTCACTCCATTTTATCAATCACAACTAATTGATGCTTTGCATTGCTTCCCTCAACAAAGCTTGGATATGGTTCTTCAAAACCCTACGGACCTAGATACTTCACCTTAGCAATTTGCACACATGGAAAGCCGTCGCTTAGCCAAAGCTTGCTTAGTCCCTCGCTCTAGTCATCTCGGTTGATTTCTTCACCACTTACCCTTGCCACATTGAGTTTAGCTTTGCTTCATCATTTTGAAATCCCATTTGAAAGAACTCTTCAAATGCTTGTTCTTGATTGACAAAGTACATTCAAACCATTGCAAGCTTCCAACAATGAGACCAACGTATATCACACAAGCATATGTTCCTTTGGTGTAAATGCATGAAGCCTTGCAATTTCCACTTTGAATGATCCCTTCATATATTAACAAGCTTTCTCATAGATTGGAACCACATAGATATACCTTTGTTGACTTGTCCAAAATATATCAACACTCATGCTTGTCATTCATTATTTATGCACAAAGAGATCACACACTTGCTTGCCTTTCTCATTATGAGCCAAAGAACATTCATTTCATATATAATTCAACATCACAACATGAATGTACAAATAAAAACCTGCTCATAGTCTTAAGCAAACAAGTTAGTCCTTTAATCGTTTTGTCATACAATTCACCAAAACCCACATGGGGGCCTAGATGCACTTTCAATCTCCCCCTTTTTGGTGATTGATGACAACTCGATTAAAGCTTACAAATATGACAATTAAGCTCTTTTAGTTTCTTAGATATAGTGTGAGCTCCCCCTTAATATGTGCTTCGAATGGAATTTTAAAATTGGCCTCACATGCCAAGAGCACACATTTCTCAATAAAAAGCATGGGAGCTCCCCCTGTATCTCAGAAACCGTGGGGTGCAACAAGTGTGTGTACAAAAATATCCGTGATGCATATGACAAGAAAAGGCGCACAAAGAAATGTATGTGTGCTTTCAGGTGCCTGACCGGTCAGACCGGTCAAGGTGACCGGTCAGACCGGTCAGCCCCAGTCAGCACTCATACAAGGGATAAAAACAACCACCAATCAATCCATGCATCATATACTAACACAAAGTTACTTAGAAGCATAAATAAAGGTCTTACACACACAATAGCACACATTACAAGTTCTCAAGTCCACAAAGGAATATAATTCAAGATTTATTACAAAGTTCCACTGCCAACTACACTTGACCGGTCAGACCGGTCACCCTGACCGGTCAGACCGGTTAAGGCTGCTGCCACTGCCCTGAAACTGAAAGCTGAAGCTTTAATCCAACACTTCTCCCCCTTTGTCATCAAGCATCCATAAAAGGGCCTGGAGAAGTTGTAGCTGCAGTCACTCCTGTCCATTGCCACCGTTTCCTCCATTTCCTCCTTCACTAGGTGAAGCCCCTGACCAAAGATGAAGTCCTTCATGCAAATGCGAGAGAGGAGGCATAAGATATATAGAATCTGATACGGTGATCTCAGAGGGAGGAGCAAGAGTGGGATCAGTAGTACCATAGGAAGCGGAAGTGTCGGGATGCACAGGAGGTGTATAGCCAAAGATAGAAGTAGAGAGCCTCGCTGCTATGTCAGAGGTCTCCGGTGCATCACTAGAAGGATCAAGAATGCCACTGCTGAATGGTGGAACTGAAGAACCCGCCATCATGCCCTCACTATGAAAAGATGAACCCACAGAGGATGATCCTGCTGGATATGTGCCTCCCATCATGCCTGGCACAAAGCTCGACGAGAACGTACTAGGCATACTGGCAGAGAGGGTCTGGTACAGTGGAGGAACATGTGCATGCTGTGGAGGTGCTGGCGGCTGCTGTGGCTGAACTGGTGGAGCACCTGATGAAGAACTAGCCTCTGGAAAGAATATGCTCCCATACTGATCAAAGTATCCTGCTGATGAATATCCTTGGAGCCTATCATCAAGAGATGGAATCTCAACCTCTGGAGGTGGTGGAGAGGGAGGAAAACGCTGCGGCTGAAGGTTCATGGCATTGTGCATCATCTTAATTGAATCATTTATCTTCTTGTTGTCCCTCCGCTGACGCTGCTTCTCCACCTCTATATCTCTTTGGCTCTTACACATGCCAACAAAAAGATTGAAGAGCTTCTTGATGGGAGAAGTGGGCTTTTCCCTTGGCCTGCGAGAGAACACAATGGGCTCAGGCCCGAACCGGTCAGACCGGTACCGGGAACCGGTCAGACCGGTGCCGGCCTGAGCACCAGGCTGAGCCGGCTGAGGCTGCTCCTGTTGTTCAAACTCTCCTCCAACTGGCTCATGCTGAATCTCTGGCTCAGGAGAAGGAATCCTAGGATGTTTATTGACATTAGGCTTCAATGGTTTGTACTTCACATCACTAGGAAAATCAATCTTGGTCACCTTTCTAATCATATACAAGATATAGGGACTATAGCTGCAAATCTTCTTTGGATTTTCAGATACATGCTTGATCTCTTGCCAAAAAAAATCCCCAACACTGAATTCAGGTGCCCCAGGTCTCATAGCAAACATCAAATTCTTTTGGTAGGAAGTAATCTCAGATGTATTGCCATCTCTAGGGGTTATTGTCTTTCTAAAGAGCCTATTGAGAACTCCATAGAAAGTGTACAAATGCTTCACCTTCCCCCATTCATTTTCCATATTGCGAGGATACATGATCTTCATCATAGATAGTTCAAGTTCATCCTCATCATGCAACATTTGAAGGCCTTCTTCATTACCAAGTTTGAACATGTTGCTGAAGGCCGGAAAGGTGATGTGATATCTAACTCCATTTGTCATCCAAAACATGGTTTTAACATCATTCCTAAAGCCAAAGTACACTGTAGCATAGAACTGAGCAGTAATCTCTTTGTTCCAGCTTTGCTTGAAACCCATGATGTGCATTATCCTTTGTCTTGTACAGGTCTCAATGATCTCATCAAAAATTTGATTATGCTGATCTGTCATGTGTTTCCAATCCACATACTGAGCCTCATGTGTGATTTTGGACTTCTTTAGAATAACTGAGGTGTAGAAATCCTGCTGAAACATAGTCCAAAATCTGTTATCACTAGCTGTCCTAGGCCCACTGTAAGGATCTGCATCTCTCATTTTCAGCACAGCCTTTGTCATCCCTTCCCCATGATAATTTGTCATTCTTGTACCATAGAGATAGTTAGGCCTCACAATGACAGGAGTCTCATCATCATCTTCACCATCACCGTCACCATCATCACCATCATCATCATCATCGTTTCCATCACTATCACCACCACCATTACCATTACCACCACCATCACTCTCACCGCTGCCACTGCTGTCATTATCAATAGCCGGGCCTTTGCCATGGCGAGGCTCCACTCTATAAGGATTTTGCTCCTCATCATCATCACTACTAGTTTCCACTTGCTCCTCTTCCTCCTCCTCAACATGTATCTCAACTGAAGATCTTTTCTGTCCTCTAGGTCTCAATCGGCCTGCATAATCATCTCGCACAGAGCTAGCACCTTGAGAACTAGAATCTTCTTGTCTTCTCTTTTTTCTTCTCTCGGCATCATGACCCTTAGTCATAGCTGCTGATCCTGGGTCACAAAGATTATGAAAAAATATCCATAAGACACCAGGGGACAAGATTTGATTGATTTGACAAGAGAAAGCACATGGATTGGAGAAATTGGAGCAGTTCTGGGCTTGACCGGTCAGACCAGTCAAGGTGACCGGTCAGACCGATCACCCCCAGAACTGAGCCAATAGCTCCATCCAGCAATCTGAGCAGATATGTTAACTAGATATGATCATGGAAATTGATGAGACATCCTAAAGCAGATAAAAGTTGAATATATTGAAGAAAATCAGATTTTGGAGGTGAACTGCCCTGACCGGTCAGACCAGTCTGGGTCACCGGTCAGACCGGTGCCTGGCAGTTCATCCCCAAAATCCAATCCTCACAATGCACCCAACCAAATTGAAAGATCTTCTAGGAATAGTCTCTAAGGGTTGCCAGGAGATGTTCTACCCAATGAATTTCAAATCCACTCATGGAGTTGATAGATCGGGCAAAAACAAGATTTGAATACCTTTGGAGAGAGGAACTCGAGATGAATCCAAGGGGCCGGTTAGGGCACCGGTTAAACCGCCCAAGGAGACTTGAATCCTTGAGAGGGGCGAGCTTTTCCTTGGTTGAATCCTCAAATCGCCAATGGAGGATGAGAGGGGAACTTGGGCGCTCGGGCAGGAGAGAGGAAAGGACGTGGATCGGAGTAAGGGTGAATGAGGATAAGGATGTACTGTTGAGTCACGGGAGGGGGTAAAAGGGTAACTCCCGGGGTACACCGGTCAGACCGGTGCCGGGCACCGGTCAGACCGGTTCCCCTCTCAACAGCAAAGTTGAGAAGGCTGATTGATGAACTTTTGATCCTTTTAGCCATTACAAGGTTGGACATTAGATTTGCAGTGAATATTATCCAAAGTTGGCATATCTCAGAAGAATATGGAATAATCCAAATTATTTCTCATTTCTTGATTCTTCCAAGAAAGATAGATAGATAGATAAAGATTTTATGGACTTGAGAAAATCTTCCCACTTGTGACTAGGCATCAATCAAATAAAGTGAACAATAGTCACAAGTGAGTCAATCGGGCCACAAAGACCAAGAACCAAAATTTTCAAAGAAAGCACACTTCCTACACATGCTAGTTGAATTTTCGCAAAAACTACCCTATGCCACAAGAGACATGCATCCATCTCAAGTCAATAGTCATCATAGCATATTTAGCTCATATCTTGCAAGAGATGACACCAAGTCAATTCTCAACGAAGACATCAACTAAATATCTAGATTTAAAGCTCAAAATGACTTGAAACAATTACATGCAAAAACACATACTAGCAAGGTACAAAGGCCTAGATGCAAAAGATAGGAATAGAGGGTTCATGAAAACATACCTTTGCCTTAAGCCCATTCGATTTGTGCATATTTCAATTTAGCATGGTGCTAGCTCTAATAATTATTTTTCTTATTCAAGTATTGAGTTAGCACAGGATACACTAGCACATGTGACTACAAATTCACTAGAAGAAATTGTTAGTACCACAAGTGACACAAGTATTGGAATAAGCTCCCCCTTAGATAGTGCATAAGAATTTTGAATTTCTTTTGAGTTGCACTTTATTCAATTATGAATATTGAGGAGTTTAGTCACAATCTTGGTCAAGGCATATAGAAGGTAATAAACAATAGAAATTGTGCCAGGGATCTCAATCATAGTCACATAAAACTTTTCATGCTAAACACACTAGCATGAGGGAAGGCCTAGATGCATTGAAATGAATATATGAAATTGAAAAACATACCTTGGTCTCTAGCTAATCCTTTTCTTCACATTGGTGAAGATTCACTTCTCAAGTCTTGTGCGTTATCAATATAATCCAAATGCTTCTTCTCATTTATAATTTTCCCTTATATACATCATAGAGAAGAAATGCATTAAGAAGCACAAGATCTAGTTTCATCATTTAGTGATCTTTGGATTGGAAAGGCACAGTGGATCACTAAAAGATGAAACCTCACAATATAGGTTAAATTCCTTTTCTTGATGCACATGTGTATATGGGTGAAAGGCAAGCTCACATGCATCAATCTTGTCACAAAAACAAGCAAGAGAATTTAATCTATATTATGGGAAGCAGCTATTCAATAAAAGAATTTATTGTCCAAAGAGGAGGTAGATACACTTTTACCAATTTTGAACAAAGGACATAGCTTGCTTCAAAGAGAGACAAACTCTCACACATGAGACTACAAGATCACTAAAAAAATGTTAGTCTCTAGGACACAAATTGTAGGATAATCTCCCCCTAAATAGGTGCATCATGTATTTGAATATCATGTCACATGCACTTGATCAATTTAATGAGTTTGAGGAGTTTATCACACAATTTGGTCCCGGCACATAAATAAATTGCATTTATTGACAAGGTGCCAAGAATACTTACTACCACAAAGATAGTGCATAAATTGTATGCCATGGAAGTGCTAAATGAATTTCTTGTGAAATTCCAAATTAGATGAAACTTGACAATCAAACCTCTGCCGGAACTTCTGGTAGGATTTGGCCGGAATTTCTGATACGGGACAGAGGCTGCCGGAATTTTGGATCGGAAGTTCTGGTATGAAACCGAGGCTGCCGGAACTTGATGTATGCTAACTGGGCCATGACCGGTCAGACCGGTCAAGGTGACCGGTCAGACCGGTCAACTCCAGTCAGCGCACACTCAATTGGAATTCTTTTCTTTTACTTGCTCCAAGAAATTTCTTCTTTACTTTTTGTGTAATTTCCTGCACTTTAAAATAGTATACTCTACTAGAGAGTCATTAAAAGCATCACATGGCATAAGGGGAATAAATCAAATAAAAATGTCAAAGTCACTTTCTCATGCCTCACAAACTACACTTGTGACCCATGAGTGTTCACTTAGAACTGAGAGTGACTAAGGCATGACATTAAGCACTAGTTACCGAGATGACATTGGTTTTGTGATTTCAACACTTTGCTAGTCACTTGGCTAATTTCTTCATTTCTTGCATCTTTTCTATAAGCCAAGTGTCCAATGCCTCTTGATGATCCTGCAAGCTCAGCAAGCACTCTTTGGTACCCAAATCTTGTTGGGTCCTTTGAGATTAGTCACAAGATGCTTAGGAACCCAAATGGCTCTTATGCTAATTTAAGGTGAACTAATCACTCTTATAGTACAAGTGTCCGTTTTGTCTTTCCCAAGCTTACTAAAATCATAATGGACAAGGTTAGATTCAAGAATGTTACCATTTGGACAATCCTTGCCCATGTGACCCTTTTGTCGGCAAGTATAGCAAACACGGCTCTTGTCCTTGCTTGACTTTATATTTCTTTGCTTTTCTTGCCTTTGCTTGCTTTTGGGTTCCATGGATGAAGAGGTGACTTCAATCTTGTCACTTTGGTGAAGAGTGGCTGCCCTGGCCGCCACCGGTCTGACCGGCCCTGGGGACTGGTCTGACCGGTCAGGGTCAGAGCCAGGACACATGGCTATTGTGTGTCCCTTCTTCTTGCATCCATAGCAAATCCTATTCTTTGCAAGACTCCTTTTCTTGGATACTCTATGCTTCATTGTCTTGCCTTTATGCTTGATCGGGCACATAGATGCATAATGCCCCATTGTTGAACAATTGAAACATTGTATTTGATCAAGCTCCTTTTTCTTCTTTTCTTGAGTCTTGTCTTTGTTGACTTGCTTGTCATGCTGAGGAATTGAGTCAGTGACCATTGATCCCTTCTCAAGCTTATTCACCATGTTTTCACGGTTATCTTGAGAAGGTTGCACTTGCCCTTTCCCTTAACCTTGATCAAGTCATTCTTGATCTTTTCTCTCTCTTGCTTCATGTCTTCCAATTCTTCAGCAAGGAGATCATCACAAGACTCTACAAAAACATGCTCACCACAAGTTTGGGTTGCTTGGGAGCAACACGGTTTCTCACATAATAAAATAGGATTCATGTGAGAGCATGTACATGTGTGTGTATGAGGTTCAAGATATTTTACCGATGATAATACAACCTCATGAGCAATGTCTAGCATAGCATATGCTTCCACAAGCTTCTCATGAGAATACTCAAGTTCTTTGTGAGTTGCTTGCAAAGCCATATGCTCACTAGTGAGCTTCTCAAGTTGAGCAATGAGCATTAGTTTATCTTGTTCTAAGGATGCTACACAAGTAGATAAATTAGTAGCACAAGCATAATCCTTAGACAAGAATTCATACTTACTGAACAAGGAGGCATATGACAACTTGAGCTTTTCAAGTTCTTGAGTTAGAGCCTTGATGGTTCCAACTCTATGGAATTCATCTCTCTTGGTCTTCTTCTTCTTTCTGCAAGCCATCAGACACTTAGGTCCCTCATCATTGGATAATGAAGAACCAGAAGTTGATGAGGTGACGCTTGCGGCTTGGGTGTCTTGAGCACACTCGGGAGCAGCTCCCTGCGGAGAACCGGTCAGACCGGTCCCCTGCACCGGTCGGACCGGTGCCTCCAGGCAGGCTGCAATTTCTTCATTTTGCTCTTCTAGCTCCTTGGCAAAAACCACCTGAGGCTCAATGAATATTGCTGATGCAGTTGAGCACTTCTCAGGTGATTCCATAACTTCTTGCTCTTCATCGTCACTTTCTAAATCTTCAAATGTTTCCGTGATGAGAGTCCAAATGTGATGAGCATCTCTTCGGATTTCTTTCTTGCTAGAGATGATATCCCATAACTCTTCACAAACAGAACTCCGCAAGAAGTTAATAACACAAGCATTAAGTTGCGTGCAAGCTAGCTCCTCTTGAGTGAGATTTGACAAATCAAAGTTGTCATAATCAAATTTAGGAGGTAGAATGCTAGCAACTAAAATATGTTCAACTAAAGGATCTAAATTTCTAAAAGCATTATGAACATTACCAAACCAAGAAGCATAGTTTGAGCCATCGAGCTCAAGTGGCTCAAATTGTACCTCACAAGTAGTCGACATCTTTTCTCACGGCGGTTAAGCTTGGATGTGAGTCCTCGCTCTGATACCAATTGAAAGTACCTTGATGTCGCCTAGAGGGGGGGTGAATAGGCGATATACCGCAAAATCAAAGTTTTCCCCTTTTTTTGCTCTAGCTGCCAGGGCGTGACCGGTCAGACCGGTGCTCCACACCGGTCAGACCGGTGACGTGCAGTGAACTCCCCCAACAGCAGCTCGAGCTTCTTCTTGACTTCTAGCACGAACCAAACTTGGTGAGTTGCTTCTGTAGGTGATATTCAGCAAGGCAAAGCTATCCCTGCACACAATATAAGCACACCCAAGTAGATCGAAGCGGAAGCACAAAATATGCTAGAAATCAACAAGTGAGGCAAACCACAACGGAGACACAAGGAGTTGTTTTCCTGAAGTTCGGATTCACCGCTCGCACCAAGCAACCACCAAGGTACGATGAATCCTACTCTCCGTTGAGGAAGCTTATGCGACCACCACTTAGGTCAAGCTATCTCCTCCTTCCACTATTTTGCTTCTTCCCTTTCGGAGGTGAAGCACAACCTGCACAAACAATCCCGAGGCTCACCACACACTTTGGTAGCTCACCGGGCGACGCCTTGCCGTCTAGGAGGAAGAACCTCCAAGAGTAACAAATGCTTCAAATTGCTTTCTTGACAGCGAATTGTCGGGGGTAGACCCCCAGGGGTACCCAGCAGGCGGATTGGCCCAACCAGCAAGGGGCGGCCCAATCCGAGTGCAACTGGGCTGGTTTGTCAGACTGGGTGGCCCACCAGTCGGGAGGCCCACCAGTCGGGCGAACCGGATGGGCGCGACGGCGCGCGCGGCAAGGAAAGAAGACGGCGTATCCCGCAAGAAGCTCGGAGATCAAGATAAACTAGCCGGAATTATAGGGAAAGATATCTGTAATCGTTGTAGGATCGAATCCTTGTATTTCGGGTAGGTTACGATCTCTAGCCGACTTGTAACTCAAGGCAGCCGGACTATATAAGGCGCCTTGAGACCCCCTCCAGAACACAACAACATCTACGATTACAATCCACGATACGAAACCTAGGACAGAACCCAACTACGGAGATCCTTCAGGAACTTCATACACAGCAATACAATCACCCCAACACAGGACGTAGGGTATTACGTCATCTCGACGGCCCGAACCTGTTCAATCCTTGCGTCTTGTGTTACCATCGGCTTCTGATCCTCGATCTGTCCCTCAACAAATCAACCACATAGGCTACCCTGTGTGGACTGCCGGGTCCAAACATCCGACAGTTGGCGCGCCAGGTAGGGGTTGATCGACGAGATCAATCTACAAGCTCGATGGCATCCGCTTCCGCCGTCATCACGCCGCTGCGCCGAAGCCGCCACGAGGATTGGCCTGGTCCCCAAATCGGAGACTGGCCTTGCATCCGCCGTGGCCTGCACAAGCGTCTCCGCCACCATGCGCCGCCTCTCCTCCACCGAGACGCCCATGGCCCGGGCGTGCTCCTGCTCCTGGAACAAGGCATCGGGCACCGCCTCGTCCTTCTCCTCTTCCTCCATGACGGCCGGGGAACGACGTCCCGGCTCGTCAACATCGGCGTCCGAACCCGCAGTCGGCCGCTGAGCCGGCTGCGTGTCCGATTTCTTCGCCGCCACCTTCTTCGCCAACACCTTCTTCGTGCGCCTCCGCTTGGGAGGCGGCGGAC
>CM014278.1:98200362-98260413 GCA_004135705.1 Alloteropsis semialata | reverse complement strand
TATATATTGTAATACACAAGTTCAACAGTTTACAACAGAGAATCAGTTTTCCATTCACTTTCATCCAACAACTACAAAGGAAAGATTACAAAGCCTGAAACCCTGAACCAAACCAGCATTACGCAAGATAGTATAGCTTACTGGATTATTAAATAGACCAGCGGATGTGGACAATCACTAGGGACGGTGACTAATCTCCGGTCCGCATAAGAAATCCGTAGCAATATTATTTTTCTATAAAAGGAGCAGAAAGTCCTCTAGTGACATTTGTAGATAAAACTCCATGTTTGACTTGATTATTAGTTGCTATCATTATTTCACTTTTTTTAGCTTGTAAGCAATGTTGAAATTGGGAACAATGGAGGGTTTGTTCAACTCCTTGGGGATGAAGGTTAGGAAGTAGTAAAATAAAAATGGTGCGTATACTCTTTTATAGTCTAGCTAGCAGGGTTTTTTATTTTATTTCAACTTATTTTTTTGGTCTTCATCAAAATCGGCAAAACTCATGTGATTTTGGCCAAAATCTGGATTAAAACACCTTTCTGTTAACGGAGGTTGAATTTAGATGAATAGTAATTTCGGTCACAACCGAAAAGACTAAAATTTGAAACATGTCAATAACAATTTTAAAACTAAGAGCACCGAACCATATAAACATGACTTGAAACGTCGAACTAAACATGACTATCCTACACACCATTACATACTCATAATTTATCCAACACAACAACCCAGTTACTTGCAGACAAAAGCTAGAGTGGACAAAAGCACTATAACATTGGTTACCAATTGCCAATAATCAATCACACCACGACGAAAATTGTATGCACGATCGTCCATCCAAAGGGAATAAATATTCAGGGCATGATTGGTTGACTCCCACGCGCTATGGGCTAGGCCCGCACGGTGCACTGTCGTCCTGGTTGGTTGGCTAGCCGCAGGGGCGGAGCCAGGATTTGACCATGGTGGGGGGAAGGGGAGGGCAAGACGCCAAAGTGTCATAAGATTATTTTTTTAGCTATGGCTCGATATAGCATAAACAACATCGAAATATTCTAGAAGCAGGTCTATTACACCACATATTTAGTTGTATACAGAGAATGTATCCTCCCACATTTTTCACCATATATGAGTGGTTAGGTTTTATAACCAAATACATATAATATATATAGGTTAATTATATAATGAAATGCTACTACTGGTTATGATTTAAGAAAACTTTTGGATAAGGTAAATATGGGTTTGATGACATGAAGAAAATTAGAATAAAGCTACATTTCAATCATATATATGTATATTATTATATTTGAGAACAAAATTCTTACACTGCAATTTTAAGACAAACTAAAATTAGTGGTCAGCTGATCGGAGGATTATGTTAGCCAATCTATTGAGAAAACAAAACGATTGCTAATTGATTAATCCTAGTTCCCCTACTACATGTTGGCGTGTTGTATTTGGATAGGAGCCTACCAATTTGATGACTGGGCTATGCAAAGAGTCATGTGGCCTGACCGGTTGACCCGTGTACTACCTTAGTACCTTTAGACCATGAGCATGGGCCAGGCCAACAAAAAGCTGGCTCGTTTAGGTGTCCTTCAATGGTACGAAGAGACAACTAGGAATGATCCTACCTATCATACTCATATCATACTCATATGATCTTGAAATGTGTGTGTGGAACTATCTCTTGAACAAGAGATAGCTTTGCTCTATTCATTAAAATATTAGATGACATATCTTTGAGCTAGCTCTAAGCTAGCCATTATGGAGGAGGCCTAAATTAGGTGCCAAACCTTGGCCTAAAACTTCACTAGTCAGTAATTTCGGGCCATGGGCGGGCTTAGCCGGGGGGCTCCTATATGTCTACCGGAAGGTGTCTAACAAAATCATCTATAAGGCCCATTTGTAGCAAACTAGGCCCAGCAACTAGCGTGCCCAGCAACCAGCATGCGCGGCGGCTGCTGTACAAGTTTTTTTTTCATTTTCGTTCCGTTAATACTAAGTATTAGACTTTTTTTTACGCAGCGGCTGTTGTACATCTTTTTTTTCGTTTTCGTTCCGTTAACATCAAGCGCGCTAGACTTTTTTCGTAGCAAGGAAGCTGTTGTATATTATTTTTTGCTGGGTCCGTGGTTGCAAGTGGGAAAATAAACGGGTGGGTACCAACTCACAAATTGAAGTTTGAAGTTGCAAATTACTAATATAGCTTAAGAAATGAAGCTTTAAAGTGCACATTATCGATAAGACAATCCACTTCTACAGTCTAAAAAATTAAACAGTGAAAAATTAATGTAGCTTTTGCTTGGACACGTGAACTTTGACAGGTTGATCATGCCGAAACCTGTGAAGAATGAAACTGTGCTCAAACATTGTTTTTATTAACTTCAACATAACAAACCAAGAAATGTTGAATATTTCCATTGATGATCATTATAGTAATGTTGAAAATTCAACATAGTAAAGTTGAAATGTACCAAAAGATTTTTTTAACTAAAGTTAAGTTCAACAATTCCACATACACATAAAGTTGATCATGCAGGACTAATTGAATTGAAGATGCAAACCTAAACCCTAACCAGTACTGCCTTCTATGGCAGGGGACCCGAAGCCGAAGCAATTTCGCCTTCTGTGGCAGGGTATACATGGCCGCCCCAAACCCCGAACATGCTTCTGAACCCGATAGGACGAAGTCGCCCCCAACAACCCTGAACCCTAACCGGTATATCCGAAGCCGAAGCAATTTGGCCTTCTATGGCAGGGGGTACATGGCTGCCCCAAACCCCAAACATGTTTCTGAACCCGATAGGACGAGTCGCCCCCCAACAACCCTGAACCCTAACCGGTATATCCGAAGCCGAAGCAATTTGACCTTCTATGGCAGGGGGTACATGGCCGCCCCAAAACCCAAACATGCTTCTGAACCCAATACGACGGAGTCGTCCCCCAACAACCCTGAACCCTAACCGGTATATCCGAAGCCGAAACAATTTGGCCTTCTATGGCAGGGGCTACATGGCCGCCCCAAACCCCAAACATGGTTTTGAACCCGATAGGATGGAGTCGCCCCCCAACAACCCTGAACCCTAACCAGTATATCTGAAGCCGAAGAAATTTGACCTTCTATGGTAGGGGAGCCGACGTCGAAACAATTTGGCCTTCTATGGCAGGGGGTACATGGCCGCTCCAAACCCCGAACATGCTTCTGAACCCGATAGGACGGAGTCGCCCCCCAACAACCCTGAACCCTAACCGGTATATCCGAAGCCGAAGCAATTTAGCCTTCTATGGTAGGGGAGTCGAAGCCGAAGCAATTTAGCCTTCTATGGCAGGGGGTACATGGCCGCCCCAAACCCGAACATGCTTCTCAATATAAAATCTCCAAACCTCGAACATGCTTCAACAATTTGATATGTTGAACCCGATAGAACTAGTTCAAATATTTCAACTATAAATAGAAATGTCGAAATAAAAATCAAGGTTGAATAATTTTAAACCTGTCAACATTGTGAAATATTTAGTTCAACATTTTGTCAAAACTAGGCAACATCTTTAAATTGCTATTTAGACATTTTTGCAACAAAAAGTTAATAGAAAAATAATGTAATTGCATTAGTCCAAAAGGCATGAATTTAACACAATAAAACAATAATCTGTATCTTCGGTGAACTGAATACTAGTTGTGTTAGTAATTCGATAATTTTGTTATTGATTTTGTGACTAGTATGTTTGAAATACTAATATAGTATAATCAACTTCTCAAAAGACTAGGTTCAACATTCATATAAAATTAGTTCAACATTTCGGATAAACTAGTTCAACATCTATACAAATATTGAAATCGTATATTCAAAATGTTGAAGGTACATATTAAAATATTGATACCATGCACTTTGGATGTTCAATTTTCAAAAATATCAGAAATAAATTAAAATATTTTTATATTGGGTCTTGTTTTGTTGCATAAATTCTTAAAAGCACTATGGTTCAAACGGGATCGAAAACGGATCTACGGTTTGAAACAAAAATGCGATTATATTTTCACGCCCAAAAGAAATCCCTTCACCCAGCAGCCAACCGCGCACCAACACGTTGCTGCTCCCCACCCCAAAGTCGCATGTGCTTGATGCTGATGTCCCCGCCTTCTTGAATCCTGTCTGTCCATTTAGCTTTGCACCAATCTCAAATAGTGGAAGATAACTACAGTAATTTCTTCCGGAAGATATACAGGAAACCGCGGGCTTAGCCACCCTTGAATTTTACGGTGGTAAATTAATGTTTCAGGCCCAACACATAGCCCGCCCAAGCCCACAACATCGGACTCCACAAGATTTAGTGGGCGGGCCAAAATCAGGCCGAGCCCTTCTTCACTCGTGAGCTGGAGTGGCTTGGTGTGACATGGGGCTTGCGCGGGACATGACCTTGTCCCGGCACAAAATGCGCGATAGGATATTATAATAACCAAATACATATATGGTGAAAAATGCGAATAATATATAGGTTGTATAACCAAATACATATAACCCTAGCCCTTGTCCCTTGCGATCCAGTGTACTAGAACTGTAGACTAGGTGCTCTGTTGAATTAGAGAATGTCCCCGCATCCGTACAGTCTTTTTATTTCAATGAAAAATCATATTTACAGTAGTACGAACTACGAAGCCTGAATCAAACCTGCAATGTATATAGGCTTCCAAAGTTTATTTTCTTTAAGCCTCACCCAGTTTATTTTCTTTAGGCCTCACCCGGTCAACACAAAACCTATTTTATTTATTGAATCGGTATTTCAAAGTACAGGGATGTGATAGAAGTGAACTGAGATAGTTACAATGAATTACCCGCTGCTTTTTTTTTGAGAGACTGAATTACCCGTTGCTAAGAGAGGCCTCCAAATTGAAGCCCCCAAAATCCATTTGCATGCCGAATTGCAAAAAATAGAGGCCTAAAATTACCTCTCAACCCCAGTGGGAAATCAGCCTAGGCCCCTATTTTCTTCTAAAAATAGTGGGACCCAAGTTTTGAGGGGGGGAATTGGAGGCCCCTAGGAATGGGGGCTTGGAACTGGAATTTGGGTGGGCATGGAAAATGCATATTTATTTAGAGGCCCTGCTGGAGTTGATTTTTTGGAGGAAGACCCTAAAATTTAGAGTAGTGGCCCATTTAGGGTTCTCCACTGGAGTTGCTCTAACCAAACATCGACCAGTTGATGCAGACAACCACCTGACCTGTAGCAGCATCAGAGTGTCCCACTAACCCAAAGGGAGTCCCGTCGCCATGCCCGGTTCCAGAGTTGGGAGCCAGGATTTAGACATAGGGGAGCCAAGTAGACAATGCTTCTAGCGGGCTTTGGTATATAGCAAATGGCAACTGTGATATTATATGTTTATCAATTGGCTCCATTATGACGTGTATTAGTTGTAATTCCAGAATGATTTTTAAAAGAAAAATAGCAAATAACATGAATGATTTTCTCAAGTGAATATTAGATATGTGAGTTAATTACGTTGGAATTGTGATATTTCGATCCGTAAGTTAACTACCATTGTGTCCCTTAATAGATATGTGAGATAATCATTTTGGAATTGTGATATGTTGATCCAGAAGTTAACTACCAATGTGTCCCTAGATAGTGTAAGTCAGATGTTTCTAGAATATAAGCAGTATGGCTTGTATGCCGCAAATTAAATTAGGACCATAAAATGCAAGTAAGCCAACAAATCAGCATTAAACTTGTATATGACATAGATCGACAAGATGGCTGCCAGTGGACACATTAGCAAGCAGAGCATGAGCATGGTACATGCCGTGGAGGTGGAGACGGAATACTGGCTTATTGACTTTTGGGCTGAGAGAACAGATAAGGGGACGTCTACTTAGGCCTTGTTTAGTTCCAGCAAGTTTCTGCAATTCAATCAAAAGTAACGTATTGAAAAATATGCCCCTCTCTCTGCAAACGTTTCCCAATATATTTTTTCAATAGAAAATTCAACCAACTTTCACGAAGTAAATAAGACCTTAGTAGAGCACAGTGATTACCAGAGTAATTGAGGGGAGACTTACGAGAACAACACGTCCTTAGGGGGGGGCCAGGCCCTTGCCCTCCCTCCCCTGTCTCCGCCCCTGCTTCCACTTCCACTACTGATTGTCTGGAGCAGCGGCGGCAAGCCGTGCCAGCACCGCACTGGCGTACTCGACCACCGCGTCGACGTCCTGCAGGACCGCCTTGGCCGCGTCGAGCTCACAGAAGTGCTCCATCCATGCGGCCAGGAGCGGCGTCCTGGCGCCGTCGACGAGCTTGGCGCCGCAGAGCGGCTCGACGGCCTTGACCCACGAGACCATGCCACCCAGAAGCACGTCGACGTACCCGACGCTCTCGCCGCCGAAGAAAGGCCCCCGTCCCCCAGAGCACTCCTTCCAGCCTGCCTCCAGCCCGTCCACCCCGGCGATCGTCTGCCTCATCCCCTCCGCCCTCTCCTCGTCGGTCTTGCCCCTGAACACCCGGGTCCATGGCGTCACCACCTGCACGCGCATGCGCACGCCGTTAGTTCACCGAAGAAATGCTCCTCCAACCATCACGAAGAAGAAGAAGAAGAAGAAGAAAAGATGAGATGTGTTACCTTGTCTTCGAGGTAGACGGCCCAGAAGCGAGCGACGGCGCGTTCAAAGGGGTCGGCGGGGAGGAGGGAAGGGCCGGTGCCGGCAAAGGCCTCGTCGATGTACTGGACGACGACCGCCGACTCGCAGACCGGCTTCCCGTTGTGGATGAGCACTGGCACCGTCTTGTGCACGGGGTTGGAGCTGAGGAGGAGCTCGCTCTTGTTGCCAATGTCCTCTTCGATGTACTCGTAGCACAGGCCCTTGATCTGGAGCGCGAGCTTCGCTCTGGTGACGTACGGGCTCGCCCACAAGCCCAGCAGCTTAAGCTCGCCGTCTCCCGCCATCTCCTGCAGTATAATGTCCTACTATCACAGAAACAGAAGAACACGGATGTGATGTGAACCGCGCACGCGTGCGTCTCTCTGAAAGGTGGGAGGCTTGGAGCAATCTGATGCTTCGCTGGGCTCTTTATTTGGGCCGGATCAGAAGGATCGGATTGGTGTCGTCATCGTCAATGCCCATGAGGCACGTAAACGCGTCACCATGAAGCCTCGTGCCTGCGCTGATGAACTCTGAATCCTCTACCGTTTCTGGATAATTATTCCAACTTTCCCAGCAGAGACGCATGTTCAGATCTTGAGGATCACCGAAGGATTGTGTTCAGAGTCGTGCCAAGGCGAAGTCATGACCCAGCTCGTTAGCTACAAGGCAAAGTCGCATAAAGTTCTCCGCTGATTCTCCGAATTCAAAGCCTGACCAGTTTTGCGATCTGGACAGCATTGAGAGCTGGATCTGTCAGTCAGATCAACGTTCCCTGCCTGGGGGTGGAACAACAAGCCTCGGAGGAGTCAACGAACTCACGTGACCGTCGCAGGCCGAAGTGCAGTGACGTCATTGCTCCCGTCATAGTACATGGTAACAAGCCTGTTCGGTTGGCTGGTGGCTGGTGGCTGGTGCTGATTTGTTGTGAGACTGAAGTACTGCTGGTTGGCTGGTGGCTGGTGCTGATTTGTTGTGAGACTGAAGTACTGCTGGCTGGTGACTGATAAGCCAAGCGAACAGGCTGAAAGTTTGCTTGACTTATTTAGACACTAAGCTCATATCCACATTTTTTCTCATCAAAACTATAGATCTTCGCATCGCTTTTCCGAATCATTGACCCGCCATAAGACTGTTTTTAGAAAATGGATAAAGTTTTGGATAAAACTGAGTATCCATCAATCTACAATATAGTGCCGGATCCTCATGCAACAATAGCCAAAGTTATGGCTACTTCGCCCTTCCAGGTATCTTTCAGGAGGGCATTAGTGGATAACAAATTAATTGAATGGCAAAACCTTGTAGCACAAATTGCCCAGGTTGAATTGGTGGACGGGCCCGATACTTTTAAATGGAACTTGACCGCATCCAGGTCTTATACCGTACGCTCCCTGTATCTACATCTCATAGATACACAACCACCTTTTCAACATAAGATGATTTGGAAGTTAAAGATTCCTCTAAAAATTAAGATTTTCCTCTGGTATTTGCAAAGAGGGGTGGTCTTAACCAAAGACAATCTCGCTAAAAAGAACTGGACAGGAAGTCAAAAATGTTGTGGCTGTAATATGAATGAGACTATAAATCATCTTTTTATAGACTGTCCTTATGCGAGAATGATATGGAGGATAATTTCTTATGCTACAGGTTTGACCCCACCTAGATCGATTCGACATATATATGGGTCTTGGCTCTCTAATCAAAATAAAAATATTAGGAATCTGATTTGGGTGGGGGTGTCTGCTGGGCAATCTGGCGATGCCGAAATGATATCATTTTTCATAAAATCAAATATAATTCGATTTTGCAGGTTATCTTCAGGGGAACGTACTGGCTACGTTTGTGGGCGCAGCTGCAGCGTGATGAGCAAGCAAAGAAGACACTCTCCTTGATGAGCAGAAACATAGAGATTGTGGCGATGGAGCTGGTCAAAGGAGGGTGGAACCATATCTACCGTTTGCTTTAGTTTAATTTTCTGAGAACGGCTTGCTCGTTTGTTTTGACTTTGATGCAAACTTTATAATAAGGGGCTGTGTACGTCGACAGACGTAGAGGCCGGATGTTTTGGTTCATCCTTTATCTAAAAAAAATCTGCAACCGCACACAACCAAAATTTTACATCATTCTCAGCTCACAAGTTGATCAAAAAAATATGAAAACTAGTGATCAAAAAAATATGAAAACTAGTAAGAACTGTATGAAAAGATAAGATCTACATAGCAGGATAGAGAGAGCTCTGGAGCTTTAGTGTGTTAGGACTTAGGATTGGTTCCCTGTTTTTTCAAACTCTGCAATGCACAAGCTGCTATCCCCACTCTCCCCTGCAGAATGCTACCTTGCTTTCTTTTTTAGAAAAAGGAAATTTGATTCCGGCCTCTGCATGAGTTTTGCACTCAACCATTTATTATTACAATTATAGCCTCCGGCTGATTAAAGTAAGCTCTGAAAAAGTAACAAAAAAATGGAGATATACACATCTCATAAGGCTAACTAAGCACTAAGCCTATTAAAAGACAGCCATCCATGCTTGGCTGCAAATAAGAATATAATCTTTTTTTATCAAAGACCACGCTATTTTTACTCAACCATATAGACCTGCACTCGCTCCCACACAAACTTGAGATCGTGATTTTGGGTCCACTTTTTGTGACCAAACTTCTAGTAAATCTGTTATATTCATTGACGGTTAGTAAACCAAATGCAACTTGTACTACCCTCCAAACAAATCTTGCCCATGACAATCAAAAAATAAGTGTTGGATAGTTTCCTTGTTGTTACAAAAACAACAATTATCTTCACCCTTCCAGTTTTGTTTTAGGAGATTATCTTTTTGTTAAAGTGACACCCTTTAGTAAGAACCAGACAAAAATATTAATTAAATTTTAAGGGTAACTTCAACTTCCATAAAGATTTATTTAGAGGATTACAGCTTGGTGAACTAATTGTTTATAGACTGGTTGCACCGTGAACACTCCATGTTTAGTGAGACTCCATTTGATAGAGTCCTGCTGGTCATCGAGTTGGACAAATGCAACTCTCGCCTTTCTAAAGAAGGGCCAATAAAGTAGCCTCTTATCTTAAAGAAAAAAAAGATGGGCACCTAACTTGCTCCAACTTATCTAACTCAGTGCCTTTGTGTGCCTGCGGCTATAAACCAAACAGATTCATTTGAACACTTCTAACATCACGTATGAAGGTTCCTTTTCTTCTCTATCTACAGCTCATGTCCTGTCTTGGACGCAGAGATACAATTGTCTTGATGTCATGTTGAGCAAGATAGCAATCATTCAACTCTAACAAAGTCAGATTCAGATGTGACATGCACTACCGTGTGCAAATTGGCTGTGGACTTGTGGTAAGTGTGCGCTATCACAACTAAGGTAAATACGATGCATTATTAGATTAGATTACAAATTTAGAACAAGTGTACAATGCAATACAATGACAGCCATATTGTATATTTGTATTCTGCGAATATGTCCCTAACTCCATATTGTTTCCTAATTTACCCAATGACAGCCACAGCAGCGAGCCAATTTTAGTTGTTTGCGGCTGCGGCCATGGCTGCAGCTCGTGCCTGCCTCGCCTTGCTGTACTCGATCAGCTTGTCGACCCCTGGCAGGACTGCCTTGGCGGCATCCAACGCACCAAAGCGCTCCACCCACGCCTCCAAGAGGGGGCTTCTGGTGCCGTCAAAGAGCTTGATGCCATAACGTGCCTCGCCGACATACACCAATGGTACGAGGCCACCAAGAACGACGTCCAGGTACCCCACGCTGTCACCACCAAAGAAGGGCTTCCCCTTGGAGATCTCCTTGAAGGCAGACTCCAAGGTTTGGACCGCCAAGAACGTCTCCTTTAGCGCCTCAGCCTTCTCCTCCTCCGAATTGGCCCTACTTGTTTGAAATGCCGAGGCAAACAGCTGCAAACGTGCGACCACATTCGTCAATGTTTTTGAGAAAACGCCATTGGTGAATGAATGCCTATACACCATTAAAGGGTATCAAGAGGTGATAGTAAACCTGATACCTTGTCGTCAATGTAGGCAGCCCAGAAACGAGCCATGGCACGTTCGTAGGGCTCGACAGGGAGGAGGGAGGGGCACTCTTTGATGAAGGCCTCGTCAATGTATTCCAGGATGAGCTGGGATTCGCAGATGGGCTTACCATTGTGGATGAGCACAGGAACCTTCTTGTGCACCGGGTTGGACTTGAGGAGCAGCTCGCTTTTGTTGTAGTAGAGGTCCTCCTCCTCCACGTTCTCATAGCTCAGGCCCTTGAAGCTGAGCGCAAGCTTTACTCTTATCACAAACGGGCTCGCCCAAGTCCCCAGCAGCTTGAGCTCATCTCGTCCTCCGGCCATTCTTGTGGGTTTTTTTGGCTGTGTTCTTGGTTTTTGGCAAGAGTTGAATGTATATATGCCAATGTGTTAGATAAGTATGTGTGTGCGTGTGTCATTGTAATCCTATCAACCAAGCATTCAACTGAATGTGGATACGCCAGGAGGTTATTATCCCTAGTTTGTAGCATCTGTTGTAACAACCTCCTGGCGATCCTTATCGGTGTTGCTGGTTCTCTATGTAAGCGCCACGATCAGGGCTCTTCTGATCATTGATTCAACACGCATACATCGCCGACCCAAGCTAGGGCGACGGTGCTTCCGCTCCTCTGATTTCTACATGGTAATCAGAGCCTTCTCCTTTGAGTAGATTGCATCGCTTCTTGCCGAGCTTCTACCAATGGCGAGTTCATCATCCAATCCCCCCAACTCTCTCCTTAGCCAGCCTGTAACTGAGAGACTCACCAGATCCAATCATGCACTATGGAAAGCCCAAGTGCGTGCAGCAGTCCGAGGAGCTCGTCTTCAGGGCTACCTCACCGGCACTTGCAAGATGCCGGCGGCTGAGATCATCCAGAAGGGCGCTGATGGCAAGGAAGAGAAGGTGCTGAACCCGGCGCTGGAAGATTGGGAGGCTGTGGATCAACAGGTCCTCAGCTACATCCTATCTACGGTCTCCAAGGACGTTCTCACATAGGTGGCAACATCTGCCACCGCAGCTGAGGCCTGGAGAACCATTGAAGACATGTTCGCGTCACGAACGCGTTCGCGATCTGTGAATGTGCGGATCGCTCTGGCAACGACCAAGAAGGAAAACTCCACTGTCGAGGAATACTTCGGGAAGATGAAGGCCCTTGGCGACGACATGGCGGCTGCGGGACGGCCCCTAGAAGAAGAAGAGATGGTCGAGTACATCATCACCGGCCTAGGCGAAGATTTCTCGCCGATCGTTTCTGCCCTCTGTGCGAGGGTGGAACCCATCTCGGTTCGTGAGCTCTACTCTCAACTCCTCAATTTTGAAACCAGAATGGATTTGATCTTTGGAGGAAACTCTGGGATGGCCAACTCGGCTACCCGGGGTCGTAGTGGCACCTGGCGCGGTAAGGCGCCATCACGAGGGAGAGGTGGCTCTCGCGGCGGTGGTCCTGCACCTGGTCGCGGCGCTCCTGGACCTGGTCGCGGCAACTCGGGACCAGGGTCTGGGGGGCGCGGCGGCTCCTACAACAACAATGCGCGCGGTTCCTACTCCAACACTAACCGCAGCGCATCCTCCTCTAAAGAAAGGTGCCAAGTTTGCTACAAGAAGAACCACACTGCAGCTGAATGCTGGCATAGATTCGATGAGAACTATGTTCCGGATCAGCGTCTGGTCGCAGCAGCTACGAGCTCCTATGGTGTTGACACCAACTGGTACACAGATACCGGGGCTTCGGATCATGTCACAGGCAACCTGGAGCAGCTGACGATCAAGAACAAATACCACGGCAATGATCAGATTCATACGGCCAGTGGAACAGGTATGGATATAAGTCATATTGGTCATACTACAGTTCATGCTCCTTCCTGTGATATTCATCTAAACAATGTCCTCCATGTTCCCCAAGCCACTAAAAATCTTGTCTATGTTCATCGCCTTACTGCTGATAACTCTGTTTTTCTTGAATTTCACCCTGATTTCTTTCTGGTTAAGGATCAGGAAACGAAGACGCTCCTTAAAGGAAGATGCTACAAGGGCCTCTATCCTCTACCTTCGTCGTCAATAAAACATGCCTACACTGCCACCAAACTACCCATGTCCCAGTGGCACAATAGGCTTGGTCATGCGTCTTCTTTCATTGTCAAACAAGTTGTTAGCAGTTATAATCTTCCATATGTTGAGTCCTCATGTCAGTCGGTTTGTGATGCTTGTCAACAAGGGAAGAGCCATGAGTTGCCCTATCCCAAATCTACTAGTGTGTCTAAGTTTCCTTTAGAACTTGTTTTTCTCAGATGTTTGGGGCCCTGCACCCGAATCCTTTGGTCGCAAGAAATACTATGTGAGCTTCATTGATGATTTTAGTAAATTTACTTGGGTTTATTTTCTGAGATACAAGTCTGAAGTTTTTCAAAAGTTCCAAGAATTTCAGACACTTGTAGAACGATTGTTCAATAGAAAAATACTTGCTGTTCAAACCGACTGGGGAGGCGAGTATCAAAAACTCAACTCCTTCTTCACTAAGATTGGCATTTTACATCTTGTATCATGCCCTCACACCCATCAACAAAATGGCCCAGCCGAAAGGAAACACCGTCACATTGTTGAAACCGGTCTCTCCCTTCTGTCCCATGCGGCCATGCCCCTCAAGTACTGGGATGAAGCATTCCAGACTGCTGTCTACCTGATCAATCATGTGCCCAGCAAAACCATTGAGCACACTACGCCCTTAGAGCGTCTCTTTCACCAAAAACCTGATTACTCTGCTATGAGAGTGTTTGGGTGCGCCTGTTGGCCTCACCTACGCCCATACAACTCACATAAGCTTCAATTTCGCTCCAAACGCGGTTCCTTTCTTGGTTACAGCTCAATGCATAAAGGCTACAAGTGCCTTGACATATCCACTGGTCGCATATATATTTCACGTGATGTGGTGTTTGATGAAACCATTTTTCCTTTTGCCGCCCTACATCCTAATGCTGGGGCGCGCCTTCGTTCTGAAATTCTTTCTCTTCCTTCTCACCTTGTTCATCACGGTGTTGGGGAAGAACATGTAGCAGATCGATTTGATTTAAATCCACCTGACAATGCTAATGCTTCTCCTGAGTTAAATGTTGAAAACCAGGAAGATTTTGGTGCACAGACGCAGGTACTCGGAGCAGTTGACGGTCACGCGCAACCCGAGGCTGATTCTGGCGGCTCTCATCCTGCGGCAGGCATCCGATCTGCTTCGGAGTCAGCTCCTCGTACTGACGCACGCACGACGGACGTCACAGCGCGCCACTCTCCGGTGGACACGTCTCCACCGAGCCCTTCGTCGCCTACCGCCAGCCCATCGGCGCCCTCCATGCGTCTCCCGCCGTCGCAGGTGCGGTCGGCTCCTGCTGCCGACACGGTGCCGCAGCCGAGCGGGGAAAGCGAAGGCGATTCGCCTGCTGCACCTAGCGGATCTTCTGCGGCTACGCCAGTGGTGACCCGGCCTACAACACGGCTGCAGAAAGGTATTCGCAAAGAGAAAGTTTACACCGATGGCACTGTCAGGTATGGTCTGCTCACTACATCAAGGGAGCAGAACACTGTTGATGAAGCTCTTGCTGATGATAACTGGAAAGGTGCCATGAATCTTGAATATGATGCTTTAGTTAACAATAAAACTTGGCATCTTGTTCCTCCACAAAAAGGTAGAAATGTTATTGGGTGCAAATGGGTGTACAAAATCAAAAGGAAACCTGATGGTACTTTGGACAGATACAAGGCTCGACTAGTGGCAAAAGGGTTCAAGCAAAGGTATGGAATTGATTATGAAGATACTTTCAGTCCTGTTGTTAAAGCAGCCACTATTCGTATTATTCTTTCGTTTGCTGTATCTCGAGGATGGAGTCTTAGGCAGCTTGATGTCCAAAATGCATTTCTTCATGGCATTCTTGAGGAAGAGGTATATATGCAACAACCCCCAGGTTTTGAAGATGCTTCTAAACCTCAGTATGTATGCAGGCTTGACAAAGCCCTATATGGGTTAAAGCGAGCTCCTCCTGCCTGGTACTCAAGGTTGAGTAACAAACTGATTGGTCTCGGGTTTAAAGCTTCCAAGGCCGACACCTCCTTGTTCTTCTATGATAAAGGTGGTGTTACTATTTATGTTCTTGTTTATGTTGATGATATTATTGTGGCCAGCTCCACGGACAAGGCCACCACTGCACTACTCCAAGACTTGAAAGGTGATTTCACTCTTAAGGACTTGGGTGAGTTGCACTACTTTCTCGGCATAGAAGTGACCAAGGTTCAGCAAGGGATCGTCTTGACTCAGAGCAAGTATGCTTCGGATCTCCTTAAAAAGGTTGGCATGACCGACTGCAAGCCAGTCACTACTCCTCTTTCTACTAGTGAAAAATTATCACTTCATGAGGGAACATTGTTGGGACCAGATGATGCATCATGGTATAGGAGTATTGTTGGGCATTACAGTATCTAACTTTGACTAGACTAGATATAGCATTCTCTGTTAATAAGGTCTGTCAATTCCTTCATGCTCTTACCACAGTACATTGGGCAGCTGTCAAGAGAATTTTGAGGTACTTGAAACAATGCACCGAGTTGGGACTAAAGATACAAAGGTCTAACTCAGTGCTAGTAAGTGCTTTTTCAGATGCAGATTGGGCTGGCAGTGTAGATGACAGAAGGTCAACTGGTGGCTTTGCAGTGTTTCTAGGCTCAAATCTTGTGTCATGGAACGCTCGTAAACAGGCTACTGTGTCAAGATCCAGTATAGAATCAGAGTACAAGGCGATTGCCAATGCCACGTGCAGACACTACTCCAAGAATTGGGTGTGAACAGTCCACGGGCAGCTAAGCTTTGGTGTGACAACATTGGTGCTAAGTACTTGTCTGCTAATCCAGTGTTTCATGCTAGAACAAAACATATTGAGGTTGATTATCATTTTGTCAGAGAAAGAGTTACTCAGAGATTACTAGAGATCGAGTTTGTTTCTTCAGGAGATCAAGTAGCTGATGGATTTACAAAGGCTCTGTCAGTACGGTTGCTGGAGAACTTCAAGGTCAATCTGAACCTAGAAAGGTTAAGATTGAGGGAGGCTGTTAGATAAGTATGTGTGTGCGTGTGTCATTGTAATCCTATCAACCAAGCATTCAACTGAATGTGGATACGCCAGGAGGTTATCCCTAGTTTGTAGCATCTGTTGTAACAACCTCCTGGCGATCCTTATCGGTGTTGCTGGTTCTCTATGTAAGCGCCACGATCAGGGCTCTTCTGATCATTGATTCAACACGCATACATCGCCGACCCAAGCTAGGGCGACGGTGCTTCCGCTCCTCTGATTTCTACACAATGTTTGAGCGATGTTGTTCTCCGCTACAACTTAATTAGTTGAAGAGTGATGACACATTGAAACGGATCTTAATTGGTATTCAAATTATTGTATATGATCCAATTGAATTGTCAACTTGCTAAAACAGTTGAAAGTGCTCCACTGATATTTGTCGATAGAACTCCATGTTTGACAAACTTAGTTTCTATCTCTATTTTTCTAGCTAGTCTTTGAATGGACCAAGCAATGTAGAAATTTGGACCAATCAAAGATTTGTTCAACTCCTTGGTGAAGAAGCTTAGGAAGTAGTCAAACAAAAGAATGGTGGCACCTTTGCATTTTTATGCTTCAGTACCTAAAATATCTCTGAAATACATTCAAAATTCCAGAAATTCCTATTCTACATGCACATGTTGCCTTTTTCGGATAAAATAAGTTTTATTATTTTCAATATCATTACATTGAGGTGATACAAAGATCATTACTGTTTGCCTTTGGGTGCCAGCGAATGGAAAGGGTTTAAAGTTTCATGAAGAAATTTTTTCAGACCCTACTGATAAACACGATATATTGGGTAAGAAAAGGTTTAAGATTTTTTTTTGCAAGAAACGGTCACTAAACCATCATAGATCTTAATTTATACATAGGAGCAAATAAATATGATAGTATATCACAAGTTTAACAGAATAAATAGCTTCAGTATACGAAATTTTGTATCAACCCCCACCGATAAATACGACATTTTCAGAATCTCGTCAAACTTTCATTGAAAAAGTAAAACGTGGAATGGATACAATGGTTTAAAAATATTGAAAATCAGATTTTTCATCCGGTTTTGAACCGGTGTTCATAGCTGGTTTTGAGAAGGTGGCAATGAGCTGGTGGCAGTGAAAACTAGATTTTCACAGCCCATTCGTAACACGAGTTGGCTGTGAAAATGATTTCGAAAGCGGACATAAAAAAATCAATAAAAATATTAAGATGACAAGAAAATTACTCGCATAGGAGGCCCCCCTCTACTGGAGCGGCGACCATCTCCTCCAATGCCACAATTTTGACTTCTTGCTTCGCACATACCTTCCCTTACCACTACCCCACACCACCGTTGTGATTGATTGAAGGATGTAATCCTTTTATATTAATTTTGTTACAAAACTTTATTAATTTGTAGAAAGTGACACCCAAGGTCCAATTAGGTTGTAATTTTTTGTGGTTTTCCCTACATGATCTTGGTTCAAAGAAAATATCATAAAAAATAATATAAAAATAAAAATATGAATACAAAAAATTGATTTATAAGTGCTGACAATTCATTTAATTAATAAAAGAATAGCAAATCATTTAAAAAAATAAAAACAACTCCATGGAAATTTATATGTAGTATAAAACATATAAAAAATTCCTTTTAATAGTAGTTAAAATAATATTTTAGTATGTGCAAACTTCAAAAATTTCCCTTGAGATGTATATATTTATGAAAATATATAGTCTAATTTTCTTGTAATGTGTTAAATGTTTTATGAGAAGTTATACAAATGTAAAATGACTTTATGATAATTTTTATAATTTTTAGATTACTTTTGGTTATTATTATTATTTTTATAAGTAATGTTGTAGATAAAAGTATGAATTATCTATAGCAAACCTATTAATTTTTAATATACTTTTTAGGATATGATCTAACCTTGGGCATATGTCTTTAGGTACTACTAGCAACCTTGCCCATGCGTTGCTACGGGCAAAGGTCACTTGTTTTTTTTAAACGAGTTAACGTAGGTAACTTGGTTTTCCTAATCCGTCTATAAAGTTGCAAGTTCGATTGGGAGACTTATATCATGGACCGCTAAAACTTTTATTGCTTAAGAAATAGGTAAAGATTTTTCTACAATTTTTAACATTTATTTGAGATACATGTAGCTCAAATTAGACTTAAGGAGAATAAGTACCTAGAAATTTGTCTAATTGTTTAGAAAATAGCAAATCATTTTTAAAAAAAAATCAAAACTTCTCTACGGGAATTTATGCAGTATAACACAGTAAAAAAAATACTTCCATGTAATATGAGAAAAATAATGTTTTAGGGTGTGCAAACTAGTGAGTGATGCACTTCTTTATATTAACCTTTTTGATTCCTCATGATTTTCTAGAGACTACACCTTAGATCCGGTTGGGCTACAATTTTTTAATTGTCCCTTATGCGCTCGTAGTTTAAGAAAAAGGATAAAAAAATTGGTTTGCACTGTCAGCTGTGAAAATCCATTTTCATAACGGCTTTGTGGCTATAACCGGCTGTAAAAATAGAGTTGATTTTCACAGCTGGATCTAGTCACAAACCGGCTGTGGAAATGTCTCAATGCCAATTTTTAAAAACCAGCTGTGAAAATGATGTCTAAAAAAATTAATTCTGTATTAGTGGCTGACCAAACTTGTTTCTTGAGTGAGTCAACTGCAGATAGAAAGACTCGATTCTATTATTACACAACTGACAACATTGTATTTCTGAATTACCCCTTTGCCCTGAAATACAAGGCACTTTGCTTTGTTTTAATTCAAAATACTTTAAGTTTGACAAAACTTATAGAAAATAAAATTAATATTTAGGATATCAAACAAGCATAATTAGATCGATTATGAAATATATTTTTTTATAATTTACTTATTTACTTTGTTAGATGTCAATATTTTTCTGTAGAAACATGGTCAAACTTAGATCAGTTTTTTTTTTGCGAAAGACCAGTACAGACGCAGACGCTCACACACGCACGCACACTCACCCCTATGAATACACGCACGCAAACCCTACCCCTATGAGCACCTCCGAGAGACTGGGCCGGCTGTTCCGATCTTGAGATTGACGAAGCCACCACAGGCGCCTCGCTATCGACGGGCACGTCGCCTACCACTGAAAGAAAAGCGTCGGTTAAATCCTGGAATAAATCCAGGAAAATGTGACACCCGTGCCGAGTCGGAGACTCGAACCCGGGTGGGCAGGTTCCACCACAAGGAACCTAACCAACTAAGCTATGCTTGTTCCACAAACTTAGATCAGTTTGACTTATGACCAAGCAAAGTGCCTTACATTTCAGAAGGGAAGGAGTATTCCTAGTAAATTGGTATGTTTCATGGGTTCAACGGTTGTTTGGACACTGAGCAGGTTCAGCTTTTCCTTTTCTTATGAGAAAAGAAGTATTACATCAAAGATATACTCTCAACACACGCTACTCTCGCCCCACCACCAAGCACACACGCAAATGCGTTTCTCCTATACCCACTCTATAAATTAATTTGCAGCTGCAGCTTGGGCGTCCCTCATCTTTGCGTACTCGACTAGCCTTTTAATGTCCGGTAGGACAGCTTTCGTCTCGTCCAGCTCGCTGAAGCGGTCCAGCCATGCGTTGAGGAGCGGGCTCCTAGAGACATCAAAGAGCTTCAAGCCATGGCGAGCCTCTGAGGTGCGCAACCATGCTACTAGGCCTCCAAGGATGACATCCAAGTACCCGACGTTGTCGCCTCCGAAGAAGGGCTTCCCCTTGGAGCACTCCCTGAAAGCTTCCTCCAGAGTCTCGACCGCGGCGAATGTAGGCTTCAAGAGCTCCATCTTCTCCTCCATTGTCTTGCCCCTGCTAGCCTGCACCCATGAGGCCAACAACTGCAACATTCACATCGGTCAGCATATATACAATTATACATATATACTTGGACCACATAGATGGATGCAAAAATTGTAATTCCAGATCTATAGTAAGAGAGGTACTAATTAGTACTGACCTTGTCATCGATGAAGGCGGCCCAGAAACGCGCCATGGCACGTTCGTAGGGGTCAGCGGGGATGAGGGAGAGGCCGGTGGCACTATAGACTTCGTCGATGTACTGAACGATGATCTGTGACTCGCAGACAGGCTTGCCGTTGTGGATGAGCACCGGCACCTTCTTATGCACCGGGTTGGAGCTGAGGAGGAGGTCGCTCTTGTTTCCGAGGTCCTCCTCGATGTACTCATATCTGAGGCCCTTGAAGCTGAGCGCAAGTCTCACTCGCAGAACAAGCGCACTTGCCCACGCGCCTAGCAGTTTCAGCTCATCACCTTCTCCGGCCATCGTCAGAGCTCTAGATTGTGGTTTTCTCTTTTGATCTCTGCTTTTGCTCTGTTCTTTGATTGGAGCAAGAGGTGAAGAACTAATATATATATACTTGTGAAACTAGGTGATTAGGTCGGTATGGATCCGTCATCCGTGACGCTTGCAAAGCATTTGCTGATAAAATATTACACAATCATTTCAAGATATAATTCGGTAGCTGGGTGTGGATGTCACATTCACATGCTGTCAACGGAACAACCAGTGGGCCATCTAACCAGAGAATTCTCGCAAGCTTTACTGGTTCCATTAATTAAATCGTGGGGCGTAAGAAGCAGAAGATCGTACCCATGCACTTGCAAGCTCTCTTTTTTTAAGAGCATATATAGCAGCTGGACAGCTTGCGGTCAAAGCGAAGAATGAGAACATCCTAGTCAAAAAAAAAAGAACGCGAAAGCCACACGATTTAGTAAATAAGTAAAATTTGGAATTAAATAAACAAGAAAATTAGCACTGGAGCAAAGAGTACATGTCGAGTAAGATCAGTAAATAGCTAAATTCGGAATTAAAAAAAATAACACTTTTCCTCAAAAAATAAAAATAGCACTTGACTGAAGAGCTTATGACAAATACAATTAGTAAATAGCCGATTCGTAACTAAAAGAAAACTAGCATTTGAGCAAATAGTCCATATCAAATATGATTTATAAAACTAAATTAGAATTAAGAAAAAATAGTATTTAGATTGCATACAAATTAGAAAGAAAAATAGCAAACTACAAATATGAAAAACACAATTAATAAATAACTAAATTTGATGTTAAAAGGGAAATTAGCAATTGACCAGATATGATCTGTAAAGTGCTAAATCCAGAATTAAAAACAATAAAGTAGTAGTTGATTTGTATATTGGAAAAATATTTAAATAAAAATATGCCTAATATATTTAATAAAGAACTAAATTGGGATCAAAGTAATAAAATTAGTATTTTAATTTCAATTCGGTTTGGAAAGAGAACTACATACATAAATAGCATGATGGGGACATGGCTTCTATATATACATACAAGACAAGGAAATGTTTGGAGAGGCATAGATGACGAGGATATGACAACTTTATATATGACCATTCATACTGAAGATAAGGTGAACTTTATTATTTCAAAAATAGGTCGCTATCAAGTGATATTACTATGATTAGGAACAATGGAAAGGTCCAGAAATACATAAAGAGATGTGTGGGGTGTCCAAACCTAGTGGAGGCCCACATATATGAAGTTCAAGTCCACTTTGAAGTACAGGAGCAGCATGTACCAAAATTGATGTCCAAATCATATAAGGACTCTGTTTTGAATGTTCTAAACATGCATGGAAATCAAAGGACATAAGCTTTCCAATGGAATCGTTGAAACAAATGGGCATATAGAATTGGTTAAAATGTTGCATCACTGTATTTTGGGTTGTTGGATCGTGTATCATGTTGGGGTTCATGAGATATGTGTCCAGAGGGTTGAACTTGCCTCTAAGGCCTTCATATTTAGTGGTCGCCACCCATGTTAGGGCTTGATTATTGCTTAGATACAATCTGCCACTAACAGTCATCGTTTATCAGTATGTGAGACCGCAACTTTGAGTCCTTATTCAAGGTCTTCTGCAAATTGAGTTGCTTTCTATCTGTGCAACTTGTTGTGTATCTTGTCAAGGAACTCGGTGGTGATGCCCTCCTTCTTGTACGGTCCCTGCACACTTGGGTCATGCACTCATGCGCAATGGTGTGGAGGATGATGTTGGACACTGGCTCCAGGAGGCCGTAGCAGTGGCCGGCGACGAAGAGGCAGTGCACCAGATTCGGGTAATCGTGGATGGGAAGGCGGTCGAGCACCTCCAAGTAAAACCCACAGATGGTGTCGAGCAGGGCCTCACGTGGGTCCTCTTAATCAATATTGTTGTTGCCGCAGCAGCAAACTAGGAGGTGGTTGCAGGCTGCCATGGGTGAGCAAGCTAGCACATAGCAGGCGGCTGTATTTTCTGACGGTGATGCTGATCGTTATAGCCTTGGGATGCTTGTGGATGATGTTATTTGTCTCCGCCCCTTTCTTCCAAAAACAATCAGAATAAGTTTCAGCAAAAACCAATCTTACTTTGCTCTTTCTGCCAGCTTTTCGCCAGTATTTCAGATAACCCTTGAATCTGATATAGGATTAGTTTCCTAGTACATATTTTCTACTGACCGAATTGTATGTGTATAGCAGCAGGAAACTAATAGTTCCAAACATAATGCTAGCAACATGACAAGAGGTGGAATTCTGAAGATGAGAAGTACAAGAGCCTGATTCAGACGTTAGCAACAAGACGATATGCTAAATTCTGAATCCGATATGGAATGCAAGATTCTGATAGGGGGAGGCTCACCGGAGATGGTGTTTAAGTTCGTCCGGGCGGGCGAACTTGGAGACCAGTGCTGGGGCCGCGGGAGCTGAATACCACCACGACGGACGATGACAACCGTCCGCCCAGCCAGAACGAGCTCCTCGCCGCTGGACCCCGGCTCTCCTGGTGGCCCTGATGAATCTCCACACGCGCGATGACGCCGATCGCAGCCGACGCCGCCTTTGACGGTCGCGGATGCCGCCGCCCACCGCCGCCGCTAGTCGACGGGAGGGGCAAAGATAGGGGAGCCCAGGGACGGTTCGCTCAGGTATGGCCGTTTTGGGCCTCTGAGCGTACACGCTGATTTTGGCCCGCAAGGCCACGACACCTCTTAGCGGCACTAAATTAGGCTCCATTTAGCAGATTTATCCAACTAACCGCCGTTATTAGCGCATAGGATCCTGTAGCGGCGAAAGTCAAAATTAATTGCTCAAAATTTTTGCCACACCTCGACAAGTCTAAAAGGGTTTCCAACAATACCCTAACAAGCACACTATTTTTTATAGGGATTGTGCCTCTATTTTTTATGACTTAGATTTTTCTTTCAACTCTCACTAAATAACCATCTTATCTTTCATTGGCCGGCCCTTACTTTAAAGCCATCCCTATTTTGAGGGCCGAAGTAAAGATTGGTCGGCCTCTACTTTAGACCCCCCCTTTTTTGAGGGCCGAAGTAGAAAGTCTATTAGAGTTTGTTCTTTGACTCCTAGCCTCTAAATTTGGCCACACTTGGATTTTGTCTTTAAGATAAATCTTGGTAAGTTGTGACCGTAAACCAAACAAACACTAGGTTTCGTAAAACATTAGCATCTGCTGGCTGATCTATTATTCATTGCTTGTGTAGAGGCACAAATATATGGGAAGAAAAATAGATCCAGATCATTTTAGGTTCATTCAAAATAGAACACACAGTAATAGTTGATCATGTAACCCACCTCGATGAATCAACTTCATAATTTCTCTCCGGCCGCCATGCATGGGAGTTTGGCTATTGGGAAGTCCCTGAAGATCGAGATAAGGTGACAAGCAAATTGTGCGGCAAGAAGGTTCCAGGAGGAATTAAAAGTTTTAAGCAACATCTGGTTGGTGGTTATGGAGATGTGGTCCTATTTATAAAGTCTGGCACTGAATTAAGGAAAACATGAAAGAATACTTGGACAACAACAAGAGGAGGAGGCCTATGTTCTTGGGTGAAGAAGAGAATGCTGAGAACGGTGGAGAGGAAGAGAAAGATGAAGATGTAGTGGAGGTGGTACAAGAAGAGGCTTCAGGGGCTGCCACTGCCAATTCCCAAGTCACCAGGGTGCCAAGTTCAGGAACAACAGCTAAAAGGAGGCAATCAACCCTTCAATTCAAGCCTGCAACGGGTATTAAGAGTAAGGCAAAGCCAAATAAGAATAAGAAGTTAGTTGTTGCTATGTTCAGGAAAACTCCTGAAGAGATTGTTCATTCAAGGAGGTTTCAAAAGACCATCCAAAACAACATGAGGACTAAGGAGGGGAAGCATTATGTGGATCTGCAATGGGCTCTATTTTTCTATGAGACGGGCATAGCAATCCATGCAGCTGTTGCAAGATAGTTTGAGGTTGCACTTGAGGCCACAACACAATATGGTTCTAGATATGTGCCTTCTTCTGAATATATGCTCAGGGAGCCATTGCTTTGGGAGTGTGTCAAGCTGACAAGTACCATGAGAGTTGACCACGAACGAGCATGGAAGCACTATGGTTGCACACTTATGTCAGATGGTTGGACCGACAAGAGAGAGCATCACTTGATCAACTTTCTTGTGAATAGCCCAGAGGGTACTTATTTCTTGGAGTCAGTTGATGCATCAGGTGAAGTACATGATGCCTATATACTAGCTGATCTCTTAGAGTAGAGGATTGAGGAAATTGGAAAAGACAAGGTGGTTCAGGTTGTAACTGCTAATGGTGCTAACAACAAAGTAGCGGGCAAGCTTCTAATGGACAGAATTCCTACGCTGTTTTGGAGTCCTTGTGCTACACATTAACTGGATCTTATGCTGGAGGACATAGGGAATTTGAAGGACTTTACAAAGACTATTACACATGCTAAGCGAGTTGCCAATTTCATCTATAGGCATGGGAGAATTCTTAGTGCAATGAGAGAAAAATCAAATGGTAACAATATTGTGAGACCTGCAGCCACTCGATTTGCCACTTCATATCTTTCTTTGAAGAGCTTTTACACGCTCAAGGACCCCTGGAAGGCTTTGCCACTCAAAACAGATCAGGTCTGCTCAAAAATATCATGGGCATTATTGAGAAACGTTGGTTGAACCAAATGGATCATCCATTGTATGGGGCTAAGCTATATTTAAACCAGGAAAATTGTTTCCCCTCATAAAGCTGATGAAGATGAAATTGTTGGGCAGCTAAGGGCTTGCTTCCTTAAAGGCCTTCGAAGAATGGTACTGGATAGGCAAATTTGGAACAAGATCAATGATCAAGCCATGGACTATGAGTGTCAAAGAGGAGATGCATTTTCAGATGAAATGGCAATAGAAAGCATTGAATCAAAGAGCCCCTGTAAGTGCTGTTAATTTCAGCAATTTACTACAGCTATATAAGAGTATTTCATTACTCTTAATCTGTGTTTTGCTTGTATTTGCCATTGTAGTTGATTGGTGGCGTTCCTATGGTGGCCTCGCCATTGACTTAAAAAGAAAAATGAAGAATGAAATGCTTTTGAATGGAGTTCCTAATCGGTGGATTCAATGCAAGTGAATACAGAAAAAAAATCTACCTGATGAAGCGGATCCGAGCACCACGCAGGCCTCCGAACGGCCGCAGCCGTGACCGCCGCCTCCGCCGCGGGCTGCGCGCCTAGGCGCCTGGCCGGCCACCGCCACTGCAGCAGACCCAGTCGCCGGGATGCGGTCGGATTGTGGGAGGGTTGCCACGCAGCCGGGTCACCGGGATGCGACGGGGTCGGATTGGACCGACTTTTTTGTTTTTTGACTTTTTTAATGAAAGAAATTCACAAATAGACTCTTTGCGGAAAGATTTGTAAAAATGGACCCTAGGCTCGGCGCCATAGGCCACAGCGCCGAGGTCCCACGTCTCGGTGCCATAGCCTATGGCGCCGAGATCTAGAGCAACTGAGGACGTGGAACACAAACATGGCAGTGACGTGGCGCGAGCTCGGCGCTGAGTGATACATGCACGGTGATGCATGCAGTCTCAGAAACACTGGCCCATCTCGGAAACACTTATCTCCGTGCTAGCTGGTTCCGATCTGTGGGCTTTCAGCTACCCTTAGTGATTTGACTCTGTTTATGATTTTTTAATCCATCAACTGCTAGCAGATGAATACAATCGAAGCTGCAACCACCAAGAGGAGGTTACTATTGAGTCAAGATCGCTCCAGCATTAGCATTGCATCTCCTGTACACAATTAACTCACTCTGATGCAAATTAAAATGGAAAATGATATCATGGGCATGCCACACGTAGGAGCCTGTAATAGTTCTGCACTCGCCTCGATGGTTGTGGAGAAGTGCCCCTCTGCCGAGCAGCCCACTCCTCCACGCTGCTGCGTGCCCGTGCTGGAGACCGTGGACAGCGCGGAACACGACGGCTGCCTCTGCAACGTCTCCGAGGACTTCGAGTTTGCGAAATCCAACATCAACGTCGATATGGTCTGGCAATTCTACCAGACATGCGGGGCTTTCGAGACTGCATGCATCACCTGCATGCATCGCTCAGCGCCGAAATCCATGGCACCGAGCTCGCGCCACGTCGCCGCCACGTTTGTGTTCCACGTCCTCAGTTTCTCTAGACCTCGGCGCCATAGGCTATGACGTCGAGACGTGGGACCTCGGCGCCGAGCCTAGTGTCTATTTTTGCAAATATATCCGTAAATGGTCTATTTGTGAATTTTCTTCATGAAAAAGGGCAAAAACAAAAAAGTCGATTGGATTGGAGGAGGGCTGCCGCGCCGCCTGGACGGGTCGGGTCGGGATGGGTGGAAGGGCCTAGACGCGGGGGGCGGAGGATGCTCTATAGGTGGGGGGGACATTATGGCACATAAAGCTCCTCTGTCTTGCCGGAACCTCTTCTGTCCTCTGTGCTTGGCTGGAACCTCCTCTGTGCTTGGCCGAAACCGCCTCTGTCCTCAGGAGTGGAACCTCCTCTGTGCTTGGCTGGAACATCCTCTGTCCTTGGGAGTGGAACCTCCTCTGTAGTTTAACTATGGTGGCCTCGCCATTGACTTAAAATGAAAAATGGCGTTGCTATTATAGTTTAAACTATGCTTATAAGCTTATTAATATTTCTATCAAAACCTGACACAATTAAATAAAACTCTAAATCTCAAATATTATTTTTACAATTTTCGTACAAGTTGCAACTGTGTTGATTAATGTTTTACTCAAAGACTTCAGATTAGTTGACTAATTTGAAAATGCAAAACATGATAAATGGTGTATGTAATAACACTCATTATATATGTTAAGTAATATATACATCACATTATCATTAAATTGAAATATTAGTGTCCAATACTGGATTATTAATAACAATTCCAAATATCATGTGACCTTGGTTTGACAGGAATCACATAGTAGATCACATGAACCATAGATGTTTATAGAGTTTCAGACCCCTAGTGTGGCTAATACCTTATGACCTAATATGTGTGGTTCTTGTATATATGATTATCTTCCTCATGCATATACTAACCATACTAGTCATATATCTCCTATACTCAACCGTAAGGAAATATCCCAAACCACAACTCCCTTTGTTGTATTCAAGCCGTTGTATTCGATGGATTATTTTCTTCTAAAAAGGTATTCAGCAGATATTTTTCAATATCTTCAATTAGCAATATAGGGTAATGTTCCATCCAACTATTTGTTATTGAGTGATATTTGAGCTTTTGAACAAATGCTTGCAAAAAAAATCGGTTCCAGTGTGTGAGAATGTTTTTCGTTAAGAGGATATAGTGGCTAGTACAAGGTTTTGTTCAACTAGCTCAAAATGTGATCTCTACATACACCTAACAAAATGAAATTCATAGTTTTTCTGCCTCACATTTGCCTCCCACATCTTTTCGATTATCCTCCCCTCGGCTGTCCGCCCCCTCTCACACTACCTTCAAAAACTATAATAAAAATAAAATAAAATACATACATATTTTTAAATATCTTGAAATATTATTTTGTAGACATAGTAAATCAATAATGACTCATTTTATTTTGATATGGCATGATAGTAAATTTACATTTTAAAATAAAAATATTCTAAAAAATATATATTAATTTTCACGTGGGTCATTTACAATCAAGACAGTTTTCAAAAATATTAAAACTTTGTAAAAAAATAGTATGAATCAAAAGTGACCCATTTTGCTTTGATCTGGAATTGACAGTAAATTTAGATTTTAAATTAAATTATTTATGGAACTATATTTAAATTGTCACGTGAGTTGTTTACACTCACGATGGTTTTAAGATATTTTAGAACTTTGTAAAGAAATATTATAAATCAAAAGTGTCCCATTTTATTTGATCTAGAATGATAGTAATTTAGATTTTAAATTAAAAAATATTTTAAAAACTATATTTGAATTGTACGTGAGATGTTTACTCTCAAGATGGTTTTTAAAAATCTTAATCTTTAAACAAATAATACAAATAAAAATGATCCAAGTTCCTATGATCTCACATGAAAGTAGCTTAAGATTTTAAATTAAAAATTTATTTAAAAAACTATATTTTAATTGTCATGTAAGCTTTTTACATTTAAGATGGTTTTCAAAAATCTTAAAACTCTATAAAAAATACTATAAATCAAAGCGACCCATTTTGTTTTGATGTGGCATGATAGTCAATTTATATTTGAAATTAAAAAAGTATCTTAAAACTATACTTAATTTGTTATTAGGTGAGGTGTTTACACTCAACATGGTTTTTTAAATCTTAAAACTATGTAAACAAATGCTATAGATCAAAAGTGAACCATTTTGTTATGATTTGGCATGATAGCAACTTTAGATTTTAAATTAAATATTATTTTTAAAAACTATATTTAAATTATCATGTGAGTTGTTTACGTTCAAGATGGTTTTCGAAAAAAGTAAATGACATGACAAGTACAACAACTTGCACAGTGGGTGCAATTAGGTCATACTTCTTACAAAATGCTCAAATGTGTCACAGATTATGTTTAAGTTGTGCAATTGTGGTAAAAAAATCTGACTCCATAGCATTTTAATTGTCATGTGAACTAATTAATTTAAGAATCTGAGCAGGGCACAAGTTCATCATGTTCTGAGATTTGAAGAAATAGTAGAACCTAAAAAATTAAATAACATGATAAGCATGCATATAGATTTTTGTGTGTTGTAAGCTCAAATTGTTCCTTGTTTGCCAGTATCAAAATCTAAAAATATGACCAACCCGTATGTATTTCCACATGTCCCTTATTCGATTTAATAGAATACACAAGGGCATGTAACTTTGGATAGCCAAACCCACATAAGAAAAGAAAAAACTTATTTGTGTTTCTTGGAGTTACCTCTCAGACAAGAAATGCCTAAATAAGAGGTTTTGCAGGAAGAGAGTTGTGTAGCTCTCTCAAATTTGTGAGATCTAAAGAAGAGAA
Organism: Alloteropsis semialata; assembly: GCA_004135705.1. Taxonomy (NCBI): domain Eukaryota; kingdom Viridiplantae; phylum Streptophyta; class Magnoliopsida; order Poales; family Poaceae; genus Alloteropsis; species Alloteropsis semialata. The sequence goes on along the minus strand of CM014278.1, from coordinate 98,231,285 downwards.
ATAGTATTTGTTAGTCTTGGAGATCATTTAATCGTACCATCTATTAGTCTACAATCACAACAGTCAACTAAGGTGAGGTGCTACCTGACAAACACTTCACATCTGAGTCTGTGATGCAATTAGAGTACCTCATATTTAGTTTTCCCAGACTTTTCAAGCCTGCAACACAAACATCGGTTAGTGCATCTAGTGGGATTTTAAAGTTTGAATTATAATAAAGAATTGAGATGAATTCACATTATGCAAGTTTTTTTCCCTCTAGTGAGTTAACATGCAAATATAGGCATTATGCATGTTGTGACACAAAAAAGATTCACATCTAATTCAGCTGTCTTGATAAGAGACAGTAACTAGCGCTACCAATACTTCAAACTTGCAGCGAATAAGGTACTACTCTGCTCATAATTTGTGCTCATGTGCAGTTATAAGCTTCAATATATTCCATGCATCTCTTCTTGCCTATTTTAGAAAAAGAAATTTGCATCTCTTTATGAAATGGCTTTACTGGAAGAAATGTGAGCCCTCACTCAAATCTGTACCCTGATACAAAAAATTAACTATCTAAACTATGAAAGGCCTTTGTTCGAAGAGGTAATAATTGATCCCCCAACATTCTGCAGCAATAAAAACAATGCATACACAGATCAATTGAGCTAATGACCAAGCAATAGAAATGCAAGATTGAAGCATATGCTGCACAATACCAATTGGTTGCTTTGTTATCTACAATTCATAATCGGTCTCATGTTACTAAAAAGGATTTAATACTCTCAAACCAAGAAAGCCCAAATCTTGACCTCACTAGGTGCGCACAAGCAAATCAAGAACCTCTATTCTTGGGGCAACAACCCTGCAGCCCACCCAAAGAAACTAAATCACGATGAACCCATCTGTACTCCCCCTCCCTTCACGCAGCCCCCAAATCTCACAACTAGCCATTGAGGGAAGAACAAAAACAAAGCCAAGAAAGCTGCTAGGGTTTCAGTAGGGGGCGAGGGGATCTAAATCTGTACCTGTAGCTGCTCGACGGGGAAGAAAAGATTGTTTCCCAACTCCTCATGCTGCTTCGGCCCAACGTGGAGGCTACTGCCACTGCCTCCAGATGTTGTGTCGTTGTCGCTGCTCCTGCTCATGGCTTGGGGCTGCTGAATGAGAGAGGGAGACAAAGTTGTTGCGGCAGCAGGGTTTAGGGAGTGGGCGGAGAGTGGATGGGAAGGAGAGGAATAGGAGGGAGGCAGAGGCGACGGGCGGCATGGTGCCGGGAGCGAGCAGCGGGGAGAGAGAAGGAGAGAGATGAATGGGAGGTGGCACCTCTGCAGTTACTGCCCGGCAGTTGTGCCACTTACACGTGGGCCCGTAGAGGGTCTAGCCCAAGTGTTAGTGGCACAACTGCAGAGGAGGTTCCACTCCCAAGGACAGAGGAGGTTCCGGCCAAGCATAGAGGACAGAGGAGCTTTATGTGTCATAATTTCCGCCCCACCTATAGAGCGTCCTCCTCCCCCCGTCCCCCGTGTCTTGGCCTTTCCACCCGACTCGACCCCGTCCCGGCGACCCGGCGGCGCGGCAACCCTCCTCCAATCCGACCCCATTGCATCCCAGCGACCCAGCGGCGTGGCAACCCTCTGCAATCCAACCGCACCCCAGCGACTGGGGCTGCTGCAGCGGCCGCAGACGTGGCCACAGCCAGTCAGAGGCCTGCGCCACGCTCAGAGCCGCTTCATCAGGTAGATTTTTTTTCTGTATTCACTTGCATTGAATCCACCGACCAGGAACTCCATTCAAAAGCACTGCGTTCTTCATTTTTCTTTTTAAGTCAATGGCGAGGCCACCATAGGAACGCCACCAATCAACTACAATGCCAAATACAAGTAAAACACAGATTAAGAGTAATGAAATCAACTTATACAGCTGTAGTAAATTGCTGAATTAACAGCACTTACGGGGGCTCTTTGATTCAATGCTTTCTATTGTCATTTCATCTGAAAATGCATCTCCTCTTTGACACTCATAGTCCATGGCTTGATCATTGATCTTGTTCCAAATTTGCCTATCCAGTACCATTCTTCGAAGGACTTTAAGGAAGCAAGCCCTTAGCTTCCCAACAGTTTCATCTTCATCAGCTTTATGAGGGGAAACAATTTTCCTTGGTTCAAATACAGCGCAGCCCCATACAATGGATTATCCATTTGGTTCAACCAACGTTTCACAATAATGCCCATAATATTTTTGAGCAGCCCTGATTTGTTTTGAGTGGCAAAGCTTAGCTTGATCTTTTCCTTTGCTTCAGCCATTAGTGCAGCAACCTCTGGCATTTGCCAGCTTTTCATCATCATCATCAGCCCTTAGCACAATATGCACTAGGGCTGAAGCTCTAAGGTAATCTTCAACCGAGTTCCAAAATTCAGTAGAGAGCACAGTGTCATGTAGATTTTTTCCCAGCATTAGTTCTTGACAACTTGCTGCTAGTCCATATGTCCCAAACAAATAAAGCCTTCAAGGGGGCCTTGAGCGTGTAAGCTCTTCAATGAAAGATATGAAGTGGCAAATCGAGTGGCTGCAGGTCTCACAATATCTTTACCATTTGATTTCTCCCTCATTGCACTAAGAATTCTCCCATGCCTATAGATGAAATTGGTGACCCGCTTAGCATGTGTAGTAATAGTCTTCTTAAAGTCCTTCAAATTCCCTATGCCCTCCAGCATAAGATCCAGGCAATGTGTAGCACAAGGACTCCAAAACAGTGTAGGAATTCTGTCCATTAGAAGCTTGCCCGCTGCCTTGTAGTTAGCACCATTATCAGTTACAACCTGAACCACCTTGTTTTTTTCAATTTCCTCAATCCTCTTCTCTAAGAGATCAGCTAGCATATAGGCATCGTGTACTTCAACTGATGCATCAACTGACTCCAAGAAATAAGTACCCTCTGGGCTATTCACAAGAAAGTTGATCAAGTGACGCCCTCTATTGTCGGTCCATCCATCTGACATAACTGTGCAACCATAGTGCTTCCATGCTCGTTCGTGGTCAACTCTTGTGGTATTTGTCAGCTTGACACACTCCCAAAGCAATGGCTCCCTGAGCATATATTCAGAAGGAGACACATATCCAGAACCATATTGTGTTGTGGTCTCAAGTTCAACCTCAAACTGTCTTGCAACAGCTGCATGGATTGCTATGCCCGCCTCATAGAATAATTGAGCCTATTGCAGATCCACATAATGCTTCTCCTCCTTAGTACTCATACTGTTTTGGATGGTCTTTTGAAACCTCCCTGAATGCCTTTCATCAACAATCTCTTCGAGAGTTCTCCTGGACATAGCAACAACTGACTTCTTATTCTCATTTGGCTTTGCCTTACTCTTGCTACATGTTGCAGGTTTGAATTGAAGGGTTGATTGCCTCTTTTTAGCTGTTGTTCCTAAACTTAGCACCTTGGGTGACTTGGGAATTGGCAGTGGCAGCCCCTGAGGCCTCTTCTTGTACCACCTCCACCACATCTTCATCTTCCTCTTCCTCTCCACTATTCTCAGCATTCTCTTCTTCACCCAAGAACATAGGCCTCCTCTTGTTGTTGTCCAAGTATTCTTTCATCTTTTTCCTTAATTCAGTGCCATACTTTATATAGGACCATATCTCCATAACCACCAGTCCGATGTTGCTTAAACCTTTTAATTCCTCCTGAAACCTTCTTGCCGCACAATTTGCATGTCACCTTATCTCGATCTTTAGGGTCTTCCCAATAGCAAATTTCCAGAGGAGGCGCGGTCGCGGCCCTGCACGGGGCTACAGAAGAACAGAGGAGGTCACGGGCCGGGGCCGAGGACCAACACAGGGCAGCGGAGATGCGCGGGGCCGCACAGAGGCGCAACGCGGGCGGGGCTGTGGCCTCCTCAAATTGCAGCCGCTCCTGGTCGTGGTTGGGGGATCTCGAATGAGAAAGGGAGAGCGGTTGTTGCGGCGGCGCGGCTGAGGGAGTGAGCAGAGGGTGGAAAAAGAGGAGGGTACGAGGAGGGAGGCAGCAACGAGCGACGCGGCGCGACGCTGGGGGCGAGCGGTCGGCCGTCCGGGAGAAGAAAGGAGAAAGAGGGGGAGGGACAAGAATGGGAGAGGGCACGACCGGACGCGCGCTGCGGAGCAAGCGAGGCGGGGGTTTTTCCGAAAATGCTACAGCGGGCATTTGTTTGCAAAATTGATGGTAAACTCGAATTTTCTATTCTTCATGTTAGAATATTTTAGAACTTAAGGGTTTATACGTAAGAAAAACAAGCGTGTTCACTGTGGATGGAGGGCCTGCATGGATTGCAGGTTGATTTCGGCAAAGCCTTTTTGCAACTTTTCACGTATCTGTGTGGCTGCTTGTGAACGGCCAGATGAACCACGATCGGACGGACGCCATTTAGAGGTTCACGCGTTCAGGAGTGGGCTCCTTGTGGCGTCAAAGAGCCTCATCCCATACAGCTTCTCGGCGGCGTCCACCCACGCGACCAAGGCCCCGAGGATGGCGTCCAGCCAGCGGTCCAGGTACCCGACGGTGTCGCCGCCGAAGAAGGGCTTGCCCTTGGAGATCTCCTTGAAGGCCGCCTCCATGTTCTCAACGGCAACGACGGTCTGCTTCAGCCCCTCTGAATTTTCCTCCTCTGTCTTGCCCCTTGCCGACTGTAGAAACGAGGCTAGAAGCTGCAGTGATCGATCACAGGCATCAGATATTTTTGGAGGTCACTCAGAAACCGATGAACCAAATAGAAGAACGAACGCAAGTCACCAACGAGTTTGAATGTCTGATGAAGCAGTGGAGATTGGAGTCTGGAGAGAGTAGTACCTTGTCGTCAATGTAGGCACCCCAGAAGCGAGCAACGGCGCGTTCGTAGGGGTCGATCGATTGGGAGGAGAGAGGGATCCGTGCCGCCGGTGAAGGCCTCGTCGATGTACTGCACGATGATCTGCGACTCGCAGACGGGCTTGCCGTTGTGGAGGAGCACGGGCACCTTCTTGTGCACCGGGTTGGACAGCAGCTCGCTCTTGCCGCCGAAGAGGTCCTCCTCGACGTCCTCGTAGCTCAGGCCCTTGAAGCCAGCGCGAGCTTCACACGCATGACGAACGGGCTCGCCCACATGCCCAGCAGCTTCAGCTCATCAGCACTTCCGGCCATTTTGTTTACTGTTGTTTTCGACTCAATTTATCTTGCTCTCTTTTTTGCGCTGTGCTGTTGAGTCTTGAGCAGAGCAAGAGAAGAACTGAATTTATACTGCTTAGGTGGTTGGGTATGGATGAATGGATCTCATCAGCGCATCATCCGTGATGCTTGCATTGCAAGTTTGGGGATAGGATTTTACTCGACCACTTATCCCTTCCACATAAGTCGTCTTAGTTTTATGTCAAACTTTTCTAGTTTTGACCGAGATTTCAGAAAAAAAAACCTACATACATAGAGCAATTTCAGTAACACCCTCTAAATAACTCTCTATTTTTTTCAGTAGGTACTGCCTCCATTTTTTTGCTCCTAAATCCAGCAATACAATCTAAACAACACTCTAATTTTTATTGACCCACTTGTTAGTTTCTAATTTTTATTGATAGTTTATTTACTGATTTTTTGGATGTAGCAATGCAGGTGTAGGAGTACTTGGCAATGTGAAAGTAATCGATGCTCGTGATAGCCTAAGAGGGGGAGGGGTGAATTAGGCTTTATAAAAACTTAACCTATCATTTGCCTCTATTTGCACAAATGTAAACTAAGACAAGCTATCTAGATGTGTAACTAAGGTTCATTCTAGTGTTTGTACCCACCCAAAAGAGTTTTGCAACCTAGAGCCAATCCTATCAAGATACTACTCCAGAAAAGGTAAAGGCACACAAGTTGCAAGTATGAAATGCGGAAGCTTAAAAAGGGTTAGAGGGAAGCAAACTTGACATGAAGATTTATCTCGTGGTTCGGCTAACGCCAACTCCACGTTGGAGCTCCACAAAGAATGTGCTCCCGGTCGGTAAGTCTTGTTCCCGGTCAAGGCTTTGAGCTCGCCACAAAGGCTCCCAAAGAGGGATGATGAGCAAGTCATCAGGACCTTGCTCTCATCAACCTGCTCTCCCGGAGATCTTGATGACGCCTCCACTACGGAGCTTCTCCACCAAGGAAGGGGGTCTCCTCGTCCCCCGCACAACGTTGTCGTCGCCGCTCCACACCAAGCCGGAGGGTCGAAGCCTTGCCGGCGAGTCACGAAGACTCCAAGGGGCCGGTACACCGAGATTACAAGTGTTGGTTCACTCTAGAACCAAGCACAAGGCTCAACACTTTACAAACTCACTCACTAGACCTATCCTAGCTCTCTCACTCACTATGGATGAAAAATATAGCACAAATGATGGCTTGGATGTCTTCTGGTCGTAGATGAACTTCTCTGGACTCCAGCACCTTGAAATGGCCGAATAAGGGTGGTATTTATAGCCCAAAGGGTTGGACTAGCCGTTGCTCAAAAGGTGCACAGCAACTGTGAATGCCGTATAATACGCCATGCACCAAACCCCCATCGGTGTATAATACGCCGTATGCTTTTCCAACGGTCACTGACACACGCCGTACGCTTCCAAACTTGTACTCCGATGGTCGGCGTATAATACGCCGTGACCTTTTCAAACGGTCGAATCCACTTTTCAAATGGTCTCAAACGCCGTATTATACGCCGTTCATACAAACAGCAACACCGTATAATATGCCGTACCTTTTGAACTTGAAATTCTACACGCCATATTATCCTCTGTAGTACGGCGTACATATCGGCGTACCTTTTGCGCAGAGACAGTTTTCCTCGGAACCCTGAGATTCAACTCGTCGTATTATCCTCCGTAGTACGACGTATAATACGCCATTTAGAAAAACCGGTCTTTGTATTTTGGCCATAACGTTTTGCTCAGAACTCCGATTTGAATATCTTGTACTTCATGGAAAGCTTATGAAATTCTCTACAAGATTCTGCTATCAACCATCTATTTTTAGCAAGTGTCCACGCCGGAACATACACCGTGTCATACGGCATTTATCTGCGTACATTTCTCTCAAGTAGAAAACAAGGTCTTCGTATTTTTGGCCATAACTTTAAGATTCTGCTATCAACCATCTATTTTGAGCAAGTTTTCACGCCGGAACATATCCCGTATCATACGACACTCTTATTGGCGTATCTTCCTCTGTGCAGAAATCAGGGTCTTCATATTTGGGCCGTAACTTTCTACTTCGGACTCCGATTATGATGATCTTGGACTTTATGGAAAGCTTGTTAAATCCTCTACATGATTATCCAGAAATACCTCACATTTGATCTTAAGATATGAATGGGTCAAGTCCAATTCATCCCTCTCTTTGACCCGGTCTCTATAATTTCTTTATGACTTGGATGCAATAAATTGTAATCAATCTTGGGACCTAAAGTCCTACGAATAGCACTTATAAACTTGTTAGTTCATTCAATCACCAAAATCACAATATAATGGCACATAGGACCATTTTCGTTACAATCTCCCCCTTTTTGGTAATTGATGACAACACAGTCAAAGCAAGTATAAAACATGCAAAAATTGACCAAGTTGAAGCACTTACACTTGCTTGAATGCTTACCACTCCCCTCATTGGATTAGGGAGCCAACTTCCTTACAATCTCCCCCGTATAGTTTGAAGTAGCACCATGAGTGTGGCCTCCCACTAAATCCAATATCTCCTTCATGACTTCTCCCCCTACATGTATCCTCCCCCTTTCTCATGGCTTCTCCCCCCTATCTCATGAGGTCTTGTACATTAAGCTTGCTTTGATCCAAACTTCTCCTCCTTTAAAATCAAATCACCTAAAAGGATTCATAGCTGATAGAGGGAGTTAGTAGCCTAGGGAGTTAGTCAAGTATCACTTGAAAGTAGATGTCAAGGGAGAACAAGTGTGATACTTAACCAATTAGAAATGTATGAGCACATAGCTAGCTAGCCTATGAACTTAGATATGAAGATCATAAACTCAATAGGACATGGGATCAATATGCATGAAAGCACAAATTTTCTATAATCATACATATAGAGTTGTAAGATCACATTATGAGTGAAGCACATTCTCTAAGTACGATATGCACAGCATAAGGAGACAATAATAATAAGCATGATAAACAAGTTAGTCTCCAAAATCACAATTCATAGGCTAAGCTCCCCAATTAGTGTGCATTTAGTGTTTGAATCACTATGAAAGTTATGCACATTATTTTGAACAACAAATGGGCAGAAAAGCCTATAGCTTGTGGTCATGGTACTTAATTCATACCTTGTGAAGCTCATGTACCATGAAAGCAACCAAGTGTAGAAAACCTACACAACTTTGCAAACCATGTAAGTTGCTCATGGGTTAGAGTGCATGGCACAAGCAACTTACCATAAGATAATAACACTAGATATTGCAAGAGATACCCATGAAAGCAAGAGATATGAAAGGTAGCACATGCAAATCTAGCAAGGTAAATAGGCAAAGAATTTGAATTGGGTTACCATTACCTCATTTACCTTTGTGTGGGGGATTTTGGGCAAATGATTTTCAATCATGCAAGCTTGGCTACTTGATGTGATCTTTCTCTTCTTCTTCTTGTGAGCCAAGCCTCCAAATCCCTCATTAAAATAATAACTCAATATAGGTACCAAAAGAAAACCTTTTAAAATAAAGGGACTCTTCCTTCTATATGAATTTGTTAGTGTAGGGAACATTTTAGTTTATTAGGTGCTGATACATAGACCGAACAATCATACTATTACTAATTGGAGGCTCCTTTTGAAGACTCCATGTGAAGCCACGTAGGTTCTAGGTGGACGTTCTAAAAAAAGAAAAATTCTAAAAATTCTCACAAAAATTAGAACATCTAGCCATCTATTTGTAGACTCTATTTATCATATCCATTGGATCTATTATATTTTCTAAAACATTACCCACTTTTGCCATTATGAAAATAGTCTGAAGTAACCCCTAAATCTATAGGTTATTACCCACATCTACCATTATAAAAATAAACTAAAGTAACCCCCTAATATTCATCTAAATTTACCGCTATGCCACTAAAAATAATTTATAGTAACACCCCAAATTTGTATCTAAATTACCAAAAAAACATTTCCTTGAAAAAATTCTCAAAGTACATCAATATAAGATTATAAAGTACATATTTCTTACATTAATTGTTAATATAAAAAACTTAGGATGTGCTTGCATGATGTATCTCATCATGGAGATCATATATAAATATATATATATAAAGATAAAAATATGGATTTTCATGTTCAATACGTAACTCAAACTCTAAACTTGCTTTAAAATTACCCACATATGTCATTTAAAAATTCTAAAATATACCAACAGATAATTCAATTATCTATTTTTCAATTGTTGATATGTAAAATGCTAACTTATTAACGTATATACACGCAACCTTACATGATGAGTGTCGTCATGTAGATTATGCAGACATGTATGGAGGAATCCTGTTAATTGTGTAGGTGAAATTGAGGATTCAATAAAACACATCTAGAAGTGCGATGTAAAGAAAAAAAATATTTAATTAGTAAGACAGAGTGCAATATAAATAATTATTGTTATTATATATGGGTCTAGATTCTTTATGAAATTTAATACTCATGTCTTTCAAATTATAAGCCCATGCGGAAGCACGGATTGATAGACTAGTAAGTTACAATATCTATGTAAATCCCTGAAAAATTGTCCCTCCATTTGGAAAGGCCTTACTGTGTTGTCATCTAGTTTGTGATCTAATTTTTATCTTGAGTGTTGGACAGAAACTCAGAAAGTCTTCTCTGACAGATTACTTGCGAGATAATCGAAGACATTACTGTGTCAAAGATTTGAAGAGAAACCACATAGTAGTAGTATTTCTATATTACACAGAGATATCAATGTCTTTCTCTGACTTTGTGGCCGCCTCAACACTGCGAAGTTTCCTTCAGTTGTTTACGGCAGCAGCTGCAACCTCGTCCTCCCTCACCTTGGCGTGCTCCACTAGCCTGTCGATGTCCGGCATGACGGCCACGACCTCGTCCATCTTGCCGAAGCGCTCCACCCACTTCTCCAGGAGCGGGCTCCTGGAGGCATCGAAGAGTCTGATGCCTTTACGCACCTCAGCGGTGCGCATCCATCCCACCAGGGCCCCGAGCGCGATGTCCAGGTAGCCGACGCTGTCGCCGCCGAAGAAAGGCTTCCCCTTGGAGATCTCCATGAACGCCCCCTCCAAGGTCTCCACAGCCGCGAATGTCTGCTTCACCCCCTCCGCCTTCTCCTCCTCCGTCCTGCCCCTGCCTGCCTTCAACCACGAGGCCAAGAACTGCAAGACACACGCGCATCGTTCAGCTTCAGCTAGCACACGGCTAATTTCTTGATGCAGGATGAATTTGTGAAGTGCTGACCTTGTCGTCGATGAAGGCGGCCCAGAAGCGCGCCATGGCACGATCGTAGGGGTCGGTAGGGAGGAAGGAGGGGCCTGTGCCGCTAAAGACATCGTCGAGATACTGCACGATGATCTGTGACTCGCAGACGGGCTTACCGTTGTGGATGAGCACGGGCACCTTCTTGTGCACCGGGTTGGACTCGAGAAGGAGGTCGCTCTTGTCGCGTAGGTTTTGCTCGATGTAGTCGTAGCTGAGGCGCTTGAAGCTGAACGCGAGCTTCACCCGTAGGACGAACGGGCTCGCCCACGTCCCCAGCAGCTTCAGCTCATCGCCTCCTCTGGCCATTCTCCCTGCTTTGTGTTTGAACTCTTTCTTAATTTGCTTCTATGTCTGCTCTGCTCTTGATTGAGTGCAAGAGATCTATATACTTGTGATTTGTGGTGCCATGGGTTGATAAGTAAAAAGGCATCAACGCATCATCCCTGACGGTTGCAATCCATTTGATCATGGAATAATATTATGATTAAGTAGCTGTGTAGTGTACTCCCTCCGTTCTAAAATGTAAGTCATTTCAATATTCTTGATAGTCAAACTATTTTACATTTGACTAAAATTTAGGGAGGATTACAAAGATTTATGGCACCAAATAATTATAACTATAAAAATATATTTAATAAAAAATCTAATGATACTTATTTAATATAATAAATGTTATTACTTTATCATAAAAACTCGGTCAAATTTAAGATGGTTTGACTTTCCAAAAATATTGGAATGATTTACAATTTTGAACATAGAGAGTAGGTCACATGCTTGTCTCGTCTGGATATGTAATCAATAGCTCATTGAGTTTCCTATTTGGAGTGGTGTTATGTGAACGCAACACACCGTGGACCATCTTTATCAACCTCTGTGCGTTGATCCAGCAAATTCAGATTGTGATCGTACTAGTTTCAAATTTTCTTTTGATCGAGGTACTTTAGTACTTACCATATGAAATTATGAACTGCTAGGGCCTCGGGCTCTGCTCAACCAATCAAAGGAGGAACATGTATATGCAATGATCCACAACCGACGGTTTTCCAACCAGTTCACGGAAATAGCTATGGGTGTTTATGTTGGCAGCTGAACAACATCATGACACAAACAACAGGAATGGAACAAGGATTTTTCCTTTAAATTTCTTTGGAAAAAACCCAGTTCTTTTATTAAAAATCCCTTGTCCACATATTTTGAGCTGAGTGTGATATTTCTTTGTTAGAAGACAGACGAATTTAAAGCATGTAATGGTCAAACAAGGCGGGCCCGTGCAGGAAGGAAGAGTATTCAGAGTTGGCGCGAGGTTGTTGGGAGTGGTGCAGCACATGGGACCAGGTATGGCATGCACACTGCCAAAACACAAATTGCAGAACACAAAGTGTGGGCATGTTTGGTTTGCTACCGATTGTAGCCAAACCAAAATTTTGGCGCATCTTCGCGATTTTACGTACGTTTGGTTCACTGCCCCAATTTAGCATGCCAATGAATGCTAACGCAAAACAATGTGAGCGTCGGACGAGAATATCCGTTCGAGAAAAACGCTCGCCCAAGATTTGGCGAAAGCCAACGCTCTCATCAGCAAACGTGTCAGAAGCTAAGTGACTACACGGAAACCGAAATTCATAGTTCAACTATACTTAAATGCAAATATCTTTTTATCAGATTGTCTAATAAAGAACCTGATTACACATTTATAAAATAAGATATTACTTGACTATATTTTAAGACAGAAAATAATAATAATGTGTAGGCTCCATGTGTCATACACTCGTACTTAAAGTGTTGGCAAAAATTGGCATGGCTACAATCCAAGCATTGTTGCATTAAATTTTTGATGCTACCATCACTTTGATCATGACCAACATTTGACATGGCTAAATGGGGCTAAAACCAAACGAGCCCGTCCTAGTGTCAACTGCCAAACGGCGACATACAACGGCAAGAATGCGACGTGAAAACAAAGCCCATCTTCTTTATTTAAGTCCCGGATCACTCACCCAGATAGCAAATTCTTCAGGAATAAGATATTATTATCAAATCAATCTTTCCCTGACCCAAATATCGTTTACGTCGCCGAGCCAATTTAGTTGTTTGAGGCAGCAGCTGCAGCCTCGGCCTGCTTCATCTTGCCATAATCGACCATCTTGTCGACGTCCGGCAGGACCGTCTTGGCCACGTCGAGCGCGCCGAACCGCTCCACCCACGCGTTCAGGAGCGGGGTCCTTGTGGCGTCAAAGGCCCTGAAACCATAGAGCTTCTCGCCGGCGTGCACCCACACGACCAGGGCCCCAAGCGTGACGTCCAAGTACCCGACGCCATCGCCGCCGAAGAAGGGCTTGCCCTTGGAGCACTCCTTGAAGGCAGCCTCCAAGTGCTCCGCCGCAGCAATGGTCTGCTTCAGCCCCTCCGCCTTCTCCTCGTCCGTCTTGCCCCTGAAGGATTGCAACCACGAGACCAGGAGCTGGGACGACACAGACATCCATCACAACTGAGAAACCAAACAGATGCAGATAGCTACACACACAAATTAAAGAGGACAGCACGCTATTGTACGTACCTTGTCGTCGACGTAGGCGGCCCAGAAACGAGCAACGGCACGTTCATATGGGTCAGCAGGGAGGAGAGAGGGGCCGGAGCCAACGAAGGCCTCGTCGATGTACTGCACGATGATCTGCGACTCACAGACAGGCTTGCCGTTGTGGATGAGCACGGGCACCTTCTTGTGCACCGGGTTCGACTTGAGAAGAAGCTCGCTCTTGTTCTTGAGGTCCTCCTCCACGAACTCGTAGCTCAGACCCTTGAAGCCGAGCGCGAGCTTCACTCGAAAAGCGAACGGGCTCGCCCAGGTGCCGAGCAGTTTCAGCTCATGACCACCTCCGGCCATTTTCTGCTCCCTGTTTTGACTCGTTCTAGCTTGCGTTCTTTCGTGCTGTGTGTTCTGCTTGAGTCTTGAGTGGCGAAAGAGACGAGCTGCATATATTTATGGGGTTGAGTACGTTACGGATGTCATCCATGATGTCTGCACAGCCATGTGCTGATGTTTGAGGTAGGATTCTCCGTGGCCACTAAATTTAGTGGCATAATAGTGACAAATTGATAGTGTCTTAATTCGGTAATCATCAGAAGCAGCACTAGCTAGTGTGGGCAACTGGGGTAGAAAATCCTCAGCTGATCGTGCTAGTATATATATTTTTGGATTTCCGGGTGTGTCAAACTTGCAATGGAGTAAGCAATGTCGGGATATGGAAGATTCGTTCAACTTCTTGTAGAAGAAGCCTAGGAAGTAAACTGCTCGCCAGCTCATGAGATTGTCCGTTTGTCCCAAGCCGAGTGTGTGTCCCTGTCATGGAATGACTTCAAAAGTTTGACGTTGTAATATGGGTGCATGTTTACTGGTTTATCAATATGCTTTATGCTTCATATGTCACTCACATTTTGTCACTTCAGCGAATATTTTCTATTTGTTAGCTATGGCTATGACATTTTAATAATTGACACTTGCTTTTGTGTACCTTGTATTGAAAATTACTTGAGTGTATGTTTATTCTACTCTTATCCCAAATCTAAGACATCTCAACTTATCTATAAAATGTATTACTAAAAATTCAAATAATTACATATGATTAATGATGAATTTGGACATTTTAATATATTGTGTTCTGATGGACCAAGTTGTGAGTTGCCTTTGTCTATCTCTTGGTGTGATGGGTGATTGACAAGGTTTGAGATCATTTGCATAGCATGTTTCATTATTGGTGCACAATTATGTCCATGGATAACCAGAGATGGTGAATGATTTGTATTGAGGATGGAAGAGCGATGTCTTTTTTTGCTCATATGTGTAGGTGTAAGGATATGTGATGTAGTGGTTGTGGGCGAAGTGGTGAAGAGTGGTCAAGACTCAGCGTTGATGACCATGTGGTTGTGTAGAGTAAGCACAGGCTTGGCGCATTGACCATGATCACCATGCAGTGTCTAAAGTGAGTTGAGGCTAGTCTCCAAGGAACCATGCGAGGCAACGTGGAGTCATGAGAGATTTGTGTTTCTCACATATATAGTGGGCCTGAAGACATAGTGTGAGAGAGGTGATGAAGGTGGTGTTCAATGCAGACATCAATAATGAAGCGAGGTTAGGGATACAAGAGGCTTTGAAGATACCTTGGGTCGACAACGAGAAAAGACACACATCAACATGGAGAAGCTTGCATGTGAGCTACACAAATGTTACCAAGTCATGCTTGGTGAAGCGTGCTGCCAGTTTCGTGGTTTCTCCTCAAAACTGAAACAACAATATGAAGCACGCATTGAGCCATTACAAAGCATCTATCAAGGTGAAGCAAAGTTGTGAAGGTATTGGGTTTGTCTAACATTTCAAGAAGATTAGACGAGTTTGCCGCTCGAGGGTGTGTACCTAGTATTAAGTATTAAGTAGTGATTTGCCTTGGTCTATCTCTTGTTGTGATAGGCTGGGGATCAGTTACATAGCATGTTTTATTAGTGCACAATTATATTTATGTATAACTAGAGCTGGTGATGATTTGTATTGAAAAATGTAAGAGAGACATGTCTTTTAGCTCATATGCGTAGGTGTATGGATGTGATGTAGTGGTTGTGGACAATGTGGTGAAGGATGGGCAAGGCTCAGCTTCGACGACTAGGTGGCATAGGGCAGGCAGAGGCTTGGCGTATTGACCATGACCATGTAGTCTCTAAAGTGAGTTGAGGCTTCTCTCCAAGGGGCCATCCGAGGTAGGGTGGAGTCATGAGCTAGGCATCGCTCACATAATAGTTTTGAAGACATGATATGAGAGAACTGGTGAAGGTGGTGCTCAAGGTGGATGCCTATATTCAAGAGAAGGTAGGGATACAAAGAGGCTTTGAAGGTACCTTGGGTTCGACAACGAAGCAAGACATGTGTCAAAAACAAGAAGCTTAGACATGTGTCAAAAACAAGAAGCTTACATGTGAGCTATGCAAAAATGTCCCAAGTCATGCTTGGAGAAGCATACTGGTTGTTTCCATATTTCTTTTCAAAACTGGAGCACTGAGCCGAATCATGTGTTGAGGCATGTGTCAAGAAGAACCAAAGTTGTCAAGGCGTCACGTTCTTCCAACATTTCAAGAAAAGATTATGCCATTTTTCCCTCAAGGGTGTGTACTTAGTATTAAGTGTTAAAGGATAGTTTGGGCATCTACCATGAATATGTCTAATATAGTTGACCGGGCAGTTTTTTGGAACCCTAGCTCGTTTGCACCTAATCTAAAGAGAGATCCATGCCTAGGGCAAAGAGAGGGAGAGATGATGAGTGCTCCATCCTCTTGATTTACACTGAGAGAGAGAAAATGATGGAGGCCTATAGGTATGACATTGTATTCATCATTCAAGACTTAATATGTGTCCCAGTGTTGAATCCTATGTGATTTGATTGCTCTTTCTTAATCTTTGGGCTCCTTTGTTTTTGGGATTATTTGTTCTTGTATTTGGCTCTATTTTAGGACATGTGGGAGAGCAAAAAGGATGATGTCCAATCAAATTTTTGCACTAGCACATCGAATCTTAAGGTTTCCCCAAACTGGCCAATTTCGCTATTCTTGGGAAAATCCAATGAATTGGGGGATGAAGTCATTATCTATGAGAGAACTTTTTGGCAATGACTTACCATATATGTGTGTACATTTGGTTAATATTTCAATGGCTTTGGACTATGTT
The DNA here is from genome assembly GCA_004135705.1 of Alloteropsis semialata. Classification (NCBI taxonomy): domain Eukaryota; kingdom Viridiplantae; phylum Streptophyta; class Magnoliopsida; order Poales; family Poaceae; genus Alloteropsis; species Alloteropsis semialata. The sequence continues at coordinate 98,215,122 of CM014278.1, read as the reverse complement.
TCCTCAATTTTTATGTTTTAGTTCTTCACCTGGGCTGGTTTTTCGTTTGCAATCATTGTAATCATGACCTCCATCAGGTATATGGGCCAGTGTAACCGATTAATTGACCGTCTCTCACTAAGTGTGACTTGTTCTACACCTAGTGTCACCGGATCTGTCCATGGTTGTGATTGGGTAACATGTGTTCTAGACAGAAGTGTTGTGTGTCTCTGCTTATTTGCTTTTGATATTTTTACTTATTTATTTAATATCTATTATTGACGCTTTCTAAACATTTCTAGGGTTAATACATCACTAATTTATTAATGTGTGTGACCTTCTTAATCTTAATTGAGAGGGGGATTTAATTGTATTTAGAACATAGGCTATGTTGGTACTTCATGGTCTTGATGATGAGGATTTCAGTGCTCAGTATCAACAAATCGATGTTGGTAAACCAACACATCAAGTATGTTGAGACTGCGCTAGAAAAAAAATGTTCATGTCGAGAGAAGAATGGTTAGAAAATTCACATGCTCGAAACCACTTTGCACTCCCATGTAACAATTCACAAACATTTATACATTGATACTCGAAAAAAGTGTTTTTTCATCCCTCAACTATTGCAAAAACGTGACTTCATCACTTAAGTTTCAATGCGTGCAAATCAACCCCTTATCTATGGCTTGACAATGCACTAATGCCATCTAGCACCAGTTTAGTACATGCAATTGTCTAAGTAATCATTGATTAGGTATGACATAAAAGATGATGAGGTTGAACGGTACAGGAGAAAATTTATGTTTGAGGACAAAATTTTATTGACTTAGAGTTAAGTGCACCATGACAATATTTAGGTTTAAGGACAAAATCTTATAGACTTGCAGCTAATTAATTATGATCTACCATCTCAGACGACCTAAGGAGGCTACACCTTCTTATGTCGTGCCTAGGACAGACATGCAACAAAGGCATGGCGACAAGGAACCACACCACACATGTGACTCCTATTCTGTGTGATGCCATCATGACCACAGCTGACGAGCTAGCAAAGGGTTAGTGTGGGAAAGACAACAATGGGGAGAAGTGAGTTTTTTTACAGGAAAGAAAATAACAAAACCAATTCGCACCATTACAATGATTTTTCAACTCTTTCGTCGGGGATGTAACTCGGGCTATCATAGCCCATGGCATAAAAGAGGCCCAATAGTGCAATCTAGGGTTTGTTTGGGAGGTCCATTGACCTTTTTAAAAAATTCAATGACCTTGTAATACTTGACCCTTCAATGGAATTAATATAAACAACCATATCTACTCTTCCTGCAAATAGACCCCAAAGAGGTGACAGGAGGAGATCTTTGGCTTATTTTGCTGACTAGTGATTTGCGCCCGCCCAGGCGCGCGTGGGAGTTCATGATAAGATGATATCGTTATAACTGCCGTGTACATGAATGTATAGTAATTTTGTTGGCACTAATCACGTTGCAGATCAAAGATATACCCGGAAGCTTTGTAAACAGTTTGGTCCAAACTACGATATACATAGATACATAGACAGTAGTCATACATGATTCAGTTCACATAAGAGCATATAGTTTGTAACAGTAGCACATTTACTAATAGGTAGGCACAAGGGGAGATGGATTTTTTTGACAAGGCAACAACACAGATTTAAGCGATGGTTTGATAGATTCTGGTGATGCCAGAGGACTTGTTTCCAGGAACAATAGACGCTGAAAGCTTTTTGCGCACCTGTTGGAAAACATAGGAGAGAGGGAATTTCAGAGTGAATAAAACAAGGCAAAGAGTAATAAGAACTGCGAAATAAAGTGTCTGTATATAAAACTGCAAAGTGAAGTTTTGTGCAGGATGGAACAATACCTTGCTACATCGTGCACGATGGTTTGCCATTTGCCTTTCCAGTCCGATTGCTCACGATCAGTGTCTGCTATTTTTAGACAGTGGTTATGATGGACAACATTTAAGAAACAATAAGCTAAAGTGGTATAAAAAAAAGAACTGGCAGAAGTCGATGGTTTGGAGCCATACCGACTGTGCCATAGTCATCTGGATCACATGTATTTTCAGAGCTGAAGTCATAGTACAGCGCGTAGGTCGCTGGAAGGTTGTTCAGAATTGCTTCATGTTCTTTCTGCATTGGAATCGAAAACAAAATTAGCTTAGCACATAGTGATTTTTTGTTTTCACATAGAGATGGATATCACAAAAATAGAATGATGTGCACGCCTGATTTGTTCTGCAAAAGCATCAGCCACTGGATCCTCAAGCATCTCTGTCATTTTTTAGTTGGAAACAGAGAAAAGCGAAAGAAGGTTACTATGAAGCAGCAAAATGCTGACAGTGTAACAATATCGGTGATAGATGCTGGATAGTCATGTTTACCTGGATCTGGGTCTTCGGACAGATTATACAAATCAATGTCATTGGATGGATCTGGTCCCCAATTGTCTTCAGTGGTGCCCTCTGATGTGGTATAGGGCCTTGCATACAGGGTTATAGGAAAGGTCTGTAGCTTTGTGCCAGGTTCATAAGACAGGCCTAAACAACGTTTGTGAGGATACTTTTTGTGCTCTGTGCATATCCATCAATGCTGCATATTCCAGTTTGCTGATCAAAAGCATAGGTTTGTACGTCACAGCATGGATGAAGCAAAGGCTTTACGCAATCTTTGTTGAATGCATGAGGAGGAATTCTTTCAATATCAACTGTTACCTAAGTGTTCCATGGTATTTCTTGGGATCTATAGTCACTGGTCCATGGCAACAGATTAAGGATGAAATTGGGTCCTTGAATGGTTTTGTGGAGCAAGACAGCATCCCACAATTTGGCTGTTGGAAACTCAAGGATGAAACCTGGTGGGAAATAGGAGATATTTGTTGGTGTAGCGATTATGCCGCATTGGGTCAGAACGGCAAGGCTGATGTCTTTTGCGAGGGGTTTTAGCTGCAAATGGACTGGGCGGCGTAGCAACAAGAACATTGCTAAGTGTTTCTTCATTAACTCTAATTTGATCAGTGACTTCCATGTAGCATAGCTCTTTGTTGTTCATAGTGTTCTGAGAAAGGAAGGGGAACACTGTAAAATGCTATTTTCTATACCAGAAGATGGAAAAGAAAATGAAGCCTAAATCTCAATATGTTGTTAGGGCTGCAAGTCCATTTTTTTCTTTTTAGGATTGCATGGACAAGAAATATTTGAGACAGTAGTATAGCAGACATTAGCTTGCTGGTTACTATGTGCTGACATAGCGGCTCAGAAAACACATGTATGGGAAAAGAAATATAACAAAAGAGAATTCAACAGGAAGCAAAATGCATATGAAAAAGGAATGGCATGTAAAATCAATCCTTGAGTCTGTAGCAATCTATGGGTCAGGTAATTCTTAGATATTTATTTGGGTCAGACCTACACACCGTAGTAATGGATGTATACGACATGAACATCATGGAATCAACATATTAACTTTTGTTGCCAGCAATGAGATACTGGGTTCAGTAGAAAGCAGATGTGTTAGCCTAGAGAACAACATTCAAAGCGGAAATAATTTTGTTGTTAGCAAAGAAATAAGTTGCATTTAGAATGCAATCTGGCCTGAAACGGGTTGTGCATTATTTTATTTCTAATTTGTAGTGATATATTTTGATTAGACACAGCTGGTGAGTAGGTGGAAGCCATTGGATAGCATGTGCTAAACGCTATATTTTTCATGGATTAAATACTGATCTGCAGCACTAAACAGGTGTGTGCCAGGATTTTATCATGAAATCTATTTACCTCGTTTAAATACAATACTAAGAAGGCACGGAAAATAATAATATGCTGCAGCTGCAAATGGTATAAACATCAGCAGTATATATACAAATCTGGAAGCAGGCAAGCGCGTGGGCGAAATGGAATCACCAAAAAATAGACAAGAAAGTTACAGCACCACAGACAGCAATTGACCAATAGACAAAACTGACCAGCAAGAGTCCCGGAGGCAGCAGTTGAAAGTAGCTCAAGAGGAGCCCAAAGATCCCCCTTCTGCAGCAAAATCCTGCGCGAGAGCAAAACCGCCAAGCATAAAAAACACAAAACCATATAACTTAAACGGAACGCAGCAAGTAGGAAAGATACAGCTTCCATCCACTGCAATCCTGCACATAACAGGCCTACTATATACAACACAACTATGAAGATAGGCACCTGCAGACCGCAACAAAGCAATAGCAGAGACTAACCAGCAAGAAACCCTGGAAGCAGCAGGAGCATGGAAAGCCAAAGCGAAGCCCAAAGCTCCCCTTTCAGCAGCAGGTAAATATCCTAAATAGAACTGCCATCCTTCCTAAAAAAAGCCACATTCAATCAGGTAAAGAGATAAAAAGAACAGTATGATCAGAAAATTAGCCGTTCCCACAAGAGTGCTTGTTGTCCTTAGGCTTGCAATAAGATGAGCGCTGTAAAAAAAAAGGGTCGAAAGTGCTTGTAAGATGATCTATTAACAGAGGTAATTGAGAAATTAAAGTGGGAACGGAAATTTTCTGATAATGAAGAGCCTAAACTCTAAACAAATATTATAAAAGAGCTGGTGCATTTTCAAATTAGTATTAAATTTGGCGCTTAACCATGCTTAAGCAAGAGCTATGTGACTACCACAATCATTGGTGTAGACATAATTATATCCTTTGTGACAGGGAAACATAAAAACTGCTTCGAAGCACATTTCATGGAATAGGAGCAATATTCTAAGCAGCATCCACATCTATAGATAAGAAGCAACTGAAGAAAAGAGACATGTAATGACTGCTAAGTCCCCATGTAGCTTATTGTGTATTTGTGGGTAAGTCCAACTGCTTAGCTGCATCTCAACCCAGAATTGCAACATGGAGCGCACAAATATAATCAGCCTAAATAAGAGAAGGGGATCACAAGAAAGCCCACCAAAAAACTGACGCTCAGGAAGTATTGGAAATCACTTTGATCTGGTGCATTACCAATCACATCTTTCTTCTTAAAAAAGAATCAGTTGACTCTGTTTTATGTTGAACCTAAATCCCATTACATAGTCAATCGATAATTTTTGGTACATAGGTTGGTGCACTTATAAATACAAAATGAATGCCTCACTGTTATGCTGTTCTTCTGTCTAATTTCGTTATGTATCTGTATAGGCTGTCAGCCTGCAGCTGAAACATACAGAGTGCAAAGAGCCGAGGTTAGAATAATGAAAATGATATGATCATTTTACCTTTATCTTAAAAAAAGTAGGGTAAAATGCATGTCATTTTCATTTGTTTGATCAGTCATCCACATGTAGACCTATAATTTCTTACACATTGATCATTTTTTAATGCTAACATGATAGCAAACACACTCAGTATACCCAAATAATAGAAATGTAAATTAGAACGTGAACCTGTAAGTATATAATGGAGAAAATAATTAGAAATGTACATAGATGCGCACTCCTGCACAGTAAAAATTTTGGCGACTGTTAGTATCAAAGGACAGGACAACTGAGAATAAAAACGGAGCAATGTATGAACTGATATACAGAGCAAACTACAGTCGCAAAGGTCAGCAAAAATGAAACAGTAGGATTGGATAAAGGAAAGGCTACAGTTGCAAATCTACAACTATGAACAAACAATAGCTTAATGATTCAGAGGTAGATGCACATGAAAATAAGCAGATAAGGGCAGGGACAAAGATTGAGATTTAACTGAATTCTGAAGAAACCCATATCTATAAAAGCAGTCTTCCATTTGGTCATGCAGTTAAGATGGTAAAATACCTTTGTTTCTATAGGATATATTCTACAGAAAAGACAACAACGCGGATCAAGGTGTCAATCCAAAAAGGTATGCCCTGAAGATCTAAATATCTGAGGTTAGACCTCCATACGTACCAGGAAAGCGGTCCTATGCCTAAAACAAAAAAAAAAGCTATGTGGATAAGTCAATTCAGCACATTATCGTGTAGCTACATGCAATCGCTACCTCATGGAAGCTGGATTTGCACAAAATAAAAAGATGTGTCTGACAAATCATGAAAATGAAGATGATTGAATCTGGAAATTGTAAATGGCATGAGTCATGTTAAGTCATATATCTAGAAATCAGAGCAGGGAAAAAGCATCTGAAAATTATGAGTGGCTTAGCATACACCCATCCATTATCAGCATCTCTTAAATATGTAAGATGGACCAAGGATTGAATCAATAAGAAACTAAAAGGGGGTGAATAATTAAATAAATCCTATAGTTCAAAATATCCCTATGAGGTCCCAACTTTCTAATTTAAAGTTTACGGCTAATCACAACTATTGCAGCAAACAAATGCCGGCAGGGAGTCGTAGTCGTACAGTACTTCGCTTCAATGCCAACTGATGCAAAGACAGAACAGAAACGTACGGGCACATTGTTTAATTTTACCTATGCTAAACATTTCTAGTTTGCAATTAGACATTCTTAATAATAGATTATCCAGGGAGCAGTTGCTTTTTTTACCTCAAATTATCTAATCGCAACCAGTTTGACCCTGGCAGCTCTATTACAACTGAAGGAAAGTGCAATATACTATAACATATAAAATATATTAATAGGCCGGCGACCGCACAAAAGAGAGCTACAACTCACCAAAGCACACATCAGAAAGGATAGCAACACCAAATTGCCGATGGTGCAAGAAGCTGGAATGAAATAATACCTGCAAAAACATATTAGCATCAACTCATTGACCACTTCATGAGAAGAAGTATAATCATCTGTTCCTAAAGATCAAGAGAGCTGCAGGACTTGTCAGCTCAGGATGGTTCCAGAAGAGCTAAACCCCTCTTCCAGCGAGACCTTGCAAAAAGAACTGAAGATTTCAAGAAATCAGAAACAGGAACTTCTTTCAATGGCAATCCTTTACACTCTGAAAACGATTCTCTAGACGTCTTGCGAACAAGCAATGGCAATGGTGCTAGTAGGGTACTGCAAAATATACATGTCAATGTCAACATAGGTAAAGTACTAACAATTAACAAAAGCATACAAACTTGGCGTCCACGGCAATGTCAGCAAGTTTGGAAGGAAAAAAGAACATATTACCTTGATGCTAACATTGTAAGCTGTGCGAATTAGATAATCAATAAACAGTAACATGCCGCTGCATAACTAAATGCTCCTGCAAAAGAAAGGCAAGGACTTTTTTAGTATTAAAAATAACAGACAATACAATGTAGGGATCCTGTGAGGCCTATTGATTATTGAATCTTATTTATCCCTAATTTTGGAATCAAATTGCAGTCATAAGCTCAGTGACCATCTAAAAACTGCCAGTTTGCACAAATTTCTAACAAACCATGATACGTGCTAATGTTAGATTAATTAGGCTGATGGCCTATATATTAATTCAATTAAATCCCAAGGCATATTAACCATGGAAGTTGAGAAGTTTTGCAGTTTTATATCATGGTTGATGACTAGTAACTTATGCTAGTTGATGGCGTTTAGTAACTAGTAACCTATGATGTTTGAATGACTAGTAACCGACGATGCTTCAATGGCTGACCGTTACTAGTAGCTGCATTAAACTGGAAAGCTCAAAGGTCTCTAGGTGCCTATAAGAGAGGCACTCCTTCTCATTCTTTCGTGCGCTCAACACACGTCCAAAGCTTGTTCTTTCATTGCTCCGTTGCATTCTTGCCATCTCCGTTCCGGCAATCCGTGTGCATGGATCTCACCGGAAGAGCAGGCCTCCGAAGCTGCGCCCTCGTTGGAGACTCTGCACCTGAGGAGTAGAAGGGCGATCAAGTTTTTGGGGAGCGTATCTGCGCGACTGCTCGCTGCACACCTCTACTTCCCGGCGATCGGCGATGCAACTGCACGGCGAACATCAGCACTGCAGCAGATTTCGATCGACTACATCGAATAGGCTCGACTAGCAATGTCGGGTAACGGCGTGTCCGGTTCCTTCGAAACTGGCCCCGCCTCTGGGTACTTTCTAACGAACTTTCTTGTTCATTTCTTGTGTTATATAATTCCCTTTGCATGCTTTATGTTCACTGCAAACATATTAGATCATGCTCTTGTTCATGCTATCATATATGTTATGATTTATAATTTATTTCGGGTTAAATTGTGTCTGAAAATGTCCTTAATTCCAACAATCCAAAAACTTGATAGGGCTTTTTCGGTCGTTGGCTTTGCTGGACAATTGAAACCGAATGTTTTTGATGGAACAAATTACTAGAGATGGGTTGGTAAGCTGCAACTGTGGCTCATGGCCATGAATGTGTGGCACATCACTAAGACGCGCTCTCCTGGTCCGCATACTCTCGAGGAGGAGAGAGCGTACCAGGCCGCTGACACTCTATTTAGAGGGGCTGTGATCAGTGTACTTGGAGAGAACTTGGTCGATGCATACATGCAGCTTCCTTCTGGGAAGGAATTGTGGGACGCGCTTGAGGCAAAGTTCGGTGTGTCCGATGCGGCAGCGAACTGTATGTTATGGAGCAGTTCTATGACTACAAGATGGTTGATGACCGTCCAGTAGTGGAACAGGCTCATGAAATACAGGCACTTGCAAGGGACCTCGAAAGCTTCAACTGTGGGCTGCCGGATAAATTTGTGGCCGGTGGCATCATTGCCAAACTACCTCCTACGTGGAGGAATTTTGCTACTACTCTGAAACACAAGAGACAAGAGTTCACTGTAGCCGGTCTTATCGGCACTCTTGATGTTGAGGAAAAGGCGAGAGCAAATGACACACGTGCGCGTGGCAATGAGGGAGGTTCTAGCGCCCATGTGGTGCAGAAAAGGAACTTCCAGTTCCACAAGAACAAGGGCAAAGGAAAGTCTGATCAGAAACACAAGGCTGCTCAGACTACCAACTTCAAGAAGAAGAAGAATAACAAGGGGAGTTGTTTTGTCTGCGGTGGTTCTGACCATTGGGCCAAGGACTGCAAGGACCGCAAGGGACCTGGATGGTGCAGTGGTAGCTTCCACTGCAACTTAAGCAGTGGGTTCATCTGAGCCATTCAACCAGCCAGTGACGTCTTGGATGAAGTCTGTTTTTTCCCTCCCACTCTTGTTTATTTTTGCAGCCAGTTGTTGTTTCTGTAAAAAAAAAACTAGGCTTGGAAAGAAATTTTCCTCTTATGGACGTACGAAAACAGTGTTCCATGTTATTTGTTGAGTAAGTTGTTGTAGTTAAAAATTTTGAAAAGATGGTGTGAACATTATAAGTAAAAATATTTTAGCACTAATTATTATTCTGTGTATGTTTTTGTGGAGATTAATGTTGCTTAAACCAAAAAAGCTGGATTATTCTATGTTCACGGTAACACATAAAAGAAGTTAGAGGCTTCCATTTTAAATTATAGGTCATTATAACTTTTTAGGAGCATCTCTAGCAGATTGCTTATATCATACTGCCAAAATATTTTCTCTCCCTCTCTAACAGTTACTTGTGTTTTTTGTGACCATGGCCAAGTTTTTGGTAGTTGCAAAAATACATTGGCATTGGAGAAGAGTATTACTAAATTGAGAGCCAATGCATAAGCTTGCAATGTTAAGAGTATAGCAACATCAAAAGACATGTTGTGGAAAGATAAATAAAGAAAGATGCTTGAAAAAGTGCTCCGGAAATACTCATTGTACTGTATTAGCTCCTTATACTGTTCGTATGTCCATAACTAGGAGAGGGAAATTTCTCGCCGAGCCTAGTTTTTTTGGACAGAAGCAACAGTTGGCTGCAAAAATAAACAAGAGAGGGAGGGAAAGAAACAGGCTTCCATCCAAGACGTCGCTGGCTCCTTGAATGGCTCAGATGGAGCTACTGCTTAAGTTACAGTAGCAGTTACCACTGCACCTGAACCAGGTCCGCAAGGACAGGCAACAGCAGCACGGGCAGAAGAAGTCTGCTAATGTTGTTATTGGTGACACTGAGATGGGAACATCAGGGTATGGTAAACATGCTACTGTTCTTTCAGTTTGTCATTTACCAGATTGGTGGATTGACACTGGCGCTAATATACATGTGTGTGCTGATTACTCTTTGTTTTCCTCTTACCAGGTCACAAGGACTGGATCCGTGTTGATGGGGAACGGCTCGAATGCTTCTGTTCATGGTGTTGGTACGGTCGATCTGAAGTTTACTTCAGGAAAGACCGCGCGGCTGAAGAACGTGCAGCATGTCCCCTCAATAAATAAAAATCTTGTTAGTGGATCCCTTCTTTGTAAGAATGGTTTTAAGTTGGTTTTTGAGTCGAACAAATGTGTTGTTTCGAAATTTGGTTCCTTTGTTGGTTTTTGAGTCGAACAAATGTGTTGTTTCGAAATTTGGTTCCTTTGTTGGTAAAGGATATGAATGTGATGGTTTATTCCATTTATCATTATCAGACTCTTGTAATAAAGTTGTGAATCATGTGTGTAATGATGATGAGTCCAATATTTGGCATTCACGGCTTTGTCATGTTAATTTCGGTTGTATGTTGCGGCTAGCCAAGATGAGTTTAATTCCGAATTTCACTTTGGTCAAAAATTCTAAGTGCCAAGTGTGTGTACAATCTAAGCAACCCCGCAAGCCTCACAAGGCTGCTGAGGCGAGGAACTTGGGACCTTTAGAATTAGTTCATTCCGATTTGTGCGAGATGAACGGTGTGTTGACCAAAGGAGGAAAAAGATACTTCATGACGTTGATAGATGATTCTACTAGATACTGCTATGTGTACTTGCTTAAAACTAAAGATGAGGCATTCCAATTTTTCAAGATCTATAAAGCTGAAGTTGAAAACCAACTTGAGAGGAAGATTAAACATGTTAGATCGGATCAAGGTGGAGAGTATTTTTATAATGAGTTCAATTTGTTTTGTGAGGAGCATGGCATTATTCATGAGAGAACACCACCTTATTCACCCGAGTCAAATGGAGTGGCTGAAAGGAAGAACAGAACTCTAACAGAAATGGTTAACGCCATGTTAGAGACAGCGGGTCTTTCCTGGAATGGTGGGGTGAAGCCATGTTGACTGCATGTCATACTCTTAACAGAGTTCCTATGAAAAACAAAGAGAAGACACCATTCGAGGAATGGGAAAATAAAAGATTAACACTCATATTTGCGTACTTGGGGCTGTTTGGCAAAAGTTAACGTGCCACTAGCTAAGAAACGCAAGCTTGGACCAAAAACAGTTGATTGTGTCTTCCTAGGCTATGCTCTTCACAGCGTTGGTTATAGATTCTTGATAATTAAATCTGGAGTTCCTGACATGCATATTGGTACAATCATAGAGTCCAGAGATGTCATATTCTTTGAGAGCTTTTTTTCCTATGAAAGAAACATCTAGCAGTTCTAGTCCTGAATTTGTGAAAACCCCTGAACATAATGATGTAACAGAACACACTGAACAACCACATGACGAGAATCATGAGAAGGATGACAATGAAGGAACTCGAAAGAGTAAAAGACAAAGGACTGCAAAGTCTTTTGGTGATGACTTCATTGTGTACCTTGTAGATGACACTCCAAGAACCATTGCTGAGGCTTATGGATCTCCTGATGCTGACTATTGGAAGGAAGCAATCAAAAGTGAGATGGATTCCATAATGTCTAATGGAACTTGGGAAGTTGTTGATCGTCCATATGGGTGCAAACCTGTAGGATGCAAGTGGGTATTCAAGAAGAAGCTTAGGCCTGATGGTACTATTGAAAAGTACAAGGCAAGGCTTGTGGCCAAGGGTTATACCCAAAAAGAAGGCGAAGATTTCTTTGACACTTATTCACCAGTTGCTCGACTAACGATGATTCGAGTACTACTATCATTGGCTGCCTCACACGGTCTTCTCGTTCATCAGATGGATGTTAAGACGGCTTTCCTGAATGGAGAGTTGGATGAGGAAATCTACATGGATCAGCCAGATGGATATGTAGTAGGTCAGAAAGGAAAAGTGTGCAAGTTGTTAAAATCTTTGTATGGCCTGAAACAAGCTCCTAAGCAATGGCATGAGAAGTTTGACAAGACTCTCACGTCCACCGGCTTTGTTGTGAACGAAGCCGATAAGTGTGTGTACTACCGCTTTGGTGGGGGTAAAGGAGTGATCATATGTTTGTATGTTGATGACATATTGATCTTTGGTACTAATCTCAATTTGATTGAGGAGGTTAAGAGTTTTTTGTCTCAAAGCTTTGAGATGAAAGACATGGGAGTGGCTGATGTGATTTTGAACATTAAGCTACTGAGAGAAGGCAATGGTGGGGTTACACTTCTGCAATCCCACTATGTGGAGAAGATTTTGAGTCGCTTTGGTTATAGTGATTGCAAGTCTGCCCCCACGCCTTATGATTCCAGTGTGATATTGCGAAAAAATCGAAGGATTGCAAGGGATCAATTGAGATATTCTCAAATCATTGGCTCGCTGATGTATCTAGCTAGCGCTACAAGGCCTGACATCTCCTTTGCTGTGAGCAAACTGAGCAGATTTGTTACAAATTCGGGAGATGATCATTGGAAAGCTCTTGAGAGAGTAATGCGCTATTTAGGAGGCACTGCTAGCTATGGAATTCACTATGCCGGGTATCCAAAGGTACTAGAGGGCTACAGTTACTCAAACTGGATCTCTGATGCTGATGAGATAAAAGCCACTAGTGGATATGTATTTACACTTGGAGGTGGTGCTGTTTCCTGGAAGTCTTGCAAGCAGACCATCTTAACTAGGTCAACAATGGAAGCAGAGCTCACAGCATTGGACACCGCTACAGCTGAGGCCGAGTGGCTTCGTGATCTCCTAATGGATCTTCCAGTTGTTGAGAAACCAATACCGGCTATCCTAATGAACTGTGATAATCAAACGGTGATTGTCAAGGTGAACAGTTCTAAGGACAACATGAAGTCATCAAGGCATGTGAAGAGGCGGCTGAAGTCTGTCAGAAAAATGAGAAACTCCGGAGTGATAGCGTTGGACTATGTCCATACGGCTAAAAATCTGGCAGATCAATTCACAAAAGGTCTTTCACGAAATGTGATTGACGAGGCATCGAGGGAGATGGGGTTGAGACCCACATGAGAGTTATGTCATAGTGGTAACCTGTTCTATTTGATCGGAGATCCCGTGAAGTAGAATGGTGAAACAAACTAATGGCTAACTGTGAAGGAGAATACTCTTGTACAAACCCACTCCATTTGAGATGCATTCTCTCCTTTTCTGCATGGCAGGTTGGTTGATACCTTAATGTGATCCGAGTGGCTTATAGAATTTAAGCAAAGATGTTGTCCTGCAGAAACATCTTTTAAGGAACACACCTATATGAGTTTGATCACTAGTCATGATCTATGTGATTGGGTAATCTCTAAAGACTCATGAAAAGGCCAGGAGTACGACTTATATGCTCCAACCAGAGGGGATGCAATTTGCAGCCTAGTATCGGTAAAGGGTGTAAGTGAAATTTGCTCGCACAAAACTATCAATTCAAGGCATAGTCCATTGTTCAGTTGCGGGCAAGTGTAGCTTATGCTCTAGTTGGATGTTCAACCTTAATCAGGTCTCCATCGAAACACCGGTATATTCAACAGCAGTGGAACTGAACATGTGCCTTGGAATTTGGTGGGGATTGTTAGATTAATTAGGCTGATGGCCTATATATTAATTCAATTAAATCCCAAGGCATATTAACCATGGAAGTTGAGAAGTTTTGCAGTTTTATATCATGGTTGATGACTAGTAACTTATGCTAGTTGATGGCGTTTAGTAACTAGTAACCTATGATGTTTGAATGACTAGTAACCGACGATGCTTCAATGGCTGACCGTTACTAGTAGCTGCATTAAACTGGAAGCTCAAAGGTCTCTAGGTGCCTATAAGAGAGGCACTCCTTCTCATTCTTTCGTGCGCTCAACACACGTCCAAAGCTTGTTCTTCCATTGCTGCGTTGCATTCTTGCCATCTCCGTTCCGGCAATCCGTGTGCACGGATCTCACCGGAAGAGCAGGCCTCTAAAGCTGCGCCCTCGTTGGAGACTCTGCACCTGAGGAGTAGAAGGGCGATCAAGTTTTTGGGGAGCGTATCTGCGCGACTGCTCGCTGCACACCTCTACTTCCCGGCGATCGGCGACGCAACTGCACGGCGAACATCGGCACTGCAGCAGATTTCGATCGACTACATCGAATAGGCTCGACTAGCAATGTCGGGTAACGGCGTGTCCGGTTCCTTCAAAACTGGCCAAGCCTCTGGGTACTTTCTAATGAACTTTCTTGTTCATTTCTTGTGTTATATAATTCCCTTTGCATGCTTTATGTTCACTGCAAACATATTAGATCATGCTCTTGTTCATGCTATCATATATGTTATGATTTATAATTTATTTTGCGTTAAATTGTGTCTGAAAATGTCCTTAATTCCAACAGCTAAAACCACAGAAAATGGTACATTGCGTGCCTGACAATTCCATATATATTTGCTCTAATCTTGATATATTTTTTAAGGGACACTTAAACCACCGCACAATTCCAGAAGCAAATAAAAAAACGAAGATACACATTGGACATGTACCAAATTTATCGGCTGGTGCCTTACCCGTGAAACCTGGCTCTCACGGTCCTTCTTCCTCGCGGACAACGATGCTCAGAGTCAGAGGAAGGCACAGGGGCGCCGTTGTTCGGCCTCCACCCACTGCTGGTTGCCTGCGCCGCCGCTGGCCGCCCAGCCTGCTGCTGGACGCCGCGGCCCACGCCGCCGCCGGGCCGCCCACTGTTGGCTGCCTGCGCCGCCGCTGGCCGCCCAGCCTGCTGCTGGACGCCCGG
>CM014278.1:98161482-98188988 GCA_004135705.1 Alloteropsis semialata | reverse complement strand
CGATGACGTCGGCGTCAGCGAGGTTGGGGAGCTCGTTACACTGCCGAGAGAAACATCTGATGTATTCTCGGAGCGTCTCCCCTTGCTTTTGCCTGCAGTTCTTGAGGTCCCAAGGGTTCCCGGGACGATTGTAGGTCGCCTGGAAGTTCCCCACGAAGATTTCTCGCAAGTTGGACCAGCTCCCGATTTGTCCCGCGGGGACATGCTAGAGCCAAGCCCGTGCCGAATCGGCCAGGTGGAGCGGCAAGTTGTGGATGATAAAATCGTCATCATCGGCTCCCCCGGCCCGGCAGGCGAGTCGGTAATCCTCAAGCCAGACCTCGGGGTCAGTCTCCCCATTATACCTTGGGAAGTTCGATGGGGCTCGAAAGTTGGCGGGGCGAGGAGCCGCTCGGATCCGTGGGCTAAACGCCCGCGGTCCCGGCACGTCCGGGCTCGGCGTCCTTTCGCCCTCGTCGTCGTTGTCGTACCGGCCGCCACGGCGGGGGGCGCGCCCTCGCCGTCGCTCGGGCTCGTACTCGGGGAACTGTCGTCGACGGGCATTCAGGATGCTCCGAGCGTCCTGGATCGGAGCCTGAAGAGCCGCGCGTTCGGCGGGGCGGGGCTGGTGCACCGAGACTCCTTGCTGGTCGCGTCCGCCGCGCCCGCCGGTCGGCTGCCTCGAGGCCTCGCGGTGGCTCACCTGCGACGCTCGTCGTCGCGATTGCGAACTCTCGGCCTGCTGAGCCGCAGCTCGCTCCAGAAGTTCATCGAGTTCCCGCTGGGCCTTGCGGGCTTGGGTGTTGCCGGCGGGGGGAGTCCTCGCACGAGCATGGCCGCGGCAGCTATGTTTTGCCCAGGCGCGGGCGAAATGCGGGGGCGGGGCGCCATCGTCGTTGATGATTTGGCGTTGCACGTCCCGCGCACGTCCCCGTGCCGGGGCCGCATCTCCAATCTGCAGAAGCTCACGCTCGATGCGCTCTCGCTCCTGCTCGACCCGCGCGCGCTCCTGTTCCAAGAGGAGGCAGGCCTCTTGGAGCTCCTCCCGGCGTTGTCGAGCGTTGTCGGCGTGAGACTTTCGCGGTGAGGTGGCTGCTCTTCCTGGGGCTGGCTGCCTTGCGGCCTGGACTGCGACCGCAGCAGCCGCGGGCGCGTCGTGCGCCAGGTGACCTACTTCCGGGCGCGCCGGCCCCGAGCTGCTCTCGCTCGCATCTCCCACCGCCTCTTCGGGGGTGTCTGCCATGAAGCACTCCCGGGAGGGGTGGTGGCTGTCCCCGATGAGCTCGGTGCTCGACGTCTCCGAGACGGAGTCATCCAGGAGGTCGAAGACCGACTCAGAGACGTGATCGATCATTCCGACGAACTCGCTGTCCGCCGGGGCGCGGCTTAGGAGGCGTGTCACCAGTCGCGACACGACCTCGGCCGCGTTACGTAAACCGCAAGGGGCCGTATACGGCGGGATGGAATCCAGCGTCTCCGTGGGGAGCGGGACTCCTCCCACAAGCTGAGTGGCAACGTTCGCTAGGGCGAACCTGACGCAGCGCGTGTCCTCCTGAGTGGGCTGTGGCCTCAGGTCTCCAGCTGCCTCCACAGCAGGGCCTCGTCGGCGCTCGGACGAGGGTCATGACGTTGGCGTCAATGGTGTCGGCCGGGGGCGTGGGAGCGACCCTCGCCAGGTCCCCGTCGACGGTGATGACGAAATCCAGACTTCCGAGACGCAGCTGCGTCCCGGCGGTCCAGCTAAAACCATCGGTGGCCATCCGAAGCCTGATGATCGTCGAAACGCGCAAAAGGCCCCTACCTGGCGCGCCAACTGTCGGTGCAAGAAATCACCAACTAGTAAATTTAGCGGATTGCGCGTTTAGGCTCGGATGGTTCACGAGAGGACACAAGGGATTATACTGGTTCGGGCACAAACGCTCTACGTCCAGTGTCGGTCAGCTCGTGTTACTCGCATTGCTCGTAGTAGGGGATACAAGCGGTCGAGAGAGAGGAGGAGCCTCAAGTCTCTGTGAATGTATGAGTGTGTGGTTTGTTTTTCTTTTTTCCTGTGTCCCCTCCCCTGAGGCCTTATTTTTCTTTTTATACCCCGGGAGAGACCTGGTACAATGCGTGTTCAACAAATGTGTTGACGCAAAAAATCGGCGGTTGTATCTTCTGCGTGCAGCACACGAAGACCAGGGAGATCTGCTTCACTCCAGTGCCAGCCCACACTCCAGTTTAGGTTCGCAGCGTGCCAGTCAATTTGACCTGAAATTGACAAGGAGATAAAATAGTTAAATTACTCTTTGATTGTGCCGGCTCTATTTCAGACGATGGAGTAACGTCGAATTTTAGCCAAGACCCAATCAGGCACGTGTCGGCCGATACCAATCGGACCTCAAAATCGGACTTCATTGATGACGTCAATCAGACCGAGTAATCGGACCTCAATCAGACACCGAATCGGACCTCAGAATCGGACCAGTCAGGATCGGACCTTGATTGATATAACAGATCAGCCTTTGAATAATAAAATAAAGCATAAAACAAGGCCAATATGTAAAGTAATGGATCAGCTGTGTCTTTAAACAAGATATCAAATAATCAAAGTGTAAGCCGATACATTGTCCATCTTGCCTAGTTGCCAGTTTGACTCATCTTATCGGACCATCCAACTAGCCAATCGGACCATAGCTTTTTCAGAGAAATCTAGCTCCGACGTAGGGAATCTAGATTTCTCCAGCTATGATCAAATCAGATAGCTAGATAGTCAAATTCAACTTACCAATCTGACAACTAAACAAGATGCTCGCACAGGTGTTAATCAGATTAAGCAAATAAGCAGATAAAACATTAACAGGGTCGTTCTGATTCTAAGATATGCTACCAAACAATCAAGCAAGATCTAGCTCCGACGTAGGGAATCTAAACCACACTTAACATTCAAATAGCAATAAGGCATAACCAAAGCTTCCTTTGACTAATCAAGATGAATCTAGCTCCGACGTAGAGAATCTAGACCAAGCATGACAATCAAAGATCAATCTAATCGTATTGCGAAGATCCAGCTCCGACGTAGGGAATCTACACCAGCGCAATACTCAAAGAACAACCAGATTAAACCACAAAGCATGGATCGGACCTAGAACGATGCTGTAAGATAAATATTGCTTAAATCGGACCAAGACCAATGCTCAAAGCCGTTGAAGAAGTAGAATTGATTCACATGGCGTAGATCTAAACCAATCTAGCAACTCCAAACAAACCGCAAAAACTGCCTTTAAATAACCAAGATTACTCTAGCTCCGACGTAGGGAATCTAGACTAATCTTGATGATCTAGCTCCGACGTAGGGAATCTAGACATAAAGTGCAGTCCGATAAACGATAATCTGTTGAATAATCAATATTGATCTAGCTCCGACGTAGGGAATCTATATCAATCTTGATTATCCAGAGATAAATCGGTTAAACAGTATAAACGAGAAAGGGCGATGCGCCTCAATTCAAAGCCTATACTAGTTCGATAAATTGACTAACTTACAGGTAAGCCGGAGATCAGAACTGATGCAGCCCGTCCACCAATGAGCTTCGTCGGTAACTACTACTAGGGTTTTGGCGTGAAGCCGGGTTGTATTGATTGTGAGAATAATTTTTTACAATGGACGAGGGTTCATATTTATACCCTGGTCATGGAGAGTCCTGATCGGACTAGACTAACTTGCAGATAAAGTAAACTAGATCTAATATAGAATGGGACTCTCAATATGCCTTCAAAAAGGAAATAGCCCCTGTATCTGATACGCTTCCTTCTGAGCCGACGCATCTTCCTTCGTTCGTCACTAGATCGGATTCCCTTGCCTTATCGGACCTCTTCTTCACGTCGGCTTTCCTCTCTGTCATCTTCGGTTTCCTTTTCTGGCACTATTTGTTTGACCAGTCAACGGGCCTACTGCGTAATTCCAGCCTCACCACGTCATATCTGACTCAGCATATCTGGTGCGAAAACCTGGTGTCAACAAAATGACAAATAACAGGAAGCTTGCTGAAGAAGCCCCGCCGCCTGCGGGGTACTGTGGGTGACGCTGGAGTAGGCCTAGTCTCGAGCTTGCTAGGGTCGTGCTCGTCCCTCCGCGGCGCCTACGGGGCGGCTGGAACAGTGCGCGTCACATCCCCTGCCACACCGGACGGCGCGCGGTGAGGCTCGTTAATGCTAATAGGTCGTGCGGTAGATACGCGGCGATGCGTCTCCCATGTCCCCTTCCACGCCGGGTCGACCCCGACCCGGGCGAGGCGGAGAAGGGTCGGGCGAGGCGGAGAAAGGTCGGCCGAGGTGACGTGGGGTCGGCCGAGGCGGAGAAGGGTCGGGCGAGGCGGAGAAAGGTCGGCCGAGGTGACGTGGGGTCGGCCGAGGCGGAGAAAGGTGTTATGGGGTCGGCCGGCCCCCTCTCGCTCGACGTTTCCCTCGCCAGCCTGGCTTATGGATTTGCTTACGCCTATCTCCCTCTCAAAATAGCGAGGTCCCACCTGTCGGTGAGTGGGTCGGATATTGATATCCAACACTTCTTGTCCTGGGCAAAGCGTCGTAAGCGTTGTTTCTTCGGCTTGGCGGCAGATCGACATTGAGTTTGTGCTCAGCCAACTCCCTTGGGACTCCCGGCATGTCAGATGGCTTCCATGCGAAGATGTCGCGGTTGTCCCGTAAGAAGCTAGTGAGCGCGCTTTCCTATTTGGTAGGCAGGTCAGCGCCGATTAGCGCCGTCTTGGAGGGGTCGCCCGTCCCTAGGTCGATTTCCTTGATTGGAACTTCCTGGGAGGGCTTCAAGTTTGACGCGGCTGGCTTTTTCATTGGGATGTCCAACTCAGCCTCGCCGAGTTGTTTCGCCATAGCTGCTACGATTGCTGCCTGGCTCGGTTGCTGCATGCTTGCAGCAATCGTCACTGCCTCGGTGTCACAATCGTAGGAGGTCTTCAGGTCGCCCTTTAGGGATAGAATCCCCTTAGGGCCTGGCATCTTCAAGATGAGGTAGATGTAGTGTGGAATCGCCATGAATTTCACCAGGGCAGGTCTTCCCAGGATCGCGTGGTACGATGATTCGAAGTCAGCGACCTCGAATGTAATGTACTCGGTCCTGTAGTTGGCCTCGGTACCAAATGTAACTGGAAGTGATACCTGGCCGAGGGGCACGGCAGCGTTGCCAGGGACGATGGCGTAAAAGGGGGAGTCAGTGGGCTTGAGCAAGTTGGTGATGTCCAAGCCCATCTTTTTCAGTGTCTTGGTGAACAGGATATTGAGTCCACTTCCGCCATCGATCAATGTCCTTGTGAGTCGTGCGCCAGCTACCACAGGGTCCAGTACCAAGGGGTACCGCCCCGGGTTCTTGATGTTAGTCCATTGATCGTCACGAGAGAAGCTGATTGGGACTTCTAACCACTTCAGGAAGGTGGGGATGGCAGGCTCAATGCAAGCAATCTCGCGCTGGATAAGCTTTTGCTTGTGCTTTGATTCTGACTGAGTAATTCCCCCGAAGATGACATTGACCACCTTGTCGGCTTATTGGTAGCCGGTGTCTTTGTCACCCTTGTCTCCTTTGTTATCAGGGTTGTTTGGTTTGGGGGACGCCCTCTGCTGCGAACGCTTTCTTGAGCGACCAGCAGTCCCTGCTTGAGTGCTTATCCTTTGGGTGGAAAGGGCACTGCTTGTCGAGTAGTTTTTCGAACTTCCTGCGGGAAGAATTCTTCTCAGCAATGTTGACTGTGTCTTCAGGTTTGCGCTTCTTATCGTTGAAGTCGCGTTTGCTGTTGTTCTCAACTTTCTTGCCTTTGTTACGGTCGTTGTTGTTGTTGCGGTCTCCTCCTGACTTGTTGCGGTTGAATCTTTCACGCTGCAGGTCTTCAGCGTCTGACCAGCGACTGATGAGGTCTCGCATCTGCTCTAGTGTCTTTGGCCTGTTCCTTCCAAAGTCGAGGTGCAACACGGGGTCTGTAAGGCCGTCGTGGAAGCAATCAATGACATCTTGGTTGGATAGGCCTGCACAGGTTGAGCGCTTTTCCCAGAATCGTCGGTTGTAGCTTCGTAGGTACTCGTTTTGGCCTTGTTTGCACTGGACTAGGTCAAAGCGAGTACCCGGCTTCTGCCAGGAACCCTGGAAGTTATTGATGAAAACCTTACAGAGTTCATCCCAAGAGTCGAGGGAACCAGGCTGGAGCCCTTCCAACCAGGTTAGAGGGGCCTGGTCAAGGACAACTGGAAGGTAAGTACACACAGTGTCGGTGTTGCCCCTTGCCGCCTTGATTGCCGAGTAGTAGATGCGAATCCACTGCTCGGGATCACGCTTCCCATCGTATTTGTCGATATGGGCTGGTTTGAACTTGTCAGGCCAGGAAGTAGCGCGGATGCGGTCTGAGAAAACCAGGAACCCTTCGTACTCGTTGAGATTGTGGTAATCCTGATCCGGTGGCCCGTAGACTTGGTCGTACTCCTGACGTCTGCGGCGTTCATATTCTTCGCGATCGCGCGCCCGTGATGAATGATGGTGCGTGCGTCCCTGGGTGGCAATTGTTGTCGCAGATCCCTGTTGTTGTCATGATTGCTGGGGCGTCCATCTCTGTTCCGGTTGCTGTCACGCCCGTCGATGTGGCTTTGCTGAACTTCGCGGTTGCTTGGTCCGGCGCCGTGGTTACGACCTCCGCCGCCGAGTACCATGCCTCCCTCGTTTTCGCGTTGGCGTTGGTCTCTGCTCGGGTGGTGGGACTGGTTGCCTCGGTTGGCAGCATCAGGGGGTCGGCTGCTTGCCTGGCGGCTTGGTGCTCGGGTAATGGTCTTCGCCGGGTTGATTGCGTCATGCTGGACGGCCGCTGTCTCGAGCATTGTCTTCATCCTGAGGATTTCAGGAGTTTCAGGCATCTGTCCCAACTCTGTGACGACAGCCATGATGTTGGCTGCAGCGCTGGAGTAGACATCTTGCCCGGCGACTTGCATGAACTTGGCGTTGAGGTCCTGTGGAGGTAGCCTGCGACCGGCGCGGCAGCGACGTTCTGCGCGAGCAGCATTTCGCTCCCTGCATCGGTTACGGTCAGCTTCAGCTTCGTTCTCCACAGTTGGCTCGTCGTTGGAGACTTCTTGTTCCTGGACGATGATCACCATGGCTTGACGCTCTGGTGAGCTTCCTGTACTTGAAGTTACTGGGACAGTTGAGCCACGGCTGCTTGAAGAGTTCAGGGGTTGCCCGTGTTGAAACGGGAGTGGATCAATGCACGCGATGATGCGAGACATGTCCAGGTCCTCCTGTGGTGTTGCTCCAAGCTTTGGCTTGCGTCCCGGCCAGTGAACAAATCGTCCTTCGGGAGTTGAAGTGATGACGAGTCCGACTTGTTTCCCGTTCAGGGGAAGTTTGTCGAATTCGACCAGAGATCGGAGTTGTTTTGAGGATGCCGCCTGGAAAGCGAAGGTGGGGCCCGCGAGTCCAAAGGGATATTGGCTCGGGGTGTCGGCCTCACGCTTAGCAGTGGCTGGACTCCTTTTCTTCTGGATTTTTGAATTGGTGGATTTTGGCGTGACCGATGGTTCAGAAACCGACTCGGATTGCCTGGCCCGCTTTGGAATCTTCCCAGCCCGAGTTGGAATCGAGCTAGGAGTAGTGGTTCCTTGAGTCCGAGTTGAATTCGAACCCAAGGTTCCCCGAGCCCGAGTTGTATTCGGACCCGAGGGCGCGATCTCATCGAGCTTGTCGGCGAGTTCCTCCGGAGTCGGCGACTTGAGGACGCGGTCAAAGTTGCCCGCGCCGTCCGCCGTGTAGACCTAGGAGCCGAAGACGAAGGTGGCGCCTTTCTCGAACGCCATGTCGCCGTCGCAGTTGAAGATGACTGGTGCCATCGAGCTTGCTAAACGATTCTCGACGAGAGCCCCTACCTGGCGCGCCAGCTGTCGGTTTTTTATACCGGCTAGCCTACTATGGGGGGTCCCTAAGTAGTTGAGTTGTTCGTGGGGGCCTCGCCGGAACCAGAAGCACGATGGTGAACACGAGACGATTTAGACAGGTTCAGGCCGCCTCGAGTAGAGAGCGTAATACCCTACGTCCTGTATGGTGGATCTTCTCGTATTGATGGTTATGATTTTACAAGGGGTCCCTGCCTCACCTTATATACTCGGGAGACAGGGTCTACAAGGCAAGAAATACAAACTCCTAGTCGGATACAATACACAGAGTCCTAACATAAGTAGGCCGAGTTGTTTCCTAGTACCCGACTAGTTTCCTTAAGCTGTACGCTCCTTCCTTGTATCAGTCAGAGTTGCCGACCCAATTTCCCAACGGGTCTGTAGCCCATGAGGACTCCCATGGATCTTGGACCGTCAGTGGGTTTTTAGGTTGTACGGCCACGCACACAATAAACGATGGGAAAAAAAGGGTGAGGACAAGAACCACACCATGAATGGTATGTCTCATGTCAGTAGTCTACTGCTAGGCTTGCTCCGGCTAAGCACGGCCCATTTTGGCCAGGGATTTCTCAGATTCATTTTGGCAAATTAAGGCTTTATTTGGCATACCTCGTAGAGCTAATTCTCTAGGGAATTCAATAGAAGATTTGCCAAATAGTTTTTCAAAGAGAAGTGATTGCCTGCTGGTTCTGTAAAGTTATTCTTTGAAATGAACTAAGAGGCTCAAAGCAGAAAAAAGTATCTTCTTCTAATTCTATAAAGTGATTCGCTATCCTGAATTTGAGGTCTATCCTAGAGAATCAAAGAGAATCACTTTGATCTCAAAATCTGGATTAAGAGGGCTTTCCCTTTTAGCTTAATGGAGGAACTCTCCTTGTTCGGATTATACAAGGGATATTATCCTAGAAGACAAAAAAAAGGGAAAAGAAATAGAGAAGGAAGTAACAAATGGAAGAAAGAAAAGAGAAGACCTGGCGCAAGCACCATCTCCAGTGACCTCCTTCTCTGGTCGGCACGTCGTCTTCTCCATCGGCAAACCAACTCCAGCAACCTCCAGTTAGGGTTAGACAACCTCCTACAATGGCTAGCATGTCATCTTCTCCATCAATGAACCAACTCCAGCAACCTCCAATTAGGATTAGGGTTAGGGTTACGGTTTGGCTGCCCGCCGTGGTGGTGGAGGAGTGCGGTTGGGAGGGCTGTGGTGATGGGTTGTGGGCGGTAGTCCAGATGATGGCACCATCGCCGGAGCCGAGAGGGGCAGCAAAGGATGCGAGAGAGCTCGGACCTAAAGGTGGCTTGGCAGGAGGGTGAGAGGGAGCGAGAGGGGAGATAGAAGGGTGGTCCTTGCTGGCGTAGGAGACGATGCTAGAAAGGCGGAGGTGAGTGGCCTGGTGGGCTGGAGAAATGCGAGGAGACCAAGAAGAGGAATGGAGTAATTTAGGGAAGACGAGGAGATGCCTTAAAGATAAAACCGGGTCTGAGGTGGGGGCCACATTGATGAGGACATCGCCATGTTGAACACACACGTGTCATGGTCTTCCCCAAATTACAATTCGTCCTCAACTCAGCCGCAACGTTCAGTTCAGATTAAGCCGACACCCCTACATGGTTTCAGCGATATCTCATCCATTCGACATCGAAACGAGGTGTTCTTTGATGTGTTGGAAAAGAGACAACGACACCATTGTTTTAGTTCTAGTCCTAGCTCCAAAAACATTCATGGATCGTTCTGTGGGACCACAACAAAGTGTTGCGTCACCTTTTTGGGCCATGTCAGGCCTTTGTATCGTGTCGGGCCTTAAGCCCAAGTTGTGGGCGCCCCCCTGGTCGCCCCCAAACCTAGCTCACCTCTTTAGGTATAAAACTCAGTAGACGCCGTCACATTAGACTTGGATTTCATTTAATCAAAGTTTCGAGGTCGAAACTGTGATAGATTCATTGTAACTGTGGCGACAAGTCCGTTTACAGCGATCCAGGACCCTTTTTCTTGATCTCCTCGTTTGTGGCGATTAGTCCTTTCGAACCGAGTTTTTGAACCCCTCTCATATTCGCTTTATACAGATCTGCAATTTTAGATTGCGTGTTTATCATTCTCTTTCTTGTGTTCTTCGATTTGCTTGCAGGGAAAGTCTTCTCGGCGAGGTCAATCAAGTTGTGCTTGGTTGATAACCAACGGAGCAGTGGTATAACGGTTGCAAGGTTCGAATCATGTCTGATTTGAAGCCGGATCGCCAATGTCGGGTTCTCCACCAATCGAATTTACCCTCTACATCTCGGAAGATGGGCCAGTGCCTTATCACACATGGGGTCTAGCGTTAGGCATAAATAGATGTTGGTTGAAGAGCAACTCCAACAATACCATCTAAACAAGCCCTCTATTTTTTTTAGTAGGGGTTGCCTCTATTTTCTAGGGACTTGATTTTTGTCCAACTCCATCTATACCCTCTAAACAACCTTCTATTTTTTATTGGCCCACTTGTTAGTTTTTATTTTAAAATAGAGGGCCCCCTAAAGACCCCTTCGGCCTAGGGGTGTGGAAGGGGATTTGGAGAGCTCTCTATTTTAGAGGCAAAAATAGAGGGTCGGATGAAGTTCATTTCTTTATCACCGTCCATTAAAGTCAGAGTAGGGGTTTATTTAGAGAGTCTGATGGAGTTGGTCTAAGTCGACGAGATTTTGGCCGGTAAGTTGGTACTGGCCCACTTCTTGCATGCCCTGTTTCTTTGCCATGGTTTACGGGTGTCTAGTGAGAACGCTCCCACCGCTCGATTCCCCAACGACCTCATACTTCGTCATTCTCATTCTATTTCCGGTATCTTTTCTAAGGTGTGCCATATATACAAGTACGGTCCTTTTACTATTTGCCAGCAAGCATCGGTCCCCCAGTGTGGACCCGACTCCAATAAAAATTGTCTAGAGAAGAAAAATAAAAAAAAAAACTGGACACAAAGTTTTAAAACAAATATTTAGAGAAACAAAAGTTATATATAAAACATTGAAAAACAATTTGAGAAAAAAGTTAAACAAAAAAGTTATATACAAAATTTGAAAAATCATGAGACAAAATTTTTGTAAAAAAATCTGAGAAAAACAAAGAACAAAAAATACAAAAATACAAAAACAGAAAACAAGAAAAAAAGTTAAACAGAAAAAGGAGATAATTACTACGTGGGTCCGCTCATTGAAAAATGAGTGGGAAGCATGTCAGATCAACCGCTGAACACAGAGAAAAAACAAAAAAAAAGTTAAATAGAAAAGTAAAGAGATAATTACTACGTTGGCCCGCTCCCAAAAAAGCGCGTGGGGGGCCGTCCTCTGGAGTAGAATTTAATGCCATCTCAAGCAACTCCGATGTATTATCCCATCAGACATGTTTATATGGAGCCTCCTCATATATTAATTCTACTGTATATTTAATGGAGCCTCCCCAAATATTAATTCAGCCCTACTCCTTGCCAAAGAAGAGGCTGAACTTTGGTGTATGGCAGGGGCAAAAGGGCTGCGGTTAATCACTGCATGGGAGAGGTCTCAATAACCGGCTGAAGGAGCTGGTGGTCGGGTCGTCTCTTCTTGTAGCGGGCGAGTTACTCGGTTTTTAGTAGTATGAGTGTTGGTGTGTGTTTTGGGTGAGTTGGTTGGTGTGTATTCGAGTCTCTGTACGGCTCTTTCTTCTCCTATTAATATAATGATACGCAGCTCTCCTGCGTGTTCGAGAAAAAAATGTTTATATGAAAGAATACAATTGGTTAATCAAGGGAACCACAGACAATAATTAACCAAAGAAATAGTATGTACAGTAGAATGGAGTTGTGATACTAAACCTTCCACAAAAGCTAGACTAAGGGGGTGTTTGTTTCCACCCAAATTATATAATCTAGCTTATGAGTCAAGGGCACCATGGTAAAAAGCCACCATGGACCACCCAAATAATCTCAAATAAGCTGCACATAGGTAGCTTATTTCAGATTATTTGGTGGTCCATGGTGACCTTTTACCATAATATCCTTGGTTCATAAGCTAGATTATATAATCTAGATGATAAACAAATAGAACCTAAGCAATAGGCAATCTCTCGAACAGCAATCACGAACTCAAACGCCGCCCACAGCGCTCAGCAACTTGAGTTGCCTTGGCCGTTTACAAGGCCTTGCCTTGCCTCATCTTGCTGAGCCCAACCAGCTTCTCCAAGTCCGGCATGACAGCTTTGGCCGCGTCCAACGACCCAAACTGCTCCAGCCACGCTGCCAGGAGCGGGGTCTTCCCGGCATCGAACTGCTTCGACCCAGTCGAGCGATCGATCAGGTGCAGCCACGCGACGAAGCCTCCGAGCACGATGTCAACGTATCCAACGCTATCGCCTCCGAAGAACGATCCCCCCTTTGAGCTCTCTCTCAGTGCCTCCTCCAGGGTCTCCGCTGCGGCGGACGCTTGCTTCCTCCCCTCCGCCCTCTCCTCCTCCGTCTTCCCCATGCTCATCATCATGAACGAGCTCAACAGCTGCACTTGCATGCACAGGTGAGTATATCAAAGTAAGTTACCTTGTCAGTGAAAATATACAGAGCATGGGATTTTAATTCACAGGATGGATTTTACCTTGTCGTCGATGTAAGCTGCCCAGAAACGAGCCATGGCACGGTCGTATGGGTCGACGGGGAGGAGAGAGGGACTGTTGGCACCATAGACCTCGTCGAGGTACTGCACGATGACCTGGGTCTCGCAGATGGGCTTGCCATTGTGGAGGAGCACGGGCACCTTCTTGTGCACCGGGTTGGACTTGAGAAGGAGCTCGCTCTTGTTCTTGAGGTCCTCCTCCACGTACTTGTAGCTCAGACCCTTGAAGCTGAGAGCCAGTCTCGCTCGCAGAACGAACGGGCTGCCCCAAAAGCCAAGCAGCTTCAGCTCATCTCCTCCAGCCATTGCTGATGCCACGAGGTCTCTGGCTCTCTGCTAAGATTTTAGCTTGTGTATTCGTCTGATTCTTTGCGCTCGAGGGGGAAAGACGCCGAGAAACACAAAAGCAGAGCATCCTTGACTGAGATGACGACTCTTCTTTTGTTTTTTCAGTTCCACAACAAGACATCGGAATTATCTACAGATCTTTTACTTGGATATGAATCCAAGAGAAATTTCCAATTGGTTCCAACTGACACCGCGTCATCGTCGACGCATTTCTTTGTCAGTGTGTATGAAGTGACAAAATCAATTCTACTACATTTCTGCAGAAGATCCGCGAATGATACAAACAGCGACATGGACTCATCTTTTACCATGAGCTAGTCGTGTCACTAACGTGTTCGCTGGACCACATGATGCTAACTTGGAATCAGGGACTCTGAGGGGCACCATGTTGTCTGTCTAGAGAAGAAGCTTCGCAACACGCCCCAAAACCCAGCATCGAAGCAAGCTCCTCCTCTGCTTGCACGAAACTGTTCCTCGGGCTTGCAGACAAAGTTGGATGTGCAATGAGACAATGAGATAGCCTGTCGCGAAAACCAGTAATTTTAATATTTGATAATTTGATTGGATCGCCAACGCTCTCACGGTGCAACTGATCAGCTGGACACGCCAGAGAAGCGGTTCACTGAGCCGGCCCGAGTCGCGGAGTGTTCAACTTATTGGAAAGCAAAAAAAAATCGGAGGGGACCGGTAAAACCAATAAACCAGTTTTCTTGGTCGGTAGGTTTGAAATTTCGACAAAACTTAATTTTCTAGCCACAAAATCTTTGGTATTACCTAGGACTATTTACCGATCCCGGCCGGTGGAACCGAAATTCGCCGAAAACCGGTGAATTTCGGCCGAAATTCTGAACACTTCGTGACACAATCTTCTTAAGGCAAAATCAGGGGGCATCTCTCCCCCTGGTCGAGTCTTTATAATTTGATTGGATCTGCATTTGTTTATTTTGCGCACGAGAAATGCCAATAACATAGCTGTTCTTTCACTCCTAAGAGGACCCAACAGCATGGCTGAATCCAAGCTATCTTACTATTACTAATTGGAGGCTCCTTTTGAAGTCTCCAGATGAAGCTACCTAGGATCCTGGGTGGACACTCTAGAAAAAGAAAGAAATTCTAGAAATTCTCACAAAAAGGCAAAACATCAGGACATCAATTGAAAAATCATCATAGCAATTAGATCTATTATATTTTCTAAAACATTACCCACCTATGCCATTATGAAAATAATTTAAAGTAACCCCCTAAATCTATATCAAAATTACCCACATCTGCCATTATATAAATTTTTCATCAAAATTACCCACTATGCCATTATAAACAATATTTAAAATAACCTCATAAATTTAGAACTAAATTACCCACTACGAATACCTAAAAAATAACTTAAAGTAGCCCCTTAACTTTGCATCTATATTACCCACTTGTGCCATTATTAAAAATAATATGAGGTAATCCTGTATTGAAATTCAAATCACCGTAACTAAAAATATACACCAATATAAAATTCTAAATCGTGTATTTCATGCACTATTGGTATATTATATAGTCATTAAGACATATACGTATAATGTGTGTTGTCATTTATAAATATATACGGGAAGTGGCGACAATATAGAATTCTACGCTAAAATTATATTTCAAACTTAGGTTCATTAAATAAATTCAAGGCATACATGTGATGCAAAGTGAAAAATTAGAGATTATAATTGTATATGAAAATATTATAGAGTAATTATTAATAAAAATCTGTCACAATTGGATAAAAATAATAAGTATATATCTATGTAGGTATTGTGTTTGAATATTTAAACAAATGGAGACATAGCTCATAATAGATTGGTAAAAATATAGCCTTAATTTTTTTAATTGAAGACTCTGCATTAGTTCTCACGAGACATGCTAGAAAAAAAGACAAATCCTAGAAATTCTCACAAAAAATCAAAAACATCAATCATATAAACTCTAATAACCATAGTCATTGGTCTATTATATTTTTTAAAAGTTACCCACACTATCATTATAAAAGTATTCTAAAATAAATCCTTAAAATGTATCAAAATTATCGAGCTATACCAGTATAAAAATAATTTAATTAACCCAATAACATGCATATCATTATAAAGGATAACTTAAAATAACATTCAAATTTGTATCTAAGTTACCCACCTATGCTGTTATTAAAAATAACCTAAACTAAACACCTAAATCTTAATCTAATTATCTTCATATGTATTCTACTGAAAAGTTTAAAAGTAAACTGATATATGATTCTAAATTACAGTAATTTATCATTGTTAACATAGAAATAATATGTTAAGGTATATATGCATCATGATTGTCACCATGTAGACCAATTATACATGTACTAGCAACTTTGCCCGTGTGTTGCTACAGATGAAGACCATTATCGTTTTTCTAAGCAAGTTAAAGTAATTAACTTGTTTTTCATAATCTGATTGTGGTATACAATGGACTACTCCTAATCCGATCAGGGGACAAGACGAAGCATATCTAATCCGATCGTGAGACGTATATGACAAACTGTTGAAATGTTCCTTTCTTTAGAAATGGGTAAAGATATATATATAGATAGAGATAGAGAGGTATGAGATAAAGATTGATGGGTTCAGTTAGAATTCTAATCCAATTATAAAACCAATATCGACAATTAGAACCGTACTTACAGTTCGTCGCAATAGGTGGGACCCACCTGTCAGGATGGACAAAAAAAATGAAGAAGCAATCCTCTCTTTAGAAATAGGTAAAGATATGTGATGAAGTAATGAAAAATATTGATTTTATGTTAAATATAATATATAAAGGGCTAGAGGTGCGATACAAAATGTAATTAGTGTGAATGTGGATGAAAAAGTGTATAGAGTAATTACTAATTGAAAATAAATTACAAATAGAAAAAGGTTATGTTGAAGTATTGATAAAAATAAAAAATAAAAAAGTAGTATGTAAATAATTTTGATTATTAGATAGGAGTTTGATTTTTGAATAATTTTAAATATAATAGCTTTTAAAGATATCATAGCACGGGTTGAAGGACTAGTTGCTCAAATGGGCTTCAGACACTTCGATCACCTTGGACCACGACGGCAGCCGCCGCATCAGCTTGGGCTTGCCTCTTCTTGGAGAGCTCCACCAGCTTCTCCACGTCCGGCATGACTGCCTTGGTTTCGTTCAGTGAGCCGAAGCGCTCCATCCACGCCGCCAGGAGCGGCATCTTGCCGGCGTCAAAATGCTTCAAGCCAGACAACCTGTCTCTCGTCTGCGCCCATGCGACGAAGGCCCCGAGCGCGACGTCGACGTACCCGACGTTGTCGCCGCCGAAGAAGGGCTTCCCCTTGGAGCACTCCTTCGGTGCTCCCTCCAATGTCTCCGCCGCGGCAAACAACTGGTTCCTCCCCTCTGCCTTCTCCTCCTCCGTCTTGCCCATGATCATCCTCATGAACGAGCTGAACACCTGCAAATAGATACACAAATCACACACACCAATATCTTGTTCTCATTTCCTTCTCGAAATAATTTGCTGATCGATAGCGTAAGAAACTCATTAGTGAAAAATATGGAACTGGGGATTTTACATGGTGGTGGCATGGTGTGTACCTTGTCGTCGATGAAGGCAGCCCAAAAGCGAGCCACAGCGCGGTCGTAGGGGTCGAACGGGAGTAGGGAGGAGCCACCGGTGCTGCCATAGACCTCATCGAGGTACTGCACGATGGCTAGTGACTCGCAGATGGGCTTGCCGTTGTGTATGAGCACGGGCACCTTCCTGTGGACCGGGTTGGACTTGAGAAGGAGCTCGCTCTTGGCTCCAAAGATCTCCTCCTCGACGTACTCGTATCTCAGGCCCTTGAAGCTCAGCGCAAGTCTCACTCGCAGGACGAACGGGCTCGCCCACATGCCGAGCAACTTCAGCTCGTCTTGTCCAGCCATTTTTGGCTTTGTGTAGAGATGTTTCAGCTCTTTTGTGCTTGCGTTTCGCTGGCTCTTGTGGTAGGAAGAAGAGAGAGTAGGTTCGTGTGTATTTGGTGCGCCTTGGTTGAGGTGTTGTCTTCTTTATTTTTTTACTAGTGTTTTCTTTTTAGGAAAAAGATGCATGGAATCATCAATGCTGCTTTGGATCAAATAAAATAGCGCATTCGCACATGGCGATGTTGGAACTTTGGAAGGATAAGATCACAGGATGCTGGAAACCATTTTGAAATGATAGTCGCCGTTGACCATACTGCTCCATCTTTGACCATATTTGGAATGGTTAGGTGATGGTAGAATATCGGAAAGCTTTCCTTGATGCAGAAGACAATGCAAAGTCAAAATGCAAGCGTGCATAAATCCAATAAATTTCTAATGTAATCATAAATGTAATTGTAGCAATATATCTTCTGTCATAATATGCATTCATAAGTTATGTAACCATAGTCCACATTCTCTATCTCTTGTGCCCCGGGCGAGGGCGGCGCACTCCCTACGTTGAGACGAGAACACGACGCAGGTGAACTCTCTCACGTGGGAGGGGTGTGACCTACTCTAGTGAGATGAGGATGTGGCGTTGTTGACCTCCGTCCTAGGGAGGCGGTGTGGCCTATTCCTAGTAGGGCACAACGGAGGAGGGTTCCTCCCAGGCGGTGGCCTGCTCTGGCGAGACGAGGACACGGCATAGTTGAACTCTGTCCTAGGGAGGGGGAGGGGGTGGCTTACTCCGAGGAAGGCATGCCGCAGGGGAGCTCCTCTTGGATGGATTTGGCACCTTTGGGGTTAGGGAGGAGGAGGCCGATCATTCCCAATTTCACAACATGTGC
Source organism: Alloteropsis semialata (assembly GCA_004135705.1). NCBI lineage: Eukaryota > Viridiplantae > Streptophyta > Magnoliopsida > Poales > Poaceae > Alloteropsis > Alloteropsis semialata. Next base: position 98,171,316 of record CM014278.1, on the reverse strand, counting down.
CTCGTCATTGCATTTGAAATAGCTACATCAAGACGACATGTTTGATATTACAACCCATTTCAATACTAGTCTATTTTGGTATGACATGTTTGGTATTACAACCCATTTCCAATACTAGTCTATTTTGGTATTGATGATACCCAATTAAATCCTAGCAGCTCAATACCTGCATCCAAACTGACAGAATTGTGGAGTGTTGTGTATACACCGGTATTGTTGCATTGTTGTGTATACACCGGTATTGTTGCATTGATTAATTGTATTGGCCAGTGTTGATAGGGTCACGCTTGAAATTGTTTGCTCGAAAAAGAGTCAGTTTCATGAAAAGGATCGTGTGTGCCCAGTCAAGTATTTCCCGTACATGCGGAGAGGAAGTTGTTTTTGAACTCACAATCACAGTACTACAATGCAGTTCAGTTCATGGATGCCTTGTATACGGTATGTCTTCGCCACTCTCCAGAGGAATCGTTTGTGAACAATTCAGTCCCCATATGAACGTCGCTCAGGTTTTTTCAGCGACATGTTTGCTTGGATGTACAAACTTGATGACTATCGAGTATCAACAGGGCCATGATTCTTATTTTTCTGCTAGTACGTACCCTTGACTTGGCCCACGTGGAACAAATAAATTGGCCCACGGGTTAAGTGCAGCGGCCTAAAGGGATCCATCTCTGGGCCGGGCTGGTCACAGGAGGGGACTCCCGCGTAAACGATACAGAGATATATTAGTCCCACCTCGTTTGCATTAGTATGTAGTTCCCTTCTCATTAGAGACATGAGATAGAGGTAAGACGTGCCAAAAAAGGCACACACAACACACGAGGAGCGGGACGCCTCTTTGAGGTGCCTCGTGGCGTGGTGGCTATGTGTGCGGGATGTTGCACATAGCAAACAAAACTCGAAGTGTAAAGAGAATTTGCCACCACTCGGTTTCAAGCAAGCATATGACATATATGCTTAGCATTTTATTTTTTGGCTATTAACACAGTTGATTTAGCCTTGATAATTTTGGTGGATAGTAGGCATGCTGCTGGAAATTGTGCCCTGCTGAACCAAAATTTTTTTGCCCTTTCTTCTTTTTCTTCGTCCATCCCATCAGTCAGCTTGCGTACATTACTTGCGCATTTGTATTTACTCCCCATCATCCACTAAAAATCTAAAATCCACGATCGAATAAAAACATCATGACGTGCTGCCCGTACCGTCACCCAAGCTGGATTCCCGGCCCTTACACCCTAAGGCAAGTACATTGCTACATCTAGGCGGTCTCATAGATTGTCTCATGCAGTTCCACGTAAGATTTTTAATGATGTGGAAGAGCGAGATGGAGGTGAGAGAATAAGGCGGTTGTTTCGTGAAGCAATCACCTCAAAGCTAAAAATTAGGACTATGAGACCACTTAATCACCATTGCACGAGTTATTGTGGCCATGCAACTCATAAATATTTATTTTTATATGTACAAATTAATGAATTACAAATTACTATAAGATAACTTATAAGACGACCTATTGTACACGTTGTCTATTTAGCCGTCTCAAGATTATGTGTCACTGCATGAGACGGTCTATTAGACAACACCAATGTACTTGCCCTAATATGTGACTTTTTGCTATGCTCTCCACCTGCCTAATTCTTATTTATGGGATAATTTTGTTGCCAAGTGCCAAACTTCAATCATTGTTTGAGTAGTTTTTTAATAAATGAGTAGTTTACACAATATGAAGCCTGAAGAGTTTTTTAGGAAACAAGTCTGTTTTGCCAAGAGTTCTTTGTTATTTAGTATAAAATGTTAATTGTTTTTACATTTGCTAAGTAATATTTTGGTTTTTATTTTTATCATGTTTTCGTTAGGCTGGTAATATTTTAATTTTTAAGTGTTTCTAGAAAATAAGAGTACTTCATATGTAATTTTTTTTCGAAACACATGTACAATGCAGACGCTCATGCATGCACGCACACTCATCCCTATGAATACACGCCCTACATGTAATACATATTGTCAGCTTGAGTTAATGATACATGAAAACTGCTTAGAATTGAAGATAAATATTCGATAAATACTCTGGCTAGCTGATATTGTCGAATAATTAGTCAAGGGGTGTACGTCCCCTATGTATCATGACTCTTTTTTATTGCAAGGGTGATATGCGCGCACATCATCAGACACGTACACCATTCACACATCTATGAGTACACACCCTATCAAGTGCCTGCAAAATAATTAAACCTTTGAAATCACTCATATAAGTGCAAAATCATAGGCGTCAAATTTTTAACCCTTAGTAGGATGACCCTGTATTCCTAGAACAAAGATGCCTTTCTTTTTCCAATAATGGAACAAGCGGAATTCAATCTTTTTGCATCTTCCGATATATACACAGACCTAGTTCATCACAAAAATGAACATATGAAAAGTGATATCAAACTGTGTTACCCCTTTTCAGTCGTTATGAAAAAGAAAACGGTTCGTCAGTATCAGTAGGGCATCGTTTGGGAGGACCTCCCGACGGTGGCATGGCTTGGTTTGGTGGTCGGCGCTGCTCGTTTGGTGGTGACAGTGGATCAGGGAGGTGATGGTAGGGTGGACTCCTCTTCCTCTTCCATCTCCTCCTTTCCGGCCCTGTTTGTGGAGTTAGCTAGGCGTGGTGACTCGTGTCGATGTCCCAATCCGACCAGGGCAGAGTTCAGTTGTGACTCGTGTCGATGACCCAATCCGACCGGGCGGAGTTTAGTTGAGGCTCATGTCGATGACCCAATCCGACCGGGTGGTTTTTAGTTGAGACTCTTGGTAGCCACAGTTGTTCGAGTTGAGTAGTGCGGTGCATGTTGAAGCCCCAATCCAACCCGCTGATATCCAGTTTTGGTTGATTGGTCTTCAGACCGAATGTTTTAGGAATTTTATCCCTCTAGTTGTACTTTTACGATCTGTGGACCGAAGTTGTTGGTTTTCGGGTCCGGTTTTCTTTATAAACAGGGTCAATTCTCTTTTTTTGTCTAATAAAAATTCGGGAAAGCTAAAAGCTTTCACCGTCCCTTAAAAAAAGTAGCTAAATTCAGGATCGCTAAACCAAACCAATCGACCACAAAAAATCCAGCACATAGTACCTTCGATGACGAAAGGCATCACCTCAGAAAATCGTCAGAAAATCGCAAGTCCGGCGCAGCCCCACACGACGAAGACGCTGGAAACAGAAGCAGAGCTGACCTGACCGGAACATGACGCACGCGAGGACGTCTACAAAGCTTGGACAGAGAGAAGAGAGAGAGCGCGCGCGCGCGGTTTTATATATCCATAGCATTACCAGCAGCCGCCATACCTCCTCAGTATTCAGTCCCAACGCTGAGCAGCGGTACAGCCAACACAGCTCTCACCTAGCCTAAGCCGAGAACTCGAACAAACAACAATGTCGGAGGCATCGGGCGTGCGTGTGATTGGCCTATGGCCGAGCCCGTACGTGATCCGTGCCGTGATCGCGCTGAAGCTGAAGGGCGTGGAGTACGAGTTCGTGGAGGAGGTGGTGGGCAAGAAGAGCGAGCTGCTGCTCAGGTCCAACCCCGTGCACAAGAAGATCCCCGTCCTGCTCCACCACGGCAAGCCCGTCTCCGAGTCTCTGGTCATCGTCCAGTACATCGACGAGGTCTGGTCCTCCGGCGCGCCGGCCATCCTCCCGGCCGACCCGTACACCCGTGCCCTCCATCGGTTCTGGGCACAGTACATCGACGACAAGGTTAGATCGAGCAAAACTAATCGAGGTTTCTCTGAACAAATCTGATCAGTTTTCAGCAGCAACAGTGATGGAATGTGACTAATTAAACGCCTGCTTCACTGTTGGTTGTTGTTGACACTTGACACACAGTTCCCGCCGGCGATCCGCACGCTGAGGGGAAACGACGACGGGGACAAGGACCAAGCGGCGGGGCAGCTGTCCGCCGCGCTGCGTCTCTTGGAGGAGGCCTTCGTGAAGCTCAGCCAGGGGAAGCGCTACTTCGGCGGCGACAGCGTCGGGTTCCTGGACATCGCTCTGGTGTCGCACGTCGGGTGGGTGAAGGCGGTGGAGAAGATGGCCGGGGTCGAGATCCTGGACACGGCGAAGGTGCCGAACCTGGTGGCGTGGGCTGATCGGCTCTGTGCCCACCCGGCCGTGGCGGACGCGATTCCTGACGCGGACAAGTTCGTGGAGTTCAGCGTCAAGTACGGGTCGTTTTCAAAGCCTAATAACAATGGTGCCAAGTGAGCGAAAGCGGGCAAGCTAGCGGTCAGGCCGTGATTTCAATTCAAGCGTGCCAGTGCGTGTCAATAAGCTGTAGACCTGTACCCTTTATTTTAGAACCTACAGCAAAGAACTTATCCATCACATGGGAACCGAAGCTACTTAGTCCCTTGATTTTATCAAACTAGTCTATGTTTTACTGTCTCCGTATCAAAATATGTATCGCCACCACAACTTTGGTCATTTGTCTTATTTAAAATATTGTGTGTATATCATTTATTTTATTTTTCATTTGGTTTATCATTGTATGCACTTTAAGTGTGATTTATCTTTTTACATATCTGTATAAAAATTTTGAATTAGAGAAAATGTCAAACGTTTCAGAAAAAATCAATAGCGACAAATATTTTGATCCGTAGAGAGTATCTTTTAGCTTCATGTTCGAGTTTTGAGCAGGATTATGCATGCCAGGCGGCACGTCTCCATGTTAACCATCACGAGACATGCTAGAAAAAAAAATAAATTCAATAAATTCTAGACCAAGCCGGAGGGTCAAAGACTTGTCGGCGAGTCGCCAAGACTCCAAGACGCCGGCACACCAAGATTATAAGGGCTGGTTCACTCTAGAACCAAGCACAAGGTACAACACCTTGTAAACTCTCTCACTAGGCCTATTCTAGCTCTCTCACTTGCTATGGATGATCAATGTAACACTAAGGGTGGTTTCAATGTCTTGTCGATGAACTTTTTCTGGACTCCAGCACCTCGAAATGGCCGAATGGGGGTGGTATATATATAGCTCAAAGGGTTAGACTAACCATTGCTTAAAATTTGCACAGAAAACGTGAACGTCGTACCTTCTGTCGTGCTCCTCACCCCCACAGCCAGACTATACGTCATGTAGAACTCCCAACAGTCAAGTCACTTTTTCAAATAGTCGGATGACGTTATATTGTTCTTTGTATTGTATGCCGCCCATCGGCGCACCATCCGCCGTGTAGAAGCACTTGATCTGAGACAACATGCTCCCTGTGTAAAATCAGCACCGCAAACAGCGACTTGCATCGCCGTACAGTACGTCATATGCAAATCATCAGTACTTGTCCTGACAAACACGTCGTATAATCCGTTGTGTATACAAACAGTAACACCAGACTATGCGGCATGGTGCACTTCATCACACCGAGTGTACGCCGGACCTTCTCCATTTGTTCGCCGACCGTCGGTATATAGTACGTTGTGTACAACCTTTACGGGTTTCTTCAATTCAATCGACTTAAGCACAATTGAAAGGACCTTGATGTCGCCTGGAGGGGGGGGTGAATAGGCGAGACCTGAAATTATTGCCACTTAAAACAATTGGATATTCCAAATAACACTTTTAGAAATTCAATAAATGAACTTCTAAAAGGATCTTTGGAATCTCCTGATAAGAGAGTCAAACGCCTAGCACAGTGGATAATGCACACTACCACCAAAACCGGTACCACCGGTTTTTAAAAACCGGTGCCACCGGTTTTGCTCTAGCAGTGAACCCCCAAGCTAGATTGAATATTCTAGGGAGCTCGGAATCAAACCAAACTTGGAGATGATGATTGAAATGTCTTTCTAAGGTATATCTCCAAGTCCCTGCACTCAAAAACACAGATACAACAATATCGAGTAATTTCACCAATTAACAATATTAGTACAAAGAAGCTCAAACCAGCGGAGAGACACAAGATTTGTTTTCCCGAAGTTCGGATTCACTGCTTGCACCGAGCAGCCACTAAGGCACAGTGAATCCTACTCTCCGTTGAGGAAGCTTATGCGACCACACTAGGTCAAGCTATTTCCTCCTTCCACTAGTTAGTTTCTTCCCTTTCAGAGGCGAAGCACGACCTGCACAAACTTTCTCGCAGCTCACCACACCTTGGTAGCTCACGGGCAACACCTAGCCGTCTAGGAGCAAAGCTCCAAGAGTAACAAATGAATCACACAAGCTTCATGAAGTCCAACAGTGCTCAAGGTGCTTTGGTGTTCTCAAACTTCTTACAATGGCTGCTCTCTCTACTACCCAACACAAAGAATCTCACAATGTCTAGCAACCTCATAAAGAGGGGTTGGGGAGAGCAAGAATGGCTTTGCCTTAGCAAGAAAGAGCAAGGAAGCACTATAACAACCTCAGAAACAGCAGCTTGCTACAGGAGGGGTGGTGAGGTATAAATACTTCACTCCCCAAAAACTAGCCGTTGGGAACCCAATAAAAACCGATGCCACCGGTTCCTAAAACCGGTGCCACCGGAATTCAAACTAACTAACCGTTGGAGCACTCTGACACAAAACTGGTGCCACCGGTTTCCCAAAACCGGTGCCGCCGGTTTTGCCCTGGCAAAATCTATGAATGTGTACGTGAGGGTTTTGTGTCTCTCAACAACTCACATGGGTTCCTTGAGCACTTAGACAATTTCAAGACTACTTGTGATGCATCCCTTTTGATAGTATGGCATACCTATACTCAAAAACAAATATAAATACAATTGATGCACTTGAGCTTCATCACTTTGAACCATGCCATACTTCTTCAATGTATCCACTTGAGAGTTGCATCCAACTTATCTCATTGAATTGAGCACTTCAACCTTGAGCTAGTTATTTGAACCATTGTCTTTGAATGAATTCCACTTCTAGTCCAATTCACCTTTTCACAACGTCATTCTAGAAAGATTTGATACTTGCCATTATGAATATCAAATGTGACCAAGATTCATCAAGTTGGAATCCAAAGAAAGTTTCGTCACCCTAGCAAAGATACATGACCTAAGTCCGCAACTTGATCACACATTGCTTAGTACCTAGAAACACTATCCCGAATTCCACCTCTTCATCTTTGCGTCGCATATAGCTTCACACTGGTTTATATCAACAATGAAAACCAATTCTTGATATGCAATATACCCACTTTACTTTAACCTTTTACTTCCTTCAAAGTCATCATGTCTTATTTGCAAGTCATTCTTCAAATATAGACCAAGAATGAGCCATATCACCATGTCTCTTGTCAATTCAACCAAACTTGCATTATGCAACTTTTTTATCCAACATGATCTGGTTGAGCCAAGTGGCACCTGGCTGAGCCGGGTCAGCTTCTCTGTCTTGAATTTATTTTCACCTGGCTGACCTGAGTGGCACCTGGCCGAGCCAGGTCAGCTTCTCTGTCTTGAATTTAATTTCACCTGGCTGACCTGGGTGGCACCTGGCTGAGCCAGGTTAGCTTCACTTGTTTTGATAACAAGTCTTTATAGGATTTGAGATCATCTATTATACAATATATCATGTTTCCAATATGTTCACTAATGCCTTGTTATCTTTTGCTTTGAGCATAATTTACTTCCACACTTGCTTGCTTGCATCAATGAATAACCACATATTTTGATGAGCTAATTTGCTATTGTGAATCATATGAATAATTCCCTGCTCATCACTTCAAACAAACAAGTTAGTTCTTTAATCGTTTTGTCATTAAACTCACCAAAACCCACAAGGGAGTCTAGATGCACTTTCAACAATCTTGATTTATCTACGCAAAACCGTGCTTTGGATGATCCAAATAAGATCGAGGTGATTGGTCCCTGCTTGCCGAGAGGCGATCAGACTGGCGCCGTGGGATTGTTGTGGGATCTGCGAGTTGGCCTGAGCTAGCGTTGTGTGGCGATGTATCTGTAGAGAGAAGCTGTTGGATTTATTTGGGCTTGGTCCTTTTATATAATTCCAATTAAATCTAAATTATTTAAGGCCCACGATTAATGCAAAGGGAGTTAAAAGTGGTTACTACCATATTGGTAGTTAAGAGGATCTCGACCAACTTATTAGGCAGACACGTGGTACACCCAATGTGAAGTTGGCAAAGGGTAACCGGGATGCCATACGCGCGCGCGCTCGCTCGCCTCACCGGGCCGTGGGCGTGGGCGTGGGCGTGGGCGTGGGCGTGACGGGACGGGACGGGACGGGACGGGACGGACGGACGGACGTGATGTGTTGCGGTGCTGTGATTGGTTTTGCAAAATCAATGGGATTATGGCAAATCAATTACCTACCTTAAACGCTCACAGGGACGTGCCTTATTTGCTCCGCGGGATTCTTGCCTTTCCTGCAGAGGCGTCCAGGTGCATCCCCCTCCGCCAGGCAGCGCCTATAAAAGGAGGCCCTCCCCTACCCAGAGACACACACCAACACAACCTCTCAGGTATTCCTGTTTAGGAGACCTCTCCCTTCTCCCTCATTGTTTCTGCTGCATCGCTTGCCTTCCCATCGCTAGCACTGCGCGCACGGTTCTAGCGAGAGCAGAGCCTCCGGAACCTCAACTGGCGTGAGATCCTGCTCGGGATAGCCAGGCAATAAAGTTTTTGGGGAGTGTCTTCACGCGACTGCTCAAGTTCGTCTGCATCGTCTTCATCCTGGTGGCCTGTACGACTACATCCACTACTTCCCGGTGCCGTTCGAGGGACTGCACTGCATCAACTCGTCACTGCATCGAATTTGTACGGCTACACCGAACAAGGTCAACCGATTAGTATAACTAATCCAGTTGATAACGGCGCAACCAATGCCTCCGGCAGCGGTCCCGTCTCAGGGTACATTCTGAACCTTCTGTGGTTCTTTATTTTGTTCTTGTTTAATATGAGATTGAACTTGAACACATGCACATATCATGTTCTCACTGGATCACTAACTGTCATTATGATTTACATGCTTTTATTTGGAATTAAAATATATCGAATGCTGCCCATATTTCTAACAGAAGCCTAGATGTTAACAGGGAGACCGTCTCTCATTTTTTGTACGATGATTGATTGGCGGGCCTCTTCTTGACGTCGTTGCTGGCGTCACTGAAAGGTAAGAATATAAATAGGACCTGTAGGCCAAAGGCGGCTAAAATCAGCAATAGGCCGGCCACCAGAAAGAGCTTACTGCTTACATAGAAAATTTTGTGCTGCCCTGGTGTCCTGTTGATGTGCTAATAGCTTACACCATTCGGAAGCAACTTTTAACTTGGTTGCGGATCTTCTGGGACATATCCGTGCCGAGGCATAGCATCAGAGACAAATCTTGTATATTTCAAGTTTTCAACTAAGAGACGGATATAGCGATCTCTTCTAACCTAAAAATTGCCAAATTTTTTTTTGACAATTTTGCCATACAATTTTCTTTTTCAAAATACAAATACAGATATAAACACTGACACAACAGTCACACATGTACACTCACCCATGTAAATACGCACACTCAAAAACTATCCTTACAGACTCAAACACTACCCAAAGATTTGAGCGGCTGTTTCAACTTTGAGATTGACGAAGTCTTCACAGACACATCGTTGTCGACAAGCACATCATGTACCAGTAAAAGAATAGTGCTGGTTAATTACTAGAATAAATCTAGAAAAATGAGATTACTCGTGTTGAGTCAAGTACTCAAACTGTGGTGGGCACAAGGAACCTAACTGGCTAGACTAGGTTTAGTTCCTAAGACCAGTCCCAGTGAAGGTTTAACGAGTGTTTTATATACATTTAATAAGATGTCACATCAGCAAATTAGATGACATGACACAATATTTAGGAGGACAGAGGTGGGAGTAGTTT
>CM014278.1:98150043-98160748 GCA_004135705.1 Alloteropsis semialata | reverse complement strand
TGGAATCTTGATGACCAGGACGAAATATTCTTTTTAGAGGATGGAGATAGAGGACCACCAGTGCGGACAGCCTGATCGTTGTTTCGAATGTCAGAGACGGCCCTGGCCAGGATCAGAGAGGCCCTGGAGCAACGCACGAGCAGGGAAGCTGGCTAGTTCCTTGGCTTGTCGCAGAAAATCCCACAGGCCCCATGTACCTCCAAGACGCAGGTGAGCACATCGAGCAAGTAGAAAGTCCAGCCCAAAAGACCGGATATTTTACTCTGATTCTTTGGAGCGCCGGCCGCTGCCCGCTGGCAAAGGAACTCGGTCTAAAGTTACCGCGCACCGGGCGTCGCGCGATGACACCCGCGAGGACGTCCATGCCGCTGTGTCTCCAACACATTTACCTCTACATATACACAGGGCAACACGCCGACGTCTTCACAAAATCACAACATCTGCAATCCTACATCCGGCGGCAGAACAGCAAAGCCCAGCAGAGGATCTGCTTCGAGCACAGCAATGGCGTCGTCGAACGGCCAAGTGCAAGAAGCAGCGGCGGTGCGCGTGATCGGCGGGTGGGCGTGCCCCTACGCGATCCGCGTGTTCGCGGCGCTGAAGCTCAAGGGCGTCGCCTACGAGTTCCTGCAGGAGCCGGCCGGCAGGAAGAGCGAGCTGCTGCTCAAGTCCAACCCCGTGTACAAGAAGATCCCGGTGCTGCTCCACGGCGGCGCGGCCGTCGTCTGCGAGTCCATGATCATAATCCAGTACATCGACGAAGTATGGGCCTCTACCGGGCCTGCCATCCTTCCGGCAGAACCGTACGCGCGTGCCATCGAGCGGTTTTGGGCCCAGTATGTGGATGACAAGGTATCTGACATTTTTTTTATTTCCTTTGAACTTCTTCGATCATGAATGAGGTCCATCTCAAGTTCTGATTTCTGAACCATGAAAACAGAATTGTTAAAAAGAATCTATTGTATAAAATTGAAATCTGAATAAGCAACACGTGGATTGCAGATTGCCCCAGCATTTCTTGTCCTCAGAGGGCTCACCAACGGAGACAAGGGCGAAGCAGCAGCCCAAGTGTCCACTGCCCTGCAGCATCTTGAGGAGGCCTTTGTGAAGTGCAGCCAAGGGAAGCACTACTTCGGCGGCGACAACGTCGGCTTCCTCGACCTCGTCTTGGGTTCGCACCTAGGCTGGTTCAAGGCGGTGGAGAAGATAGCCGGTATCAAGGTCCTCGATGAAGCCAAGTACCCTGAGATCTCAGCATGGGCAGACCGGTTCTGCGCTCACCATGCTGTCAAAGACGTCATGCCTGAAACGGACAGGCTCGTGGAGTTCAGTGCCAATTCTACCGTGAAGGCTAAAGCTTCCAATTAAGTGGTATACTGCAGTAATGAATTGCTGAATAATCATGTTGTTTATGTTTTTTTCCTGGTGTATTGTTTTCGAATAAATTTAAGGGATAGACACCCATGCGATATCAGAAAGACTTCCGGCCGGTAAACATATTTACATATGCTTGTTAAGAGAATTTCTTCTAAGCCATTGAAAAATTAGACCCATTTCTTATGTGCCATTCAAAATAATAGACTTTTTCAGGCAAGCACTTCTCTGGAGATGGTAGCCTTAGATTTGTTTGCGAATCATGGATGGAAGCATAATAATAGACTTTGTAAGGTTTAATTTTGCTTTTTTGGTTCTCCTTTAAATCCAACAATGAAGCTGAGGTGATGTAATAATTAGAGGTTGTGTACACTGCAATGTAGAGGCCGGAAAATTCCCATTATCTAAAAAAAATGTGCCATTCAAAATTAAGCCGTCCCTTCTCTGCCATTAAAAATTAAGTGTAAAGTGCACTAGCGGTCCTCGAACTTGTTCCGGCGTGTCATCTAGGTCCCTAAACTCTAAAAATGCATTTTCAGACCCCTGAACTTGTTCCAAGGTGTCACAAAGATCCCTAATCTCTTAATATGCTTTTTTAAGTCCATAAACTTGTCGCGTGCTGTCAAACAGGTCCCTAAACTCTTAATATTTATTTTTAATTTAATAAAATGTTTTCTACTTTAAGTTAATGAAAAAGTTCTTTTGCTTCTTTAAATTTAATAAAAATGCTATTTTGATTTTAATTGAGAATGTGAACAAATTATCTTAATAAAGTTACACAAAGCGCATGCAAAATATAATTAGTTAGTAGGAAATATTCAAGATTAGCATTGATATTTCCACGTTAAACAAAAAAAACTATAATATCCATTGTTGATTTTTTAATGGTCCAACGGTCTTGATTAACCCATGATTAACCCACAATGAGTATAATTAATAAGTAGTTAATTCAGTATTAAAATCATCTTAGTGGTAAGATTTCCAAATGAATCGACTAAAAAATAATTTAATAAATAGTCTATTTTGAATATAATTAATTATTGGCAATTTTTGGGGATATAAAAATTCACCTCGAGAGTTTAGGGACACAAATGACACACTAAGGCAAGTTTGGGGACCTGAAAATGCATGTTGAGAGTTTAAGGACCCGAATGACACCTCTAGACAAGTTTAGGGATCTAAAAATGCATTTTGAGAGTTCAGGGATCTAGATGACACCTCGAGACAAGTTTGAGGACCGCCTATGTATTTTACTCAAAAATTAAACTTTCATACCATATGCCATTCCGTCAACTTCTACAGTTAGAGACGTCAGTTGCTTCTGTAGACCACACACGTCAGGCCTTGTTCGGTTGAAGGGGAATTGAGGGGGATTGAAAGGGATTAAATCCCTAACAAGTCAAAATCTCTCTCAATCCCTCTCAACCTCCTTCAAATCTATGGGGATTTGAAAGAAACGAACATGCCCTCAATGGGAGTGAGAAATACTCCTCGTTTCCACCTCCCTCTTTACTCTGTCTGCTTGGTCGATTCCGCCTTGTGGCCTCGCGCTCGCGCCGTCGTCCCAGCGTGGCCTTGCTTCGATGCGCTCCCAACAGTCGGACCCAGGGCGCCACGGCTCCAATCCGCGAGAGGGACCGAGGGAGCCTCTGCTCCCGTTTGTGGGAGGGGCCGCCGACCATCAGGAGACGCTACGGGAAGAGGGTGCAGGCGGCTTCTGCCACGACTCTGTAGGTCTGCACTCTGCACACGCCAACTCCTCCTCGCTGACCCGAACCCGTCGCGACCTCAAGCAGGAGCACTGACATCCATGGTCGCGGTCGCTCACTCGCCAGGGTTGTGGGATGGCGCAACCCGAGCACGATCGTGTCGTGAGAGTTTCGGCCACGATGGCCTTGATCGAGTCTGTCAGTTTACTTTATAAGCAATACACATAGTCTGAAAAGCGCTGCCGCTTTGCAGCACAATTGCTTGTGTGTGTTCTACTGTGTTTCGCGTGCGTTCCACTGTCGAGTTGATCTCCGGCAGACCTCTGACAGCCTTGGCCCATGGCTGGCGGCCCGCCGCTTCGGCAGCTGCGGCCGCGAGCGGCTGCTGTGTCGAGGCAAGGGCGCCCATCAGCTCGGAAGGATATATCGTGGAAGTGATGGAACACAGGACGATTTGTTGTGTGGCTGTCGACGGATGAGCACAGTTCTCTCTTTCCCACTGACGTGTGGGGCCACAGAGGCAGCTGGCGTCCCTAACTGTAGAAGTTGACGGAATGGCGCACAAGGGAAGAAAGTTTAATTTTCAATGGCAGAGATGGAACGGCTTATTTTTGGATGGCACATAAAGGATGGGTCTAATTTTCCAATGGCATAAAAGTAATTCTCTCTTGTTCGTATGCTTGTTCACGTATGCATATGATCTGACAACTTCAAGCGTCTCAGTCAGAGTGTTTGTTCATTAATCTGAAGAGGATCTCAGCATCAAACCAACTTTGCCATCTCTCCGTGACGAAAGCCGGGGAATTCCCCGGGTTCTCATGCGGCCACGTCGCTCGTTTTTCACTCCACCATCGGATCGTAATCAGGCGTCCAGAAAGCGCACACTTCAGCCGGATTTAGAGCCTTCCAGAGGACCCGAGCAAAATACAAGAGCCGTGTTATATCTTGCTGTCGCCGCCTCCCTCGTAGCCTCGTCTCATCCCCGCCTCGCCGGCGGCAGCGACTCTCGAGCAGCAACGCTTCTCGCACATCGGTCGAGCGAGCTCCCCATCGGTGCCGTGCACGACTTGTAGCTAGCTCCGCTCCTCTCCTTGTCCCTGCACCCTTGGCATGGGTGCAGCACCGGCGACGGCCCGCCAAGATGCAGCCGCTTCTAGGCGTGGGCGGCGAGACCCCGACGCGCCTAGCTCGTGGCTCTAGGGTGAACGTCGCGGACCCCGATGGCCGGCGTGGCGAGGCCTTGGCACAGGCGGCTTGGCGAGCCCAGATCATGGTGGCGCAAGCGGGCCAAGACCCGGTGCCGGGCTGTGTGACGGAAGAAGGCACGAGGGGGACAATGCCACGACGGCACCACGCCGTGCGAATCCTAGAGAAAAGTCCGAGCCTCCGAGGAACGGCCCGCCCCTGCGCCTCGATTTGTAATCGTCGTGGCTGTCGCCAGGGACGTGGGTGGTAGCGGCGCCGTGGCGTCGACCCTTACACAGATGGGTCACTGCGCTGACGATAGTTTTCACCGGTACCTCCATGGATTTTGCACCCGTTTCATGATTATGGAAAGAGATGGAGAAAGATAGCAATAAGATGACCGAGGAGGAGAAGAGGACGGATAAACCGAGATGCGGGTCAGTGGGGCGGGCTCTCGTTCTATCCCGATGCGAGGACGTGAGTTTTTTTAGCCAAGGTGGCCTCCTATACGTGCCTCTCTTTCATCTGCTTTTTTTTTAGCTTGGAATCCTAGTATACAAGCTGTAGTATCTGAACTCAACTCAACACACTCACACCACACACGCACACCCTTAGAACTACAACCTATACACAACTCGCGTCCTTCTGAAGATCACCGAAGCCGCAACTTTGTAGACGGCGGGCACGTCGTAGTCCCATTGTGGTACCACACGGAAATCCAGGATCTAAAGAAATAAAACGGAGAAAATCCCCCGACATATAAAATCCTGATTCGCTCAAAACTCCAACCCAGGACAGGACCGATGGGTAACCCAACCAGCCTCAGGTCCTGCCTCTCTTTCATCTGCTGGGGCGCTTGGGCGTCGACACGCCGAAGCCCAAGCGGTGTCGACAAAAGACAGCTGGGTTTTGGGCCGTCGCCACTCACCAGGCCATGAACAAGGACTAGCATATTTTCAGGCGTCCTGGTTGGGAGTTGGGCCCCACCACGACTGCTACGTGCTACCACGTACCACCGTCCAAAGCCCACAATTTTTTGGGCTTCAAACAAATTGATAGATTCCAATCTCATTTTGTTTTATAAATCTTCATGATTGCAGCGTGCGCGCATGTCTTCTATTGCCTGCCAGCATCTTATCTACTCTCTCTATATATATATATACTATAAAGAACGAAAACAATTGAAAACGTTTCACACCTAATTTGGGTCCACCGTACCCCTCACGCCGGACCTGCATGTCAGGACTAAGGGAGGTGAAAAAGAACCGAGACCCATAGAAATCGATAGGTAGAAAATGATTCTGCCAAAAAATTAAAGTTTTTGTCACCGCATAGGACCCTACCCATCGTGGTACCCGTGGGACCAAATGCCGCGTCAGCCGTCAATGCTAAACACGTTGCTACTTCCTTTTCTCGCCCGGTCTCTCTTTTCTTTCCTCGCATTCGCATACATGCTCTGGTATCCCTCGTTCGCCGTCCTCGCCCGCCGCCGCGCCGTGGCTGCCCCGCCTCGAGTCCACCATGGCTGCTTCGACCGCGGACAGCTCGTCTCGGACGCTGACGGCGCCGCCGTCGCCTGCTTCCTCCGCGCGCAGGCTCACCTCCTGGACATGGCAGTACCGCTCGTCGCCACGTGATTGCGGCCTCCCGGGCCACGTCGCCGCCTCCACTGCCGAGCACGACGGCGAACCACGCCACCGTGTCCCCCGTCATCTACTTGCGGTCCACGAACACTAGGCGCCGGCTCGACGAGTTCATGGCGCGGCCGGTGACGGGGTCAATGAGGATCCAACTGAGAATCAGGTCGGCGGGGGTGATCGCGGACGACACCAAGAAGCCTTGTTGGACGAGGGTGTTGACGCAGAACAAAGAGCCCAGGAACCAGTCGGACGAGGTGTCAACTGTCAACAACACGGGACATGATGCAGGTGCCGCCGTGGTGCAGGTCAATGCAAGAAAAAGAAACAAGCAAGCTATTGGACATTCATTTGCATTTGTGTATGTATCACTGCCTACGAGGAAGGTTGGCACGTATGTATTTTTCTCTGCTGCAGATCCAAATGTTTGCGACCCGTCTACCTTCTCCATATCACTCATGGACTAAATCTATAGCTAGAATTTGAAGTCATCTGTGGCATAGAAAATCAATTGATAATTATAAATTGCATTCTGTTATACAATGTTCATTTTAGATAGCAGATAATTATGTCTATCACTATATACACTTTGCTTGGTGGAAAAAATTGTATATACATCCCTTTTGCAAAAAGGATTCAAGTACCTTGATTTCTGAAGCAGTCCTCTATTTTTCACATTGCCTAATCTTTGGTGAGACACTATTTTGTTTGGAGCATCTTCATGAAAGTGCCATAGCTTATGGCAAGAAATCCCCCTCCTTCAAAAATTCTCATAAAACAAGCATGTGTTTTAATTTTATTGATATTATCGATAACCATAGCCTAATCAAATTCATAGTCAAATATACCTCCTTCAAAAATTCTCATAAAACAAGCATGTGTTTTAATTTTATTGATATTATCGATAACCATAGCCTAATCAAATTCATAGTCAAATATAGGAGAAAAGGGTGCAAATAACTAGCATAAAATGTGAAAAACTTTGCATATTGACATGATCTTGTTGTTAACATTTTTTGTTTTTTCAAAATATATTCTACGTGCGTGTCGCACGTGCGTCTATGCTAGTATATTTTAAAAAACAACTTCTTAACATGCTCCGAACGAATTGGTACAATCTAATGAACTTTTAGCAAGATCAACAAAGGGTTCTGGGATTCGAAATGCAAAAAAATTCGGACGCCACCGAAATGGGCGAATTTCAAAAAATTCGGAAAATTCGGTCCGGGATTCAGTTGTTTGACTAGTCAAAGTAATCATTTTTGAATAAATTTAGATAGGATTTGTTGGAGATTTGAAGATTAGACACTTCTAGAGCAGATAGTGGCATGGAATTGAGGAAACAAGGGAGGAGCCAATGAATTTGACGGTGAAAACACACTGTTGTTGTTGTTTCTGTTAGGCATTACTAGAGAATAGAGGCATGAAGGAGATATATGATCAATGTTTGTTCACATTTTTATACTTATGGGAGCATGTGGACATATATCAATGTTTGAGATGATAGAAAAATCTAACTTGGATAAAATTTCGGTTTCGTTTCGGTCCTCACCGAAATGGGCAAATTTCGCCGAAATGCGGTCGTTTCGGACCGAATCCCAGAACCGTCAACATGGAATATTTTGAAAACCCTTTGAAAAATCATAAGATGTTTAATCATCGTACAAAGCTCATCATAAAGTATCAGATTTGTCGTAATAATGCATTCCTTTTAATTTTATTGCTATTCTGTAAGTTGTTATAATCCAAGTTAGCCTCACCTAATGGAAAAAAATGACCTGGATTACAAATTAAGGAGTTTCGTTTCATGTTTATCAGGCCATTTTAGAAAATAGAATTCTCCTTTATATAAGTTACGGATTAAACCATTCAGCATACAAGGATTTTTTTTCCTTCGGTTGCAGGCATCACACTTTTGCAAATCACCCCTCCCACCTCCCCCTTGCGCCCCTTGGATCAACATCTTGTGGCCCAGATTAGAGTTTGCACGGTATGCACGAAGAGGTTAGTTTGCACCTGATATGTTGCCTAAAAAGTATCAATATTTATAATATCAAATCTATATCTATACTGTTAAGATGGAGTTCTCTTGAAACACTTTTTACCCAAACAATTTCTCCATACCCCTCACATTGGGCCCGCATCTCACCTCCAGGTCTAGAAACTCACATATTTGGCGTGTGAATTCACCTCTTTACAAAATAGTGCAGTACAATTTGCTACTACTTTTTTCACCAAAAATTTTATTTACCCGCCCACTAGTAGAGAAACCACATTCGGTACCCCCCTTTAGTCCCGGCCATATTTGGCACCGGGACTAAAGGGAGCATTAGTCCCGGGTCCAATTGGGGGGGGCGCCTGGGGGCCTTTTAGTCCCGGTTGGTGGCTCCAACCGGGACTAAAGGGTACCATTTAGTCCCGGCTGGAGCCACCAACCGGGACTAAAGGGTGGCGCGCCCTTTAGTCCCGGCTGGTGGCTCCAGCCGGGACTAAAGGGGACCTTTTAGTCCGGGTTGGAGCCACCAACCGGGACTAAAAGGTCCCCTACAAATATCATCTTCCTCCCCCAGCCCGGCCGAGCCATGAACACAGAGCTCGTTCATGGCGCCGGCCGGAGTTAGGGAGGTCATGCCCAATTTTTCTCTCGGATTTTGAAGATTTAGCTCCTCCAAGTGGTCTAAAAGGAGCATATCTTCATCCTCTCATCTTTCACAGTTAGTATTTCTTGTTTCATCCTTTATACATAGAGAAATTTTAGTTTTAGTGGAATGGAGAAATGGGGAAGTTTTGTTTTTTTAGCACAATTTAGTTTTAATTCATTTTTACTTTATTAATTCATATTTGTACTTTAGTTAATTAGTTAATTCATATTTATAATTTAGTTAAGTCATAGCGATACTTTAGTTAATTCATATTTATACTTCATTTAATTAAAATTTACAATTTAGTTAATTCATATTTAAACTTTACTTAGTTCATATTTATAAATTAGTTAATTCATATTTAAACTTTACTTAGTTCATATTTATAAATTAGTTAATTCATATTTATACTTTATTTAGTTCATATTTATATTTGAGATAATTCATATTTATACTTTAGTTAATTCATATTTATACTTTAGTAAATTTATATTTAAACTTTACTTAGTTCATATTTATAAATTAGTTAATTCATATTTATACTTTACTTAGTTCATATTTATATTTGAGTTAATTCATATTTATACTTTAGTTAATTCATATTTATACTTTACTTAGTTCATATTTATACTTTACTTAATTCATATTTATAATTTAGTTAATTTATATTTAAACTTTACTTAGTTCATATTTATAAATTAGTTAATTCATATTTATACTTTACTTAGTTCATATTTATATTTGAGATAATTCATATTTATACTTTAGTTAATTCATATTTATACTTTACTTAGTTCATATTTATACTTTAGTTATTTTACTCACTATGATTATAATTTATTGCTTAATGAATTAGGATGGTAATTTTCAATTATTTCAAAAATAAACTCACTATTTGTACTAATTAAACATTGTCTAATCTTGCAGATGGACCGGCAATGGATGTATAACGCCGACAGACGTTCAGGTGACTTCTTTCAAGGCATGCATCATTTTCTAGATGTGGCAGAGCAAAACAAGAAAAACGGATTCATGAGTTGCCCCTGCGGGGTCTGCAAGAACCTGAAGGAGCACGGTTCAAGAAGGGTCATTCACAGCCACTTGATTAGACACGGTTTCATGCCTGGCTACAGTTGTTGGACCAGCCACGGAGAAAGAGGTGTTATAATGGAAGATGGAGAAGATGAGATTGATGACAACATTCTCGGATTTGCTGAATACCCTGCTTTTGCTGATACTACAATGGGTGATGCTGAGGAAGAGGATGGAGAAGATGCGCCTGCAGATAATCTTGGTCAGATGTTGCAAAATGCAAAGGATACAAGCGAAACTGAGAAGGAGAGGTTGAAGTTCCAGCGCATGTTAGAGGACCATCGCAAACCTTTGTACCCGGGTTGCGAAGAGGGACTAAAAAACTCGGGAGCACATTGGATTTGCTGCAATGGAAGGCCAAAAATGGTGTATCGGACAAGGGCTTTGGTGAGTTACTAAAAATAGTGAAGAAGATGCTTCCAAGGGACAACGAATTGCCCTCGACAACATACGAAGCAAAAAAGCTCGTTTGCCCGCTGGGGTTGGAGGTGCAGAGGATACACGCATGTCCAAATGACTGCATCCTGTATCGTGGTCCCAAGTATGAGAAAATGGACGCGTGTCCGATTTGCGGCGCCTTGCGGTACAAGATCAGAAAAGACGACCCTGGTGATGTAGAGGGAGAGCTTATCAAAAAGAGAATTCCTGCGAAGGTCATGTGGTATTCCCCTATAATACCACGCTTGAGGCGTTTTTCAGAAATAAAGAGCATGCTCAGATGATGCGATGGCATAAAGAAGAGCGCAAGCGAGACTCAAAGTTGAGGCACCCTGCCGATGGGTCCCAGTGGAGAAAAATTGACCGAACATTCAAAAACTTCGCTGAAGATCCAAGAAACATAAGGTTTGCTTTGAGTACGGACGGCATGAATCCTTTTGGTGAAATGAGCAGTAGTCATAGCACTTGGCCCGTGACTTTGTGTATGTACAATCTTCCTCCATGGCTCTGCATGAAGAGGAAATTCATGATGATGCCTATTCTCATACAAGACCCGAAGCAACCGGGCAACGACATTGATGTGTATCTAAGGCCATTGGTTGAGGAACTTTTACAGTTGTGGGGCAAA
>CM014278.1:98123115-98137763 GCA_004135705.1 Alloteropsis semialata | reverse complement strand
AAAAATACGTTTTGAGAGTTTAGGGACCTAGATGATACACCGAAACAAGCTCAAGGACTGCCGGTGCACTTTACTCTAATCTAATCTCTACTCCTATAAAGAACTTTTTGTCCTCCTTTCCTGTCCGTCGTAGGTCCTTTTCGACCTACGACGTTTCCTCCGAGGCCCGAGCGCTTCCACCTACGCGGTTTCCTTCCACCTACGCGGTTTCCTCCGACGCCTGAGCGAATCCCGGTTTTTCTCCTCGCGTGATCTCCTCGCGTGCGCGTCATCAGCGCCCATCTCCGCGCGGACGAGAGCCCGCGCCTTCCTTCCTCCTCTGGTCGTCCTCCTATATCGTCCTCCTCCGTCGCCCTCCGTCGTCCTCCTCCGTCGCCCTCCGTCGTCCTCTCCCCACCGGCGTAGGAGGAGGGCCGCGGCGAGCTCGAGGCGGAGCGGATCCGGCAGCTCGAGGGAGCAATGGGGGCTCGAGACGGCGAGCGGGGGCCCGCCCTGCCCCTCGGGCCTTGTTGCCGCCGTCCCTCACCCTTCCCCAACGTCCCCCATGGATGGCGTGGATCCGAGGGCAGAGACCCCTCTCCCACGACCACGGGGGCAGATCTTGTCCGGCGCCACCCGACGACGGCGGCGGTCCCCCTCCTTGCGCAGCTCCTCCACGGGCTCCCGTCGTGGCAGCAAGGAGTGGCGGCGATGGGGTCGTCCGCAAGCTGCTCGAGATGGAGGCATCCGCCTGGCGAGAAGATGCGCTTCGGCGGCGTCATCTCCAAGCTACAGGTGACGTCATCGTTTTCCCTTTCTGTTTTGTTTTACTCGACCTCGCAGATTTTGGGTTACTGAAGCTTCTGTGCTAGCAATGCATGAGTCGAAAACATGGCAGCGCTAATGGCTTGGCGGTCTGATTTATCCGATCTTTGCAGGGTGATTTCATGGACATGGAGGACAAGAAGCACAGGGCTGTCTATGAAATGCTTGCTGACTCCAACCAGAAGCTGCAGTATTTCTTGGCGCGGCAGATTGGTTGTCGTTTGCTAGGGAGCAGAGGGTATCTCTGCCAGAAGGTTATGTAATGTCCAATATCTGTTACACACAATGCATATTCTCGGATTTTTATGGTCATAGGACTGAACTTTAATTGATTGATATTTTACATATTTATTCTTCTCTTTCTTGACCTCTCCCCAAGAGTTTGCCTAACTGATCCATTTACTTGTGATGAAATTGCAGTGCTGGTTACCAGCGGAAGATTGTATGTGCATGAATATTGTTCCTTGCAATCTTTGGAAGGGGATGAAATTCTGGTTATATATGCATCTAAAGGTCTCATATGTAGAGGGTTGTGCACTGTTACTTATGTATCGTCCTATTTATGTATCGTCCTACTGAGTATAACCATCTCTATCTTTTGCAGGATTTTTTGCTGTTGCTGCACTCAAAATCTGCTGTTAACATGACTTTGTGTCTATTCAGGTTTGTGCGAGTATCATCGTCGAAGTATTGCTGACATTCTTGAACCTGAAATGGATTTTTTTTTCTCAGCACAGCATATGGCTACATACTTAGGGCCATTCCCTGACATTTATTTCTTTTCTTTCTCATGTTCGTGACCTTGCCTGAAATCTATCTACTCCAATGCCTCTATTAACTCCAGGAAGTTATGACCCCTGACAGTTATAGGCAAATTCAGATGAATCTGAGCCATTTTTGTTTATCTCTAAGCACTGATAATTGATTAGTTCCTTTTGTAGGATAAATTATAAACCTTTTTTAGCTAAAGGGTTAGAAGACGGCAAGTTTAAAGGGAAGACTGTAGCTAAGAAGCAGAGTCCACGGGAGTTGTCTTCATAAAAGGTTTGTCTAATCTTGTTCTGAGCTTGGTTACAAGTATTTATGCATTATGTTTGTACATATAATATAGAAATGTGGTTCTGCATACTTTGCTTACTGTTTTTTTTCCTTCTTAGCTTGCTTTTGATACCTTGACAAGCAGCTTGCACAAAACTTATGGTTTTTATTAAAGAATTTTTAGCAAGTAAATATTAGGACGGCATTCACATTATTAGGACGGCATTACTTGTCCTAAGCTATAAACAAATTAACCAATATCCTACTAATCCAGCTTTACAGAATATTTGATGATCTTTTTGTTTACTAAATATGCACATAGATACTCAGCACCAGCTCCAACTACAAATGGATTTTGTTGTCAACAAATCACTAAAATTTTGAACATGATGTTTCATATTTTTTTCGAAATAGATTGATAATTCACCAAAAAAATAAATTCTATAAGACGCTGAGCTCATCATATTGCATTGTTCTATCTGAAAGGAAATTAATTGGCTGTGTGCGGTCGCAGAGGCCGGAAACAATATCCTTTTTCTAAAAAAAATCTGAAAGGAAAATAATGCCTGAACTAGCCTGATGCCGTCGTTCCTCATCTCCATGGAGATGGTTTCCTATTAAAGCGGAGATTTGTTTGGTTTCTCTTCTCAGACTTGATTAAGTAATCAACGACAGCAAAGGAAAAGGCATTTTCCACTCCAAAGAGTTGGATGATGAAAGCTACCTGTAGTTATGCAAAATGTACTCTTGATTGGTTGGTGAACCATTTATTTTCACTCAGAGTCGGTGTTCCTATATATACCCTGCTTCCACACTCCACACTCCAGAGTCCACCTAGCTGGATATGATCGATCAGTACTCCCTATTTCTGCATCGAGAACACATTGTTGACACCAGTAAATGAACGCACGAATGCAATTCTTGATTTTTACATGCAGAGATGAAACTAAGTTCTTGTCATTAGAAATGGGATGCAACGGGAATCCCTGCGGCTGTTGCATGACCCGGACAAGCCTAGATGCCATGCTGAGATGAAAAGGAACAGCACTTCCACAAGCATGTACCCGGTCCTGTTCTGCAGTAGCTGGTGGAACTGGATCATTGGCCACGTGAAATGACCATGATGGTGTACGCAGGATGCAGATTAATATAGCAGAGTTGCATCGTTTCCCTTTGGGTGCTGTGTGATATTCTGGTTTAACCAGAATTTAT
Organism: Alloteropsis semialata; assembly: GCA_004135705.1. NCBI lineage: Eukaryota > Viridiplantae > Streptophyta > Magnoliopsida > Poales > Poaceae > Alloteropsis > Alloteropsis semialata. Next base: position 98,134,709 of record CM014278.1, on the reverse strand, counting down.
AGATTGCAGCAGCCGGCAGCAGCATTGGCACTGGGCTAATGCATGGCAGTAGAGTCGTGGGCCAGGCCCACAATTGATGTTGGTTGAACTTTTTAAAATTATTGATGATCTGTTTGAGTCATATTATCCAACCCATTCATATTATTGTGTCCCTTCACACATATTTGGTAATCAAAATAAGCATTGTTTTTTTTTGTCGCGCCAATTTCATTATTTCTATAGTACATGTCTGCAATGTGCAACAATAGAAGGACGCCAAAAATTACTGTGAGTTTTTTTACTGTTTATTTAATATGAGAGGTTTAAGATTTTCCAAATACTTACGTTGTAATTTATCTATACGACAGGATGGCCAATTAATGCGACGAGATTTCGTGATCGATGTATTGGCGTCTGAAGCTAACGCCTACAAGCCATTATTACCGTCTGATATAAAGAAATATCTTAGCCAGATAAAAGGCTATGAAATAAAATAAAGTTCATTGAACTATTACTACTTTAAGTTTTGTTTGAACTATTTTTAAATAACCAGTGATTTGTTAGAATTGTATTATATACATTCCGTTCATAACATTTTGTGTTTGTTTGAATTATAAAATATGAATGTATCCTTCCTATCTTGCCACGTATATTTGGTGCTCAAGGTAAACATGATTTTTCCTTTATTAAAATTTAGCACTTCTATTTTTTGTATTTCTCCCGTAGCAACGCACGGGCACGATCCTAGTTGTTTTATAAATCTTCCTGATTGCAGCGTGCGCGCATGTCTTCTATTACCTGCCAGCATCTTATATATTTTTAAAAAAACAACTTCTTAACATGCTCCGAACGAATTGGTACAATCTAATGCACTTTTAGCAAGATCAACATGGAATATTTTGAAAACCCTTTTAAAAATCATAAGATGTTTAATCATCGTACAAAGCTCATCATAAAGTATCAGATTTGTCGTAATAATGCCTTCCTTTTAATTTTATTGCTATTCTGTAAGTTGTTATAATCCAAGTTAGCCTCACCTAATGGAAAAAAATGACCTGGATTACAAATTAAGGAGTTTCGTTTCATGTTTTTTTTAGATAATGGAAATGTTTCGTTTCATGTTTATCAGGCCATTTTAGAAAATAGAATTCTCCTCTATATAAGTTATGGATTAAACCACTCAGCATACAAGGATTTTTTTTTTCCTTCGGTTGCAGGCATATTTGCTAGCAAGTATAAAGAAGTAATATTTAAGTTGTTAGATTAGACAAATGCTTATATATTATCTCCGTCTCAAAAATTGTAATTTTAGCAGTGTCATGTTTTAGTATCTGAAGTTTAACCAATTATAGATTAAAAAGTACCAATATTTATAATATCAAATCTATACTATATATATATATATATATATATATATATATATATTTGCTACTACTTTTTTCACCAAAAATTTTATTTACCCGCCCGTGTGTACCCACCCACCCAATCTCACCGGAATTTTCGTTTCCGTCTCCTCGATTTTCTTTAGCGCTTTCCTTCCTTTCTTGCGGCGCAGCCACAGCAGGATCTCGTGATCCCTTCATTGATGTTCGTTTACGTGAGAAGCACGCCGCGGTTATTTAATTGACACGAATAACCGTAATTAGGTTCCTGTAATCTCGTGGTTTCCTTTTGCATGGTCACGGTAGTTTCCATTTGATCACCGTGATTATATACGTTCACAATCTGTATCCACCCCGCCCAGGATTTTTTTGTCATCGTTGTCTCTCCCTCTCTCCGTCATTCTCTCGCCGGTTTCCTTCCTTTCTTTCGCAAAATCGTTCCCAAACTGATGAGCCACAGGTGTCGGCACTTGCCACTCCCTTCGTACTATACGTCCTCACCTTAGCTTCCCGGACGTCCGGACTCCGGCGTCGCGGTCGCCTCGGCTCGGCTCGGCGTCCCTTACCTTCGCCAACGTCTGGTCTCTGGTGTCATACTAGCTGTGGGGCTATATATCCCCCTCGCGTGCTGACGTCCGGTGTCTTCTGTCTCAGCCGCGCCGCGCTCACGTCATCGGCCGCCGGATGGCTTTTAGCTTTACACATGCATGGTAGGCATCTCGCGGTGTGTTCATGCATGCGTTGACAGAATGCATGCATCAACGTTTCATGCATGCTAACTGAGGATTGAAACCAAAGTCCTGAACGGCAATAGCGGGCAGCGCGACGTGCGTGGATTCATCGGCCAGGGCAGCGCGTGGATTCGAGCGACGCCGGCCAGTTAGGGATGGCAATTCTACCTGCGGGCATGGGTATCCGCGGGTTTCCAGCCTGTTCGGTTGGCTGGTAGCTGGTGCTGATTTGTTGTGAGAGAAAAATACTGCTGGTGGTTGGTGATGATTTGTTGTGAGAGAAAAGTACTGTTGGCTGGTGGCTGATAAGCCAAGCGAACAGCGCGTTCGTATCCGATGGGCGAGGGTATAGGCATAAATTCTCATCCGCGGGTGAGGATATGGGCATAAATTCTCGCCCGTGGGTAGGGCGCGGACATGAAAACTTACCCGCAGGCATTCATCGGGTTACCCGCGATATAAGAGGTTCATTCAATTTTCACATAACAAAGGTTTAACAACGTAGAATATGATCCGAACCCACACAGAACACTCTAGACACTTACATTTGATTTAGTTTATGCGTAGCTAGACAATAATTGATCATTAGTTCCTTACGTTGTATTTTTTATTTTAGTTTATGTGTGGCTAGACAATAATTGATCCTTATGTTGTAATTTTTGTTTGCCTTGTGTGAAAAAGACTTGTGTGTGTTTGTGTTAATTTTTAATTCTATAGATAATATAGATAATTTAGTCATTGGTTATATGAACTTTGAACCATTTTTATTGCTTACATAATGACGTGGCTATCAAACTATTACAATACACATTAATATAAAATCGTTGATATGTTTTTTACTCTCACCCGATGGGTACCCGATATCCGACCTGTACCCGGTGGGCGCAGCAAGGACAAAGAGTTTTACCAACGGGCATAGTTGTGGGCGAGCAAAGGTTGACAACGTGGGCATGCTCGCGAGCTGGCAAATTGCTTACCCGCAACATACCCGACCCGTTGCCATCCCTACGGCCAGTGCAGCCTTCTCTGGCATGGGCCAGCTATAGAAGAGTTGAGGCCATCAAGCAAGGTCATCTAGCGCGAACAACCAAGGTAACTTCTGGTGATTGCCTGGTCTCCAGTTTGATTGTGATTTTAGTTGGGTCGGCTCAGTATATTAAATTATAAATTAGAGCATCTTCAGCGGTTATCCAATAAGTATTTTTTAATAATTAGTTAATAAATGTTGGGAGAGTTGCTTTTAATTTGCAGTTCTTGCCATTCTGCTATTGGCAACGTTGATATGGATCGTCGGCAGCCGCTCGATGACGTGTCAATAAAAAAAAACAATCTGGATGTGGACGCAGGCGAAATAGACCGGGACTACACACATCTTTCTCCAGTACATCAGTTGTCACTCCAATATCAATATAACTGCAATATTCATTGTTATCTTTCCGTCCGCCTTTTGGTGTTGCGTAGGTGCCAAGAACATTGAAGCTCCGGTATGTACGCAAAAGAAAAGAAGACACATGCACCATGAAGGGGGATCAATACTGGCATCCCAGACTCCCCAGGTATGATGTTTTGCTATGCCTTCCTATCATCTCAGCTGGCTTAATTATTTAATTTGTATCTTAACAACTACAGCCAAAGATGACGGGTCAGATTGGGTCCATAGGAATGATTCTTACGTTAGGACGAGCTTTGGACAAAATTTTGCACATGTTCTCGCATGATCAACTCTATGTCGCATTGTCTAGAGGGATGTCACAAAATACTACCTTGGAATTGGCCAAAGAAAACAAGGACCTAGATCCAACTGGGAAAAGACAAACAATATTGTTTAGAGAGATGTACCGGAAGAATATCAAAGGTTAGTATCTTGCATTTTTAAAGGTTGAGCGACTATACAACTCCTTTTGATACTTTCTCAAGCCCAAGTTTAATTGAAAGGAATATGCAACTTCGTTAGATACTTTCTTAAGTCCAAGTTTCATTGAAAGAATTAACAATAATCCATCTAAAGTTTATGGAAGCTGGAAGTGGAACATGATCGCACTTATTTTGAAAATGTATACCGGTCATTCCCAACACTTCTGTGCATGAGTGTTTGCAGAAACAGTAGTAGAATTATAAAAGAGTTCATAGCGTTTTTAGTTCAAGGTGCATAATATTTAAACAATATGTATATAGATGTGCATATAAATATTACTCCACCTATCAATTTGTGTTTATTCTAATTGAATCTTTAGCATCTCTTTCTTGACCCTTCATCTCATATCTTATATAAGTTGTGCATGTTTTTGCACTTCATCTTATAGAATTTGTGCATGTATTTGCTAGCATAACCGTAGAAAAGATTAATTATTGGAGATTCAGTAATTGAACTTAGTTAGGTGTCAATATTGAGTATTTGATGACAGCTATCTCGGTGATAGCTCAGAAAAGAATAATTAAAGGATTTTCTTCAGTAAACAAATTCTTTTAAACACGTGCGTGCGCACGTGCATTCTGCTAGTAATATAATTAGACTAATCATAAAATGTATTTTACAACAATTTTATTTAAAGTAATAAATGTGAATACAATTAATAAGAAAGCTGGTCAAACATGAATCACTTTAACTGACACATAACACGCAGTCAGGGGCGTAGCCACCGGGGGGGCCTGCCTCCCCCCCCCAATGCTCTCAGGACACCACTGCAGCTCTTTGAAATTTGTGCTAATCATCAACAAAATTTGTGCTAATCATCAATAGATTAGTGTAAATTGGCCCCCCTAATTAGCAAAGTTCATGAGGCCCCCCATGTTGAAATCCTGGCTACGCCCCTGCCGCAGTTGCATTCTTTTGAAACAGAGGGAGTAGTATATACTTTGTTATTTTAATGTTACAGCTCCAATCACTGTTGCCTTTTTGTCTCCATCATGTTTGTTTGCTTCGCAACAACAATTTAACATGTATCCATAGCCTATGTAGTTCTGCAACGCCCGATTCACCTCAAGTAAGGCCAGGGAAAACTTAGATTGCATTTCGGACCAGCCTAATTCTAAACCAGCCTAATTCTAACCGTGAATTGCTGCAACCGCTACACTACGAAATTAAATTGCAGTTCTTTTTGTGGTTGTGCCAATCGGTCTCCAAATGATTTTTTGCCACGGAGCTCATGATCAACTGAACTCACACATTCCACCTCATGCGTGCTCTGCTCATGTAATGTAACTGCCTCCTTCAGCTCCATTCGAATCATAAAAAATAATGTTAAAAGGCAAAACATGGGTTCCACTCTAATAAAGTTTTTTAAAAACACAGCAGGCGAGTCACACATGCCACCTCATGCACGCTCTGCTCATGTCACTGCCTCCTTCAGCTCCATTCGAATCATAAAAACTAGCAAGGTGGCTCGTGCAAATAGCGCGGGAAGCTAGTGTTTGTTTTTTTAACAAACAGATTTTAAGTACAAATTAATAGATAACAATAAGCTAATGTTTGTTTTTTTAACAAACAGATTTTAAGTTCAAATTAATAGATGACAATAGTTTTATTTTGTTGTGTTATTGTAGTTATTTTGTCCTATAAACCCAGAGTAATATATCATAGTTTTTTTGGAACATGAGTTCAAGTGAGAAGGAAATAGATTATATAGAATTTTTTTTGTTTTTAATATAAATATTATGTATTTTTAACATGACTATATTTTTAAAATCTCTAACTGGCGATTCACATTTTTGGTTGAAAGTTGTAGTATTATTGATAAATTATATTTTCATGTTTACAGTGAGATAGATTATTGGCTCAATGATACCATTTTCGGTAATAGTTAGAATTTAATTTTGAGTTTGAATTTGAAACCTTAATGGGCAATAGATGCATCATTTTTTGTTTTTTCCCATGCATACCATTACCATTTAATTTTTAGTTTAATTTAATTTGAGTTTGAGATCTAAGTTATTGGCTCAACGCGTACCATTACCATTTCTTTTACTTTGCTCCCCCAATATCCAATTGTTATAACCTCATGTATGTTTGTTTAGGGATTGTTTAGTCATCGGTCCTCACTATGTGTGATCTCTTCATTTGATTGTGTCCCTGTCTCCAGCACATCTTTTTTTCATCTTTCTTGTACTCTATTAGATACAATCTATGTTTTTCTGACCATTTTTATTCTATGCATGCTTCCATAATAAATTTTTTATATATTTATTATTGCAGTTGGCATGGTATAACCTTCTTCTTGGAACTCATCCTCTCTTACCTGCTTCTGCTCCCAAGAGGTTTTACCCGCTATGCCGCGATCATTAAAGATGTATTCCTATACTTTATCATACATGTTTTTTCCTCTTTTTGAACACAACCTTCAACTTGCTATGGATGGATGTGCATGTCAAGTCTCGATTTCCATGTTGCTTTGTTCTGGATCTTGTTAGAATTTTGCATGTAATTGCTTAATCGATCATTCATTTCGTCCTAAATTTTTCAGATCTCATTGGTCCACTAATCACAATAATACATAGCAAGACATCACCATATTTCTACTTCTCATTGTTGCTAGTAGTTTGTCATCATGTCTTGGTTGTCATGTTAGGATGATACTCAGCCTTGACTGCCTAATTCTAATGGGATCATATAGCGGCTATGATATGGCTCTATAGTTGTGCTATAATTGTTATGCTTCTGGTATTTGTATAAGTAATATTCTTCAAAATAAATAAAATACCATTTTTTATTTTTCTTGTATTATATTTATTTGTGTTTTCCATGTAATTTTTATTTTTCTATCTTCTTCCAAATTCATATATAATCCTACTAATTATCTCTTGTTAATCGAATTTAATAAACTCATTGAAATAATCTAAAATATTAATATTATCTTATAAATTTAATATTTTAAATTAATTTTTATTAGCATGGTAATTTTAGGTCCTATATCAAAATTAAGCTTTATTTGTATCCATTTAATTCTTTAGTAATTGTATTTAATTCATGCTAATAAAACTATATATAATATTTCTTAATTACTATACTAATAAAAGATATATAATATTGTGTTTATTTAGTTTTTATCCATTTAGTTCTTTGTTAATTGTATTTGGCGCATACTTTTTATTTAGCTATATATTGCTTCCAAATTCATACACAAAATAACTATTAATTATCTTATTTTATTTTGAATTTAGCTATATATTTATTGTGTTTGATATGGACTCGTGAGTTAATTGCTAATTTATTTTTTTAGTTTTTAATTTATCAATTTACTAATCATATTTAATATGTACCTTTGGCCAAGTGCTAATTTCTATTTTTTATTTCAAATTTAACTATTTAGTAATCATATTTTATGTGGATATTTTGTTGCTAATTTACTAATTTTTTATTCAAAAATTAGCTACTATTAATCTTTTTCAATAAGGACATTTTTTAGATAACATAGACCGATAAATCATCATAACAGTGTATATTTTTTTTGAATTCATAAATCTAAGGTTATCTACGTTTGCTACAAATCGTGGCTGGCCAGATTTTTTTGTCAACAAATTTGGTGGGATACTATTTGCACTAAAAATCTTTATACCCTAAATTAAGCGTAACTTAGTTGCTTAGGTTACTCGTGTTCGCGTTCCTAACTCGGCACAGGTGTCACACAGCGAGACGTTTGTGGTGACTTCGTCAATCTTAAGATGGGAACAGCAGGCTAAATCTTTCAGAGGTTCTCATAAGGATAGGGTTTACGTGTGTGTATTCATAGGGGTAAGTGTGCATATGTGTATGACCGTCTGGTCTGTACCGGTGTTTCAAAAAAATCTTCATAACCCGACTCTAATGAATTGGTCATCCTGACTTTTTTCCTTGTATGCATCTGCTTGGAGATTATCCCATCTATTTAGTGGCAATATGAGATTATCCAATAAAGGGTCTAGAGATTGATACATCAGCATGCATGTGCGCGTGTGTAAAAACAAGTCAATTTTATGAATTTCTTTCTTTGCAGCACCATCTGGCTCAGAGTAGCATCTTCTGATTCCATCTATTTGCCCATATGGCAGAGCATCTAATCTGCTGCATCACATAGGTCCAAAACAATGCAACTCATACGTGCGCGTAGCTTCTGTGGCCTCCTAGATCTGGTTCACAATTGATCTACATGTTGTCATCTTCATCGATCGTTTATATATTTCAGCCAGTCATATGCGCATGACGTGGCCAATATATATGCAACACTTCATGTGGTCATCAGCCGCACGCATGCAGTTTACCGTACCCCTGAATGGATGCAGCATGCGGACACCACATCATTGCTCAATTTTCACAACTGGTGTGATGCCTGCCCGCTGCCAGCCAGAGTCGTCTCACACACATCACGGTTTGAATAGTTGCAAATTCAGACACGAAAACCGATGTATCCTCTGTTTCTCTGAGATGTTCCCGCAAAAAAGCTGTACATGAGTAATGGAAAGTCGTCAACTTCTACCAATGTTTTGGCTCCATCCACAACTATATATGCTGCTCCGTTTCACGGGCGGCAGGACCTTTACATGGCACATAGGAACCCTTTGGTGGTCACATTGTCCGCGCCACTTGTAATATTTTTGTTTTGATCTTGCGGGATTGTTAATTGGATCCACCGAAAGTTAAAAATAAATAAAAATCAGATTGATATTTTATTTGCATCTTTATTTAGAGTTATAACCGTATTCAACTTAGACACTTGTTGCTAATTTGCTTTTTTATTCCAAAATTAGCTATTACTAATCATTTTTTATGAAAACTTTTAGGGGTAAGGCAGACTGTTAGATATATATTAAATCTAACAGTGTGTGTTTCTTTTCTTTTTCGATTAATGTGGGAAGTTAAAAATAAATAAAATTTGATTGATATTTTATTTGCATCTTCATTTAGAGTTATAACCGTATTCGATGCGGACACTTGTTGCTAATTTACTTTTGTTATTCCAAAATTAGCTATTACTAATCATTTTTTATGAGAACTTTTAGGGGTAAGGCAGACTGTTAGATATACACTAAATCCAACGATGTATAGTCGTTTCTTTTCCGATTAACGTGGAAATTTTTAGGTCCTCTCGGTGTTGCTAATTTGCTTTTTTATTCCAAAATTATCTATTACTAATTATTTTTATGAGAACTTTTAGGGTAAGGTAGACTGTTAGATATACATTAAATCCAACAGTGTATATTCTTTTCTTTTTCAATTAACGTGAGAATTTCTAGGTTCTCTCGGCGAACATGGTGGCTTCTCACTTTTAGGGGTAATGTAGATCGTTAGATATACATTAAATCCAACGGTTCATATTCTTTTTTTTAATTAACGTGGAAATTTCTAGAGGTAAGGTAGACCGTTAGATATACATTAAATATTCTTTTCTTTTTTAGATTAACGTGGGAATTTATAGACCCTCTCGGCGAAGGGGTAAAGTAGACCGTTAGATATACATTAAATCCAATGGTGCATATTTTTTTCTTTTTTGGATTAACGTGAAAATTTCTAGACCCTCTCGGCGAACGTGGTAGCTTCTTTTAACTCTGTTGTATTAAGATAATAGATAGATAATGTCGAAAGACAAAATATGGGTTCCACTCTAATAAAGCTTTTTAATAACACAGCAGGCAAATGCAATGTACTTCAGCTCCCACTGGAACTAAGGCATATCCTGAGAATAGGAAATCAGGACACCAAAACATCTCTCGATAATATTTCCCAATGATGAGTGCAAGTAATTAAACCGGCTCTTTGTGTTCTATACTGAAATTTGGGAGAACACTCGGTGTGCTGGCACATCGGATAAAGGGAGTACTTGTTATATGCATTCTATGCTAAAATATAGCCACGACTTGCTCCTATTTGTAACTTTCACTTTACCGGTTTTCTTTATGCAGTATTAGTTTCATGCTTTTGACACTCAATTCCTGACAGTCACGAAAGCCTTCTTGCTTCACTACTACAGAAACCATTTTTCAAGTCACTATTTTCACAGCCGGTTTTTTGAAAGTGGCGCAGAAAATATTATCACAGTCGGTTTTTCTAGTGCTGCGGCTGGGAAAGGAAAAACCGGCTGTGATAGGTGGTTTTCACAGCCGGTTTTTGAGCCGAACCGGCTGTGAAAAGGGCTCGGTTTTCACAGCCGGTTCGGCTCAAAAACCGGCTGTGAAAACCACCTATCACAGCCGGTTTTTCATCTGACAAAACCTGACATTTGCAGGCTTTTTTCACAGGCGGTTTTTAAGAAAAACCGCCTGTGATAATGCATTTTCACAGCCGGTTTTAAAAAACCGGCTGTGAAAATGCATTATCACAGGCGGTTTTTCTTAAAAACCGCCTGTGAAAATGGCGCACCCATATATGTGCTGCCTCCCCTCCCCTCCTTCTTCCCCAACCCGACACAAACACCATTTTCACCATTATTTTTGTAATCATTATTTAATATTCAAACCTTCTATGTACTATTATTAATTTTATGTAATGTTAAAACCTTCTATGTACTATTATTAATTTTATGTAATGTTTCAACATTTACTTCCCTCTATGTAATAATTATAATTCGACAATTAGTATTTATATTTTATAATAATTAGTATTTATATTCAGCAATTAGTATTTATATTTCCATGAGCCATTATTTTAATACATTTATGTTTCATCTTTCTCTTTTTAATCCGGCATTAAAATTTGTAACTGGTGTTTCTCCCTCATACTAATTCCAAATTTGATGGTTCTTTCTTCTAAATTTTTATAAAATCATGATATTTCATTTAGTAGTGTTTGTTTTATATTAATTTATATGTCTTGGATTTTTTTCATATGACTTGTTTCTTTCCAACTTAGTAGATAATAGAAAAACATGTCTTTGCATAACAATTGCTAATGTAACATCATATTTTCTAATTTTATGGTAAATATAAGGTCTATCATTTTTCATAGGTGTTAGGACGCATATAAGTTGCCCCGGACGAGTTTCGGCTTTTTTCGACAACGTTAATGATTTTCCATGCTTTATTTGAATTTCTGGGCATTTTTTTGAGAAACAAATACGGAAATGGCTAAACCTTCTCCGAAAATTGTTGGATTTTTTCCATGAGCCATTATTTCAATGCATGACTCCATCGCAGAGAGATCTTGTCAGTTTGAGAACCCGGTACTGCACATTGTTCACAATCTCAAACATACTCGACACACTTCTATAGGACTTAGCGTATTCTTTCACGTTTCTGCACCGAGACAACTTTGTATGCTCATATACAAGGTCTATCATTTTTCATAGGTGTTAGGACGCATATAAGTTGCCCCGGACGAGTTTCGGCTTTTTTCGGCAACGTTAATGATTTTCCATGCTTTATTTGAATTTCTAGGCATTTTTTTGAGAAAAAAATACGGAAATGGCTAAACCTTCTCCGAAAATTGTTGGATTTTTTCCATGAGCTATTATTTCAATGCATGACTCCATCGCAGAGAGATCTTGTCAGTTTGAGAACCCGGTACTGCACATTGTTCACAATCTCAAACATACTC